>JANHMN010000002.1:815754-826765 GCA_030674055.1 Rhabdomys pumilio | reverse complement strand
TGTATGTGTGCATGTGTAAGTGTGCCTGTGTAAGTGTGTATGTGTGTATGTGGATGTGTGGATGTGTGTGCGCATGTGTGTATGTGTGCTTGTGTGTGTGCGCGCTTGTGCATGTATGCTTGTATGCATGTGTGTGTGTGTGTGTATGTGTGCTTGTGTGTGTGCACGCTTGTGCATGTATGCTTGTATGCATGTGTGTGTGTGTATGTGTGCTTGTGTGTGTGCGCGCTTGTGCATGTATGCTTGTATGCACGTGTGTGTGTGTGTATATATATGTGTGTGTGTGTGTGTGTGCGTGCTGTGGGTGCTTGTGGGGCATGTGTGAGTGTTCAGGATGTATGAGAGAGGCCAAGGGCTCAGGGTCCTACATGAAGGTGTGCGCACACAGCTGTGGGTGATGAGATGCTGCAGGACCCTGTGCTGCCAGATGAGTGCATCTTTGTCATTCACTGGCCTGGAGCATCCTGTCTGTCTTCCCTTCCTTCAAGTCCTCCACACTCACGTTGAGAGGGCAGAAAGGAGGACTCCATGCTACTTGTCCCACTCTGTGAATGATGAAGAACTATGACTTGCTTCTACCCCTCCAGAGCCATGCCTGAGGCACCTGAAACACACAGGTCCTGCTGAACACTGTCCACTGACTCTGTCTCCTGTGTTTCCTGAATCCCAACAGCCTAACTGATGGCCCAGCTCTGCCTTTGCTGATCCCTTATCTGAAGCAGCCTTTCCCACCCCACAGAACCTTCAACCCTCAGAGCACCTGGGTGCCCTCGAGTTCTTGCTTCCTGCACACCCCAGCCTCTCACCTGTTCTGTCTGCAGCAAGCTCTCCAATGTTACCGCCACTGCTGTCCCTGGATGACTGAACTGAAAGTCACCAACAGTGGGAAACTGAAAGCCTGGAGGGAGGAGCTAGATGAAGCAGCCTTCCTTCGTAGGAAGCCACTCAACTATCAGGAACTTCTCCAAGTTAACATAACAGTGCCATGAGTTTCTTAGTGATCCTATCATGCATATGCTTTGGTTAGAAACCTCGTATTAGCTTCATAAACTGCATCTAAGGAACATTGGAGGAGGGTCTGGGCTTTTTCTAGGAAATCCCTGGTTGAAGCTGGTGTTTGATTCAGGGTTCAGGGGCTGCTTTTTTGGGAGTGTTTGGGTTTACTTCCCTTCAGGGGTCAGGTCAGAATGTGCCTTTGAGTTGAGCTGTGGAAGACAGCTGGTCATCCTTGGGGTGTATGACAGGAACAAAATGTAGGGTAAGACAGAGTGGGCAGCAGTGACATCCTTCGTCAGCCCTACTGTAAAATGCCAGAACAGAGAGTTTGCTCTGCCAATCTGCACCAGGGTCCTACACCCTGTAGACAAACCCTGGAGGATACCCTGACCCCACCTGAAATATGTCCCTGATTCAAGGAGATTGTAGGCATTTGACAATTGCTCCTTGCAAAGAGTTTTTGCAGCAAGGATTACATTTGAGAATCACAGTGAGAAGCAGAGACTGCTGTGTCTGCCACTGCTACAGGAAGGGCTGCTGTCAGCCCAATCTTAAGTCACCTCCATGCTCAGCTCCAGCATCCTCGTGGCTTAGTAGGGCTGTGGAGTCAGCTCAGTCCTCGCACTATGAGTTTTCCTATAGTCAGTGGAAGGAGGAGTTTATGGCCATAGATGCAATGAGGGACCCTGGGGACCATATGCTCATGGGGCAGGAGACCCTGAAGAGAGTTGGTTTACATTCTAAGTGACTTTGTGAGCCGTGGTGAGACATTTATAAAGTCTATGTCCACGTGAATACAGTGGACACTAGGGCAGGACCTGAGGCCCCACGGTGACTCTGTATCTGTGGTCTTTGTTGATCCACTGGGAGAACCCTAAGATGTTTGCTCTATGGGTGAAGATTCCTGGAGGGGCTGGGCAGCGGGTATCCTTTTGCACATCGGGCCTTAACTTGGCATGCTGGCACAGGGACGAAGAGAGATCTTTGGACACTAAGAAAAGGCCCTATAGTCTCCAAACACATGACGACCAAGCCTCAAAGAAAGTTACTGACAGACAGTGGGATGTGGTGCTTTCCTGCCTCACCCTCTGCCTAATTACAGAAAGAAAAATAAGCTGACTGCAACTCTGGGAGCCTGCCACTGTGGGAATGAGCGAGAGGGACAAAACAGTGCTGGCCCCTGATGTGGGGCCCATCTGTTTTCCACGGGCGGAACATCTAGAACCTCACAAGCATTCAGGAAGTGAGAAGACGCACTGGACCTGGAAGAATGGCCAGCAGCTCAGACTACAGAGCTGACTACGGAGAACAATGTCTTCTGTGCTATTTCAAAGCAGTAAGTTACTGTACGTTGTCAGATAAAAACAAAAGCTTACAGCCTCAGAAAAGACAGTACCATGTGGGTGTGGAACCCAGTTGCTGCATGGGACCCTGAGGCCGGGCAGAACTCTTCCGGTTCTCCAGAGACCACCGTACTATCCATTTCACGTGGGAGAAAAATCCTACTGGCCATGACCTCATCTCCTCTATACCCTTGCCCTGTCCCTGAGACTGCAGTCCAAGTTTCTGTTGCCTTTTTCTCTGCTCTGGCTGTCTCTCTCAGGCAGGGCCATCAAGGTCTTTGACTCAAGAGGCTCTGGCCTGTGGGGCAAAGTTTCTGGTGGTGAGAGGCTAAGGGATGGCTGAGGTTACCAGTGTCTCATCCACAGAGATGCCCTTCACAGTTAAGTAAAGTTTATTTCCTCCCAAAACGCCCACACACCTCGAAAGTGAAACCAGTCTGTGTATTTTGAAAGTAATAAGGAAAAAGAGAAGAGCAAGCAGGCTAGAATGATTCCAGCTGCACAGTGACAGTCATGCCAGTTTCCTTTTTCTTTCTTTCTCCGTTTCTCTTTCAGTGGTGAGCATGTTCTCAAGTCCAGCATCTTGGGTCTCCTTCAATATCCACAGCCCTGTCCCATCACACGGGGTGAATGGGCCAAGTGTGCCCCGCCCATTTCCTCCAGGATTCATCCTCGGCTTCTCTCCTGACCGACATCTTCTCTACCAGGGGATTCTGTCATCTTGTATCTCACCCCTGGGGTTTTCAGGGTATTATGGTTTTTTTTGAGATCATTTACAATTTATTCAGTAGCATTGGAGAATTTCAGAAGTGCCAGGTGTTTATTTCCTGTTGTCTCTTGCGACTTTATGCTAACGGGTGGCTTCGCTTATGCTGTAAGTTCTTTCTGAAGCTTGTTGGTGGTTTTTGTGACTTCTTGGTCACATAGAGGATCATTACCAGACATACATGTCTTGTGTTCTTTTTTTTCTTTTTCTTTCTTTTCTTCTTTTTTTTTTTTTTTTTGGTTTTTCGAGACAGGGTTTCTCTGTGTAGTCCTGGCTGTCCTGGAACTCACTCGGTAGACCAGGCTGGCCTCAAACTCAGAAATCCGCCTGCCTCTGCCTCCCAAGTGCTGGGATTAAAGGCGTGCGCCACCACCGCCCAGCCCCGCGTCTTGTGTTCTTGACTCGAGGTTCGTTCTGTGTTTGGGAAGCAAAGCTCTATAGGTGTCCCATGCCCAAGTGGCCAAGGGCACTGCCTACCTCTGCCTCCCAGATTCTAGGAATGTTGGGATTATTATATGACAGAATAGACTTTCAGGTCTAGTCAATGCTACACAAAGTTAGAATTTATTTAAAAAAAAAAAGAATTTGGGGCCACGTTAATGGCTCACTCAGTGAGCATTTTCTGTGTAAGGGACTCTCCAGCACTCACATAAGAAGCAGGCATGACAGCACAGACTTGTAAAGCCAGCCTTGGGTAGACAAAGACAAGAAGACCTGCGGGACTTGCTGGCTAGCCAGTTTAGCCCATGAGCCTTTAGTTCAATGAGGAATACAATTTAAAAAAAAAAAATAAAGCAGAGGGGCTAAAGTAGGTTCAGTGGGTAAGAACACTTGCTGTGTAAGCAAGAGGATCTAAATGTAATCCCCAGCTCTCTGTAAAAAGCTAGATGTGACTGTGCACATCTGTAATCCCAGTGGTATGAAGAACAGAAACAGGGCAAACACAGGGGCTTGCTGGGTAACAAGGCAGCCTAGACAAAGAGCCAGCAAGCATCATGCTCTGAGAGAGATCCCATCTCAAGAGAATAAAGGAGTGACAGAGCTGGATACCCAACACACACTTATGTGTGTGTATTACATCTGGAGACACATGCTTAAGGTGGAGAAATGACTGAAAATGCCCAGTGTTGACCTCTGGCCTCCACAAGCACATTCTCTCTGTCTGTCTCTGTCTCTGTCTCTGTCTCTGTCTCTGTCTCTCTCTCTCTCTCTCTGTCTGTCTCTCTCTCTCTCTCTCTCTCACACACACACACACACACACAGAGAGAAGGGAAGAAGGACGGGAGGGAGAGAAAGGGGAAGGGAGTTTTAATATAGATTTAACTGTGGGAGAGGGAGAGAGGGGATTTTTCTCTTTACATTTTTGATGTTTATTTATCCTGTTGGGGGGGGGCATATTGCCATAGTGTGTGTGCGGAAGTCAGAGAACAACTTCAAGGAGTCTCTTCTCCAATACCATGAAGGTTCCGGAGATAGAGTACAGGTTGTCTGGTTTGCTGGTAAGTACCTTTTCCCAACTGAGCCATCTTGAAGGAGTTTTAAGGGCACGAAACACCCTATAACACCATGAACTTCTCAGCAGAATCCTAAGGATACCTACATGCATGGATTTCGTGGTTTCTGCAGTCATGATGTTCAAAGGTTTTTAAGATTAAATATCAATGTTTCATTATACTTATGTTGATCTGAGGAGTTTGTCGAGTGAGATCACAGGGTGGTTTCTCTCCAGTGCACTGGGCAGCTACAGGTGGCTAAGATCAAAACATAAGGCAAAATGTCAGATAAATCATTGGCAAACTAAGTCATAAAAAAATTCAGCGTGTGTTTTAACTGTGAACAGGGCTCATTATCTTGCTTTTTTTTGGTTAGAAAATTACAGGTCTATGGACCAGAAAGGAATAAGGCTAAATTCAAAGGTTGTGTGTTAGGATATAAACATGATTCATTGATACTTTAACATCCCATTTGAATTATGTCTATAAAAACAATTCTAGTGAGCGTGGTGGCTTAGGCCTGCAGTTCTAGCATTTTGAAGGCTGGAGCAGGAAGATTGCCACAAACTTTAGGTCAACCTGGACTACAGAGTGGAAAAATAGCAATGGATTCTGAAAGGCATTCCTCAGAGTTAAATCTGTCAGGAAAAAGTCTTAACTCTGAGCTGGGTAAGGGGCTCATTTTTTTCTTCCCATTTCCCTGAACTTTCCAGTCAGCCTCACTTTGCTGCTGCTGGTTTGTAATGTCAGCTGCCAAATGATTAGAAAGGATTAAAGAAGCCACAGCACTCAAGGAAGACTTGCTGGAGGAAGAAATTACAGATATACAATCACTACAAATGGTTAGATATTAAGGCATCCAGGGTCTGCAAGGTAGCTTAATGGACTTGTAACTGGTCTTTTGGCTATGTCATGGGTTCATTTTTCTTCCATCCTTCTCCTACCCGTCTTCTCCCAGCCTTTGAACCCCCCAACACTAGGTAGGAGAGGAAAAAGGATAAAAAAGAAAGGGGGAAAAGAACTGTTAGGCCACTTCCTGCTGATTAGGGGCATTGAGTACCTTGAGGCAAGTTTGATCTTCCACCAGGATATATAATTTCGTCCTCTTGCCTCTGTGCACAACTATTTGACAAATCACAACAACTCGCATCTGACCATCAACAGGCCAACTGGCCTCTTCTTGTGGGGCTCTAGCATTTATATATCCTCTGAAAAGTCCCCAGAACTAAAACAACAAAACAAAACAAAAAAACCCAACCAACCAAACAACAACAACAACAACAACAACAACAAAAAATCACCACACACTTGCAAAAACTGCCTGCAGCTGGCAAAATCACGTCCTGCTAGAGCACGAAGCAACTCATTGTCAGCTGTTGTGGACAAGCTGAAGTGGTCCCATATCCCACACCTGGCATTAAAACAAAAACACATTCTTATAATATCTCTGTTTTTAAAGAAACCCAAGTTCTCACTACAGGAGCTTAGCCCTAAGACCGACAACTTGATAACCCGAGTTAAATTCCTGGAGGCCACATGGTGGACGAGAGGACTGACTTCAACATCACACACACACACACACACACACACACACACACACACACACACACACACACGACAGTGATGATGAGATAATAAGGAAAGCCTTTGGAGATCCAGTCATCAAGCCACAGAGGTCAGGATGGTCACCCCAGCAAGTGACAAAGGCAGTCAGTGCCTTCACCAGCTGAATCATCTCACCAGCCTTAAAAAGACATTTTTAAATATAGATTTTAAACATGATGGTTAAGAAAAGGAAAGAGGCACTTGAGGAGAAGGCAAGACATATCCCAGAGCACTGGCCACCAGTAGCCAAGACTAGAGTTTGAGCGGAGTTTGAGCGAGTCTCTTCAGAGGGCTGCTGATGAGATCACCGTGTGGTTCCTGAGCCGCATGTGGCAGGATTAACAGCAGAGTTAAAGTCCAGATATCACAGGAATGGAGAAAGGTTGGACGTTGCTCCTGCACACAAAGCTAATTGTCCTGCATTGTATCAATGTAGGGAAAGGAGTAGCACCTCCCTGAGATTAGTTACATTGAGGCCTTCAGTCTAGTTTCCTTAATTATTTTATTTATTATTTTTCCTTGCTAATTTAATATAAAATAACTAGAAATAGAAGGAATGCTAACTGTATGTCAACAACTTTTGCAACAAATGCTAACTGTTGCTGGAGCTTCCCAGATACCCTGAATTTTCCTTCTTCCTAGAGACAGGGTTTTGTTACTAAAAGTTTTAAAGATGAATGCTCAATGCTGTTTTAGATACCAAAGGAAAACAATTACTTTAAGCACTCTTAGATCACTGTGATGGTTTGTATATGCTCGGCCCAAGGAGTGGCATCATTAGGAGGTGTGGCCCTGTTGGAGTAGGTGTGTCACTGTGGGTGTGGGCTATAAGACCCTCATCCTAGTTGCCTGGAAGTCAGTATTCTGCTAGCAGCCTTCAGATGAAGATGTAGAACTCTCAGCTCCTCCTGCACCATGCCTGCCTGGATGCTGCCATGTTCCCACCTTGATGATAATGGACTGAACCTCTGAACCTGTAAGCCAGCCCCAATTAAATGTTGTCCTTTATAAGACTTGCCTTGGTCATAGTGTCTGTTCACAGCAGTAAAACCCTAACTAAGGCAATCACTGTCTAATTTTTTCATTTTTAGTTTGTTGAAACAGTATCTCTACGTAAGTTAGGCTGGCCTTGAAGTATAGAGATCCACCTGATGCTGCTTCCCAAGCGCTGGGACTGAAGGCTTACGCCACCATGCCAGCTTTACTGTCTTGGTTTTGTTTCCCATTTCTGAGATAAAATACCCTGAAAAAAATCATCTTAAAGGAGAAACGGTTTATTCGGCTCACAATTCCAAGTCACAATCTGTCATTTTGGAGACTTCAAGGCAGCAGAAATGAGGCAGTCACATGTCACATTGATAGTCGGGAGCAGAGAGCAATGAACTAAAAATGCATGCATGCTAATACTGAATTTACTTTCTCTACTCTTATCCAGCCCAGGACCCCCTGCCCAGGGAATGTCCTCCCACATTAATTAACATAATTAAGATAATTATTATCTCTCACTGACCTTTTTCCAAGTGATTCTAGATTGTATGAAATTGACAATGAAAATCGCTATTACAGTCACCCTAAGTTTACAGAAGGCTAGTCACTTTGAATCATCTAGGGGACACCAAGATAGTATAGATTTAATATTTTTCATAGTTAACACAAATTAAAATAAAGGTCTCCTCTATGCTCTTGCTCTTTCTAAGTTCTTTATTTCCCCTTCAGACTTGTTACCAAAGATTTAAGCTTCCCTGGATGTGGCAGAAACTCAAATAGTTCCACATAACCCAGATTTTCCCAAAAGAATCCCCAGAATGGCCTATCACACGAGCAGCAGTCACTCCAATTGTTCAACAGAACCCTAATGGCCCAGAAAAACCCCAAAAGATGAGGATCTCACACTTCCTGTTAGACAAATTGCAGAAATTAAAATTAACTTAGAATGAGCACAAACAGCTCCAAAGAGTCTCCAAACTGACCAGGAAAAGGACGCAGACTAGCAGAAGGTCACTTGCCTCCTTAGCAGAACACACGGGAAGTCCGGCCTGAAGCTGATTTTCAAAGAAAAAACAAGTCTCTGCCATGCTCATCCTTCCAAGAGCATCTTAGGAAAAAAAGCATGGGACACTTCCACTCACTGCCTTACAAGAAATTCTAAAATTTTTCTTCTTTCAAAACTTGGAGGGTTAATAAGATGGCCCAGCAGGGAAAGGTGCTTGCCACCAGGTCTTATAACCTCAGTTTGATCCTGGGGACACACATGGTAGAGAAAAGTACTAACTCCTACAGGTTGTATACACATGTATGCACACATGCGCGCGCGCGCGCGCGCGCGCACACACACACACACACACACACACCAACAACAACAAATTTGGGGGTCAGAGGGTCTCATTATATAGTCCTTGCTGGACTGGAACTTACTACATAGTCCAGGCTAGCTTCAAACCCACAGAAATCTGCCTGTTTCTCCTTCCTAAGTGCTAGGATTAAAGATATGCACCACCTTGACCTGCCCAATTTCTTTTTAAGTTGGGAATGTCTCGGCAGTGTAGCACACGCCTGTGGTTCTAGCACTTGGGAAGTAGAGGGGGTAGTATCAGGAGTTCAAGGCTAGCCTGAACTACATCATACTCTGAGACTATACAGCCCCTATCCCATTTCCTCAGGTCTATACTCTCCACCAACTCCTCTCAGTTTCTTTCAGTGAGCACAGCAGGAGGATCTCTAGTTTAGATCAATATGCATGAGAGTCCAACACACGCTGATCTCACGCTTAGTGCTCTTACTTGCACGTCACTTATGCCACTGCTTGTTAAAATGGAATCGCCTGGGGCAGGCCCAGCCTGAAGCCACTGCTCCACAGAAGATGGAGCAAGTAGGGCAACTCGATTTCTCCAAGCGGTCAGCAGATTCAGCTTTTAGCTGTAGTTACGATTCAGAATCCACTGTGCTGGGGTGAGGGGGCTGACAGAAGAATCGATGGCAAGGACAACTGACAAAGGGGCAGCCACTGAGAGGAGCATCTCTTTGGAAAGAAGGCTGAGTGAACAAAGTGAGGGAGGGGGCACGCTAGCATCTAGACCACAGGACAAAAATAAAAATAAAAGAATAAAAGATGTGGTGGCTAGTGTGTGTGTGTGTGTGTGTGTGTGTGTGTGTGTGTGTGTGTGTCTGAGTGTATATCCAGTATCACACCCAGGACTTTGTGCATCTTTTTTTTTTTTCCCCGTTTTTTGAGACAGGGTTTCTCTGTGTAGCCTTGGCTGTCCTGTTGGCCTCGAACTCAGAAATCCACCTGCCTCTGCCTCCCAAGTGTTGGGATCAAAGGCGTGCACCGCCACTGCCCTGCAACTTTGTGCATCTTAAGCAAGGGCTCTACTACTGAGCTACATCCCAGCCCCCGTGCCCCGCCCCCCAGTCCCTGCGCACCCCCAACCCCTGCACAACCCTCAACATCTGACCGTTCCCCCTAGCCACTGTGCCCCCCCATTTTTACCATTATTTTTCAGAAATGATCTCATGTATCCTGGCTTGCCTTGAATTACTGAGCCCCTGACCCTCCTGCCTCAGTCTCTCTAGTGCTGAAATTACAGATATTATCTTTGCACCAGGTGAATTTTCCCAAGGTGATAAGATATGAGGAGATGAGTATATTCCACATATTGTTGACAAAGGAAAAAATAACAGGTAGCAAACTGTAGGTGAAGGGTGTGGACACACTGATATTTCCAATGAACTTTGGCAGGACTGGGAGCTAATTCTGTAGGCAGAGAAGTTGCTATTTAAGATAGAGGACTTGGATTTGAGCCCTAGAATCCAGAGGATCTGGATTCAGTTCCCAGCCACCCATATAATGGCTCACAACCATTTGTAACTCCAGTTCCTGAGGATACTGTGTGGTCCTCTGGCTTCTGTGAACTGGGGGCTGGGGTGGGGGGAATGACAAGAAGGACCAGGCACACACATGGTGCATGTACATACATGCAGACAAAATGTTACTCATATAAGAAAAGTTAAAACAAATACTTTTTTTCAAAATGCTAGGTATGGGGCTGGAGAGATGGCTCAGTGGTTAAGAGCACTGACTACTCTTCCAGAGGTCCTGAGTTCAGTTCCCAGCAACCATATGGTGGCTCACAACCATCTGTAACGAAACCCGATGCCCTCCTCTGGTGTGTCTGATGACAGCTACAGTGTACTCATATAAATAAAACAAATAAATAAATCTTTGAAAAATTTTTAAAAAATTACTAGATATGGTGGTTTGAGCCTATAATCCCAAATGCTGAGGAGGTGGAGACATGGGCCCACCCTACTTAGTAAACTCAAGGCCATCAAGAGACCCTGTCTCAAAATAAAGTACTGGTCTACATTCATGTGCAGGGGCATGTATATACATGCACACAAAGAGAAAACAAAAACATTGCCTCTCATATCAGCTGGGTATGATGACACCCATAATCCCAATATTTGGGAAATGGAGGCAGAAAGTTCAAGAGTTCAAGGTCAACCTCAACTACTTAAAACTCTGCCAAAAAAGAAGAAGAAGAAAAAGGAGAAGGAGAAGGAGAAGGAGAAGGAGAAGGAGAAGGAGAAGGAGAAGAAGAAGAAGAAGAAGAAGAAGAAGAAGAAGAAGAAGAAGAAGAAGAAGAAGAAGAAGAAGAAGAAGAAAAAAAGAAAGCTGGCTCTTCATGCTAGATTATCCCTCAGAGGTATTTTCCTAACATCCCCAAACTCCCTCAGCCACTGTATTTTGTATGAGCAGAACAGTAGCTTCTTACTCTAAAGACTGGGTCACCATTGTTTCTGTTTGC
>JANHMN010000002.1:797765-814970 GCA_030674055.1 Rhabdomys pumilio | reverse complement strand
TTTTTTTTGAGACAGGGTTTCTCTGTGTAGTCCTGGCTGTCCTGGGAACTCATTTTGTAGACCAGGCTGGCTTTGCACTCAGAGATCTGCCTGCCTCTGCCTCTCGAGTGCTGGGATCAAAGGCATGTGTCACCAATGCCCAGGTGATGCTTTCTTATTTTTAAGATTTATTTTTATTACTTTTTGGTTGGTGAGATGGCTCAGCAGTTAAGAGCACCAACTGCTCTTCAGGAGGTCGTGAATTCAAATCCCAGCAACCACATGGTTGCTCACAACCATCTGTAATGAGATCTGATGCCATCATATGGGTGTCTGAAGACAGCTACAGTGTACTTTGGGCCGGAGTGAGCAGGCTTGGAGCGAGCAGGGGGTGGAGTGAGTGGGATAGAGCGAGAGGGAGAAGGGAAGGGGGAAAAAAAGATTTATTTTTAATTACTTTTTTTAAATGTGCGTATTTATTATTTCATGTTTGTATGTATGTGTTTTTATCTGTGAGTGGCCAGATGGCCAAAGAGTTCAGAAAAGGGTATCCTAGCTGACACCTCATCACTCCTCACCTAGGCTCTATAAAACCCCTTGATTTAGCCCAGATGTGTGACTTCAATGACCACCACCTGTGAGATCGGTGAACCCACCCGAGAGCTGCCTCCTAATAAACCTGCCTTTTTCTATTTTTAATCTGGTCTAATCTGGCCTATATCTGTATCATCGAGGGAGATGAAATGCCAGTCACCAAGCACATCACTACTGAGCATATACCCAAAGTGTTCCATCTTCCACCACTGAGACTTACTCGTCCGTGTTTATAGCTGATCTACTCACCCTAGCAAGGAAATGGGGCCAGCGTAGATGTCGATCGATAGAGGAATGGATAATGGAGATACGGTACATACACAGAATGGAATATTATTCAGCTGTGAAGAAAAATGAAACAATGAAATTTGCATGAGAATGCATGACCTGAAAAATATATATTGAGGCAAACTCAGATAAAAACCACATCTCCCTCATATGCAGCTCCTAGCCTACAGCGTAAACATGCGAGCAGGTATAAGTGTGGTTATAGTCTAAAATTTAGACAGGGGATCAAGGAAGCATGGTACTCAGTGATAAGCAAGAAGAAGTGACACTCAGATCATGCAAAAGCATGTGAAACTAAAAACTTCGCCTAGTTTGGATACAGGAGAAACTTGGAGTAATAAAATTGATGCTGTGAAAGATTTCTTAATAAATTTGCTTAGGAAATGCTAAGTTACACACGTAGAACTTAACTAAAGGAATGCTGCCTGCTTAAAGACTGGAAGACACGCTGTGTACTGACCAGGCTTGTTAGAAACTTTTTACTGTAATTGAAGTTTAGGGGTTGCTGAAAAAGTTCCTGTTGGTGTTTGCTCGCCAAGGTTGTCCCTAATTAGGTAGCATTCCTATGACAGAAGGAACCATGGTCTCCTAACAAAATCCTGACTTAAAACTGGCCACTTAAAGACCTTGCCTCTAACCCCCGCTTATGGGGCAGGACAGGATGACACCTGTACTAATTCCTCTTCTGCTAATATGTTTTTGTTCCAGGAAAGGAATAATCCTGCCAGGCAACCAAGACAATCCTGTATAACAACTTTTTGAGAACAACACTGGTGCACTTATGAAGTAGTTCTGGACGTATCTTCACTGGACAAATCTCCCATCTGCCCAAGTGACCAGACTTTCAGTTTCCTATCTCTGTTTACATTATTCAAGACCTAAAAGAGATTTAAGGATGACAGGGTAGGCAGGATATTTAAGCCTAAGACTTACAGAAACTGGTAACATTTCTATTCAAGGCTGGTTCACTTCTATGTGTTAGCCAGTTAGTGTTGCTGTTACTATTTAAGTCTTGTTATTATAATGCCTTACTAAAGAGTGTTTCCCTTTGTTAATCTCTTAAGTGTGGAGTGTCTTTTCACTGGGAAAACATTAATTCTGTAACAGTTTGACTCTCTCATTACTACTACTATGACTACTAGCATTTTGGGGTAGATCTATGAATTCAATTTTTTGGGAATTGTAATAATAAGAACCATTTTTTTGCATCCCAAAGGAATACACCATGTATTATTTCTTTCAGGCAAGGATTGTGAAAGTTGGGCTTAATGAGAAATTCCACCCGCCATCTGTGTCTAGTCCCTTAGGGACATTTGTCACATTGACTCAGAAAAAGTTATTTAAAAAATTGTTTCCGAGCTGGGAGGTGGTGGCGCACGCCTTTAATCCCAGCACTTGGGAGGCAGAGGCAGGCGGATTTCTGAGTTCTGAGTTCGAGGCCAGCCTGGTCTACAGAGTGAGTTCCAGGACAGCCAGGGCTACACAGAGAAACCCTGTCTCGAAAAAACCAAGAGGAATAAGAGGGTAAGAGGAATGAAGTCCATTTACCTCCAGGTCCAGCCATCCACCAGACCCAGCAGCCTCTGGCCAGGGGTAATTTCCTCATCAGCATAGCTTAGGTCCCCAGAGAGCTAGCCCCTACTTTGTCCTGGACCCTGTGAGCTCAGACAGAACAAACCACACCCCTTGATAGACAATTTTCCTGGAAACCAGATTATGTGTAAGAATCTTCATCACTCCTGAGGCAGTGACACACAGGTTCTAGGGAGGGCTGCAGGAGGCAGCTTCCATGCCAGGAGCTGGAGCTCAAGATGTGGCAAGGGGAGGCTGGTCCTCTAGCTCTGTGGGGTTATCGGGGCTTTGGGGACAGTAGGAAGCTAAAACACATGGCTCTGCCCCACTTTGGGGCTCAGCTGTTTCAGCACCTGAGGGAAGCCCGGAGTGGAGTATTTAGCGCTGAGAGGAGCATGTAGCTCTGAGGGAGCACGTAGCTCTGAGGGAGCACTGTGAGGAACAGTGTTGGTTCTCAGCAGCCCTGCTGTCTCTGATCATTAGGGCCAGAAGTGGTGCTCATCACACAGAAAAGCCAACTGAGTCCCACCCTGTCCTTTTTGTTGCCTATTTCCTCTTCCCAGAACTGTCCTTGAGTCAGGACGCTGGTCCTTGGAGATAGGAGAGGACATTGAGTTAACAGCCAGGCCTCAGTCCCTAGAGGCTCAGGGATAGTCAGGGACAGAGACTTGCTGGGTGCCGGGTAGCCATTCATGTCTGGGCACCACTTCTAGGCTAGATTGTGGTTAACCCTCCACCACCAGGCAGGATGAGATGTTTCTAGAAGAACGAGGAACCAGAGATGTCCTAAACGGTGCCTTCCCAGAGCAGCAAGCCTGGCTGGCACTCTCCAAGAGTCAGAGAAAGGGATTGCAGGAATCCAGATACCATAGCTAGGCCTTTTAGCTGCCACCAGCATTCTGCAAGCCACCTTCTCTAAGTGCCCTATTTGACTATACTCAGCACTCAGCAATCTGTGGCAGGAGGATTGCCATGAATTTGAGGCTGATGAGGGATACATAGTAAGGCCATCTTACAAATGCAAAATATTAATAATAATCAAGAATAAATAATAAGGATAAAAGTAAAAGCCGATGAGAGGACTTACCACCAATCCCAGTGACCCACACTGTGGGCAGAAAGAACCAACTCTGGTCTCTACACACATGCTGTGGCACAAGTGCTCGCATCCATAGGCACACATAATAAACAAACACATGTAATACAGTTTATGTATATATTTTTATTTATATGCATGTGAGTGTGTGTCACATGTATGCACATGTCCAAGGCGGCTAGAGGAAGACATCAGATCCCCTGGAGCTGGAGTGATAGGTTGGCTTGTGAGTCAACCAGCATGGCCGCTAGCAACCGAACTTGGGTCCATTGGAAGAACAGCGAGTACTCATAATGGCTGAGTCATTTCTCCAACTTCCAACTATAATAACCTTTTAAATAACAATTCTTTTAAAAGAATATAAATAAATAAATAAATAAATAAATAAATAAATAAAATAAAACATATTCCAAACCTGCCTCTTCTAAGTATTCCACATTGGAGGCCAGTGGGGGAGAACAAAGGTCCACTTTCCATACTGGAAACTTCTCCAAGATCACGAAGTCCCAGTATTAACTTGCACCTTCATCCCGAACTCAGTCAGGAGACTCTCATTACTCAAATGAAGGTGAAGACCTCACTGAATCTTCCCCCTAACCCCCACCCCATCTTTGCACAGTGCTTGACAACAGCTTAGACATCTCACCTTAATATCAAGCTGGAGGGAGGGCCTGAAGTAAGAATGAGAAACTACATACACAGAGATCGTTGGCTACAAGGTGGCCTGATGACACATTCCTCACATTCCCCCTGGCCTGGCTCACTAGAAGGCCTGGAGTACTGAGTCTAGTGGACTGGAGCAGAAGTCATTCTGTTTGGAGACCCGTATGATTGGAGATGGGTCATGGACCAAAGGTCCCTCAAGCAGTCCCACTGGAGAGCTCAGGCATGCAGGAAGAAGGCAAGGTGCCCACCAGGGTGTGGGTGGTGGCCAGCTGAATTCCTGTTCTTTCTTTTCAGGAACTGTTGTTAATAGTCTATCATTTCCTTGCAGCTTCTGTGTAAGCCCAGCTCAGAGTTCTTTTCCTAGAAGGGCTTTTCCTAGATTCCTCTGTCCACGTATGTTCTGAGGGTCCTGTTCCATGACCCGCATTTGTGTCCCACTTTCAAGGAGCTACTGAGCCTTTCTGGGAACCAGGGTTGGGATGACGGATGTCTGCAGCCCTCACCCTTAAATTGGGAGTGGAAAACATTGGGGTTTGCTCTGTCCAAATGTTCTGATTTACAGGAAACAGGTGGGGACAGGGGTCATCTGGGGAGTGTATCATATACCACTCAGTTCCCTGTTGGCAGGTCTGAGCCAGCTTGCTCAGGAGTTGGGCCAAGGAGCTGCCATATACTGACAAGTTCCCCACAGGTCCCCGTGCAGGGTATCCCAGGCTGCCAGCACACACTCTGCCTAGGGGGAAAATGTCTATAGAGTCATGTGTAGTCAAGTGGTGGAGACTGTTCACCATGATCAGTATTGCTGTGATAACCAAGGGTAGAGAGCTTCAGCTAACACTCCAGGAGGAATCCCAGTGTTAGGTTTCAAATCTGGGACAAAGGGTTGAGGTGCTGATATAACTTATCAAAGCGGACACTCTAGTCACCAGGTTCTCCCCGCATCCTCAGTCCTTGCCTGTTACAGGGTATGGCTGGCACATCCTACCCACTAACCTGAACTCTCTAGCCTAGGGCACTGGGCTGTTTCTCCCTGTATAATCCAACCATTTTGGTTACTCATTCTCTTTGTACTTTTGGGCCTTCTGCTACTGTACCTGATTCCCCTCTCTCCTCTGTCCTTCCTCCGCCTCCCCTCACTGGTCAGTTCCATCATGCCCCTGCCTCCGCCTCTGCTCTTCCAAACATCTACATCCTTCAGCATACCTACCTAGGAACAGTCATCTCTCACTCTTTTTTTTTTTTTCCTTTTTTCAATCACCCAGAGCTGCTCAGGAACACTTCACCTCTGTGCAGCCTCAGGGCACCCTCACAGTTCAGCCTGGCAGCCCACATTCCCAGGGCAGAGACACCACACTGCATCCAGCTCATTGCAGAAGTCCGGTGTGCGAGTTCACAAACCCCACTTCTCCTGAGACCCTGGGTGGGAGGGAGGGAGATGATTTGTTTTAGGGTCACAAGAGGGAAATTCATGATAGCTCTCACCCCATGCCAGGATAGAGCTTGAGGCTGTTAGACCCTTGAGTCAGGGAGTTGGGGACAGGGGCAGCAGAGATTTCTGTGGCTCTATCCTGGCTCTTTGGCTGCAGAGCATGCCACATAAATGAATGGGTACTCTCTGGCATACCGTTTGAGTGCCTAGCAAGCACCTAGAGTCTCCTCTCCACACCAAGGTCCAGGCAAGTTTTCCCCAAGGTTCTCAGGGCAGATATTCATGCTTGTTCGTCCCTTTTGTTTGCCTTTATCCAAAGAGCTTTGAGAATTAGGTCTTAGTTAGAACACAAGTCTCACTACACGTTGGTGACTGGTGAAATCAGGGATCACTTTGGATGGTATTTGAAAGGCTGGGGTTTCTGAAACCCCATAGTACCTTTCTCTGCTTTGGTGTCTTGGCTTCAGGTCACCAAGATGTGCCAGGATTCCATTTCCCTACTGGGCCATAGCCGGACCAAGCCGGGATCCTCAAGAATTCTCTAGTCTCTGGCCTAGTCCTCCCTCTACCTTTACTCCCAATCCCTGGCTTTTCCTCCCCGCAGGGTGAACATTGTCCCAGGGTCTCCAGCCTCAGGGAAGCCCAATTTACCTGAAATTCCAGGCACTGAAGCTGACCTGGTTGGTGTCTGCTGAGACATTTCAGTCATGAAATGTATTTGACCAGGGCTGAAGAGAGCTCAGTAGTTAACAGCATATGCTACTCTGAAGAGAGCTCAGTAGTTAACAGCACATGCTACTCTTGCAGAGAACACCCATGTCGGGAAGATCACAACTTTAGGGAAGTCTGAGTGGCAGAGCTACCCAGGGGCTCTGTAGCTATGTTCCCATTATGGACATGGTAGGATCCATTTCGAGTGACCTCAGTTGAAAACCCATAGACAACTATAATCCCAAAAGGCTTTCATAGGATAACTGTTCTTTAAGACAGAATAAAAAAGTGGTTTTAGGGAACTGGGGAAATGGTTAAATAGTTAATACATTTGCTATGAAAGGGTGATGTCTAGGGTTTGGATACTCGGCTCCCAAAAATGGGATCCCTGAGGCAAACTGGTTAGATAGAAAGAGTCAAGTTGGTGAGTTTTAGATATGTTAAAAAAAAACAAAACAAACAAAAAACAACCTCAGTAAATAATGTGACTGGTGATTGAGGCAAACACCAAATGTTAACCTCTGTGACACTCCCCAAAACACACACACACACACACACACACACACACACACACACACACACACACACAGAGAGAGAGAGAGAGAGAGAGAGAGAGAGAGTTTAAACAACAAAAACAAGCTGGTGGCTCCTGAGGAGTGGCACCCAAGGTTGCTTACAGCCGCCTCTGTATTCGTGTGTTCCATGTGCAGCATGTGAGCCAACAAACAACAGTAAAAGTGGCTCTATAATTCTCACAAGATAGCAGAGATCAAAAGACACTTTGAAACTTGTGTGGGCTGCATCTCCCATTTCACATTTGAGGTCAAGTAGTAAATTATCATCTAGAGAGGAGGGCAGGCAGGAAGTAAAGATCAGAGGTTCTGGAGTTTGGGAGTCGGGGGGAAGTGGGTAACAGGACATTCCAGAGCTGGTGCTATGTGATAGTCACCAGTAGAGGAGCCAACTCTGCCTGGTAGACAGGCGTTACTAGCTGCGTATGCTAGAACTACAACCTTTCGGATGAAGCTCTGACCAGAGCTATGGGGGAGGAAATTGTTTCTCATAAGCTCCTGGGCCTTTGTACATCTTGGTATGTATGTATGCCAGTGTGTATTGTATAACCAGAGGGTATGAATTAACATATGCAAGTCATTGTGTGTGCTTATGAAGTCATGTGAGTTATGGGAAAGAGAATGTGTGTGTGTGCCAGTGTTCCAGGGGGTACTGTGGCCATGCAGCAGGCTTCCCCTTGTCAGGAAGAAGGGCCTGGAGATCCGGTGTGATATCTAAAGGAATAAATTGGTTTTGGCAGCCCCTGGGACAAACCTAACACATCTGTCTTCTCTAAAATTGATAAATTGGAGGGAATTCTGCACTGAGCTATGTTAGTGCAGGTCCTGGAAATGACTCTCTGTCAGTTCCTCCTCTTCAGAGTCACTGCCCAGAACTTCCTGGTAACATTAGGTGAGCAGGGCTGGATATAGCCTCAGGGAGGCCACTGAAGAGCACAGGAGGAACGACCAGGTCTGATGCCCTTTGACCTTACTCCTGACAGAACAGGAACCATTATCCAACCTACACATCACACTGGGTCAGAAGCTTATCAGGGGCAACGGTTACTTGTCCCGGGATCAAAGTGTAAACGAAACCAGAATAGTTCTAGCTTTGGAACTGGACAGGGGAACATTTTGCTTTTCTCACACTGTAGGTCAGAACAGCCTGGAACTAACTCTTTAGTCCAGGATGGGCTCGAACACGGAGCAGTCATCCTACCTCAGCCTCCTAAGTGATGGGAGTCTTGGAATATTACTATGCTCAGAGGATCTGTCTTTCCTCCTAACCGGTAAACTTGCTAACTCTGCTTAATATTGATTGACTAGTCCTGAGAGTCTTTCCTTCAGTGTAGGTCTAAGATTCTGGCATACTGCTGGGGATGTAGCTCACTGGTTGCCTAGCATGCATGAGGTCCTAGGTCCAATTACCAGCAATACCAACACTTCTCCAAAATGTTTTTAGGTGTTGGATACCCTCATCTGAGTTGTTGATCAGAGATTCCCTAGAGTTTCCCCCAAACAATAGTCTACTGCCATTGCTCTTGGTTACACAAGATGGCTTTTTTTGTTTGTTTGTTTTGTTTTCTTTCTTTCTTTCTTTCTTTTTTTTTTTTCGTTTTTTTTGTTTTGTTTTGTTTTTTGAGACAAGGTTTCTCTGTGTAAGCCTGACTGTCCTGGAACTCACTCGCAGACCAGGCTGGCCTCGAACTCAGAAATCCACCTACCTCTGCCTCCCAAGTGCTGGGATTAAAGGTGTTCACCACCACTGCCCGGCTTTGTTTTGTTTTCTGAGACAGGTTATCCCTATGTGTAGCTCTGCCTGTTCTGGAACTCTGTAGACCAGGCTGGCTTCTGCCTGCCTCTGCCTTCCAAGTGCTGAGATTAAAGGTATTCACCACCACTACTCAGCAACAAACAAGATGTCAAAGACACAACATACTTTGTTTGTAGGACAAAAAAAAAAAAATCAATCTGTAACTGATCTAGAAGCTTCTTCCCTACTGGCTAGCTTTCACGCTGCTGGGGTGTGCTATACAGGTTGCTAGGGGAGAGAAATCAGCAGCAGTTTTATGTAACGTACCTTTCCAGCTACAATACAGTCCTGACAGTTAAGCTATACCCAGTACTACAATAACATCACCGCCGTTGTGGAGGTAACCAATTACTTTCTGGTTGGATCTGAGATACATTCCATGGGAGGAAACTCACATCTGGTACTATAAACCTGGTCAGAAGCCCATGACAGGGGAGGCCATAAATCCTACAGAGGAACTTACACTGCTGTTTTGTTAAATGGCCATGGTTTCTAACTGACTTTAAAATATCGATGTTTACATTTGAAGATTTGTGTTGCTTTCAGCCGCGGTCAGAGCAGTTTCTCCCTTCATGGGCAACAGTTACTGCAGAGATCCACAATTGGCCTCTGTGCTGGGGGATAAATAACTTCTGTGCTCTGTGACCTAAACAGGGCATCAATATGGCCTCCTCGGAGGCTCAGAGAACCGTTGTAGATGAAGGACAAGAAAGGATGTAAGATCCAGAGGGAGGGGGAGGAGTGCAGTCAGAAGCCCTCCTTTGGAGATGACGACTGCTGCACCCATGAACTCAGCAGCTGTGATTAACTATAAAAGTCCTCCATAAAATGGGACCAACATCCCATTATAAATGGGGAGGGACCGAGCCATTGACAGTGGGTGATAGGAAGGGCGATTTTCTTCAGTGGTATAGTCATTGGTAAAGTCTCCGTGCTCCAGTAAAAACCCCTTCCTGTGCTTGTATAGGCAGCCATGATTAACAAACAAGGAACAGGGGAGTAGGCGGGGGAAGGAGAAGGAGTTCAGCAATAATTGGGGAGAAATAAGAGAGGGTATAATAATAAAATAACTAATAAACATAAATAATTTATAACAATATATATTGTGTATATGAAATCGCCAAAAATTCCGGCTCACAGTTCAAGGATACAGTTCATGTTAACGAGGAAATGAAGGCAATGGGAGCTTGAAGTCACTGGTCACATTGTATCTAGTCAGGAAGCCAACAGCTGTTGCATAGCTAGCTCTCTTTCTCCACTTATACAATGTAGGATTCTTAGCAGGGAGTAGGGCTGCTCTTCTCACCTTAATTATTTCAATCAAGATAATCTCTGACAGTCATACCCAGATACCTGTCTCCTAGCTGATTCTTGACTGTCTAGTTGACAGTTAACACTACCATTACAGTGGCTTGTTCTTTAGATCTCTAGCTGGGAACTTGCTGGGGATGCAAGAGATGGCTTCTCTGCTAAGACCACTTGTTCTTTCAGAGGACCTGGATATGATTCATAGCAGCATATGGTGACTGGTCACAACCATCTATAATTCATAGTTCCTAGGGGACCTGATGCCCTCTTCTGGCCTCTTTGAGCACCAGGTATTCATTGGCTGAACATGCATATATGCAGGTGAAATATTCATATACAGGGCTGGAAAGATGGCTCAGAGGTTAAGAGCACTGACTGGTCTTCCAGAGGTCCTGAGTTCAATTCCCAGCAACCACATGGTGGCTCACAACCATCTGTAATAGAGTCTGATGTTCTCTTCTTGTATGTCTGAAGAGAACAATGGTGAATACATAAAATAAATAAATCTTTTTTAAAAAAGAAATATTCATATACATAAAAAATTTAAAGCAATTTAGGAAAGCTTTCTGAAAAAAAAAAAGTAGATCTCTCGGGTTTACATATCCTTAATTATTACTTTAGAGAAAAAGAATTGCTTAAATCCTGGAGATAGAAAGCAGTGAATCTTATATCTGAAACAACCAAAAATATACATATATATGCATGTATACACACACACACACACACACACACACACACACACACACAGTATATATATATACATTCTCCTGGAACTCACTCTGTAACCCAGGCTGGCCCTCCTGGCTCTGCCTCTCAATGCTGGCTTTAAAGGCGAGAGTATTAGCACCACCTGGCTGAGGAAGTCTATGTTTTTATTAAGTCGGTTTGTGTTTTTACTTTCATTCTAATTTGTGTTAGATTCACAGTGAGTTGAAATCCACTTGTAATATGCCAGTGAGCATAAGCTTTGTGTTCTCTTTAAACCATTGTGGTTAGTGGGCCACTGCAGATGAAGTTTTGTGAATGCTGGCATTTTCCTCCTGGCCTCCTGTGTCAGTTCTTAGCATTTTTGAATGCTTTTGTTCTTGTTCGTGAACAAGTAACACTTTTGAAAACAATTTTCTTAACCCTGTCTCAAAAAAAAGAAAAAAGAAAAGAATTTTCTTAAAAATTTATAGCCCAGAACACAATGAGGTGCTCCCCACATACTGGAGCAGCCTACCCGAAGCTCTCTGAAGCAGATTTTTCTTTTTCACTTCATAAATAGGCTGTAAAAGAAGCCATGTGTGGTGGCTTCTGTACTGTGTACCAGCACTTGGGAGGCAGGCGCAGGTGAATCTCTGTAAGTCGGAGGCTAGCCTGGTCTACATACACAAGTCCAGACCAGACAGGTCTACATAGTGAGACCTTGTTTAAAAACAAACAAACAAACAAACAAAACAATTGTATGAGGAAAAAATAAACCTGTCACTTCTAAGAAGCGGCTCCTGAGGTTTGGTAGGAGGGAAACTCTTCAGGTTGTATCTGGCAATATTGGGCTGTGTTCCCTACTGCTGGTGACATTCTGTCACCATGGCACTTGCTTTTCTAGCACCTGGAAGCTTCCACCACCAGCTGTGCTATGCAAGGACTTCCTTGGTATATTTTCCTTAATCCTGAAGTCACCAGGCAGAGCTGGTGTTTACCAGTCCGTAGCATGGTGGAAAACCTCTAAGGACCTCTGGCTCTTGTATCTATCTTCTCCTTCTCTAATGCCAGATCCTTGTGCTAAAACAGAGACCCAACTCCCTGTGTATGTGCAGAGGTCAACACAACAAAGGCCTCAAGATTTTTCCTCAGTCTCCTTCTCAGCAAACTCAACTGCCTCTACTGCTGATGCAGATTCCTGAATGTGTTTATTCTTTGTCAGTCACTGAACCAACGCCAGCCCCGTGGGTCCACACGCACCTAAAGAACAGACCTTGAGGACAAGTGACATTGTCACTACAGTGAAACTCAGCTTGGAGCCTGTCTTAGTCGGGGTTTCTATTCAGGGTTGAGAGTATGCGGTTGGCTCTGAAGATTTTATTTATTATGAGAAAGGTCAAGCATCAATGCAGACGGAGTACATAATCAGTATCCAGGGTCAACCATAGCCCAGTTTCAAGAATTATCAACAGGAAGCCTCTTCCGTTTCCTCCCTTCGAGCTCTTGGATTTAATCAGCAAGTGTGTTGCCTCTTCTCCCAGCGAATTCCTGACACTTGGAGAGCACAGGCTTGCTTCCTACATTCTCTAGCGGCTCAGATGGGGAGGTGCTGTACATTTGCTGAGCCCCCAATAATTACATGCACAACTGAGAGAAGTACTCTCCTTTTAGCCCAGATGTCCGGACAAGTACATTCTGGAACCTGGACAGCCACTGGGATCAGAGTCTATAGCTATGCTGAGGTTATATGAGGGGAGAATCTCCTGCATGCTACACAGCCTCTGTGGGAGACCTGCCAGGTCCCAGGGACACTTCCCATATTATTTCTTGTCTTTTAAAAAAGCTTGGGTGTTGCCCAGTTAGTGTTCTAAGTGGTGTCAGGAAGACTCTGGGGTTCAACTATTTCAGCATGACACAGGCATAGCATCTATGTCCTTGGATTGCCTATGACACTCCCAGCATCCCAAGACTCTCTTGAGGGCCCCACCACAGGGGACATCCAGTTTTCAGGACCAGACTAGGTTGCAAGTCTTTGGATTTCAGGCCCCTGGGCCTGACTCAGCACCTTGTGTTAACCCTGGCGCAGGGATTGGGATAGGGCCAGACAACCCTGACCATCCTGGAACTATTTGTTACAGAAGTCAGATCAGGAGCTAAACTTGATGACCTCACCAGCCAGCCACCTGCCACACCAGCATGTGTGTGTGTGTGTGTGTGTGTGTGTGTGTGTGTGTGTGTTGGCAGATAGGGGAGAATCTCCTTTGTCACAGAGGAAAAGCAGAAGGAAAGGTCAAACAGTTCAAGAAGGAAAGGTGAAGGGATGAAAGTCTCCGATGATGGCACAGAGGTTGGAGCTTTATGTTCATCCTGCCCAGATGGCTCAACTCTACCCTGATTTCCTGAGCTGTCCTGTGTCATCCTCACAATGTCCTCACATGGTAGGACAGCCAAGAAGGGATGAACAGGCCTTGGAAATCTTGGATGCCTGTCATGGCTCAGTCAGCTGGATAGCAGGTGAGGGTCTGTATACTACATGGGGAAGTTAGGATTTTTTCTTGTGACACAGAAATTCAAGTCAACTTTAAAACCCTTAGAAGTCACAGACAAACACAAAATAGGAACACTCTGTGTCGCTTCTTGACAACAGCAGCCCTGGTAATTCTTTGTTTGGTCCCCTCACCCTGGGCTCTTTCCTTTGAGCCTGTTATTAGTGTTTACTAATACACCATGGGCATGCCTAGAGCACCAAGTATACCAGGTACTTCTTATTACCTGGGAGGATGCACCTGTTAGCAGGAGCATAGGTAGGTGTTCATATCCTCAAACATGTACATAACTGCCACATACCCAAATACACTTAAGCATGCCTACTCCAGACACACAGTTGCTCTCCAAGTCTGAGTATGTATTCATGGGGAGACTGGGTTTCTTGTTTGTGAGTTCTTATGTTGTTCATAAAAAAAAAAAAAAAAAATTAAAGACAGACTGTGTGGGGGGGTGTGGGGGAGGCTGGAGAGATGGCTCAACAGTCAAGAGCACTTGCTGCTCTGTCGGAGGATCTGTGTTTGATTCCCAGCACCCATGTGGTGGCTTACAACCATCTGTAACCCCTATTCCAAGATTCTAGTCTGCTAGGTCACCAACCATGCGCTTGGTGAGGCAAAACACTCATACACAGAAAATAAAAATAAATCTTTTTGTTTGTTCGAGGTAGGGTTTTTCTGTGTAGTCCTGGCTGTCCTGGAATTCGCTCTGTAGACCAGATTGGTCTCAAACTCTGCTTCCCAAGGGCCAGGATTAAGGCAAGTGCCACCATCCCCCGTCAATAAAAACAAATCTTAAACATAAAAATACAGACTCAAAAGCAAGCTGGTAGACCATTTTATTAGTTTGAGAGAAAAACAAGGGAGTAAGTAGGCAGCAATGTGGGCAAACAGCCAGAGGGAGCAGCAGGCCGGAGAACAAAGGAGCCTCTGAAGTTGGACACAGAGGTTGAAGAGGCAACAAGGGACTTTAAAGTGGCAGGGGAAGGGTTTAGTATTGTGATTGGTGTTGAAAAGAGACAGAGATAAGGAAAAAGGCTTCGAGCCAGACTGTAGTCTCAGTTCAGAGGGAGCTCCATTTCAGACTCCAGTATTCCAGGACAAAGGACTATACCAGAGACACTCTTAGAAATAAGAAAACAGTTATAAATGGTGGTAGCAGAATATACCTTTAATTCCAGCACTCAGGAGGCAAAGACAGGCAGACCTCTGTGAGCTCAAGGCTAGCCTGATCTACAGATCAAATTCTAAGACAGCTAGGGCTACACAGAGAAACCCTGTCTTGAAAAAACAAACACAGAAAGAGAGAAAGAGAGAAAGAAAGAAAGAAAGAGAGAAGGAAAGAAAAAAACTGTGTTGGGTTTAAGTGGAATGGCCCCCATACACTCATGTGTTTGAATGCTTGGCACATAGAGTGGCACTATTAGGAGATGTGGCCTAGTTGGAGGATGTGTGACACTGTGGAGGTAGGCTTTGAGGTCTCAGTTGAAGTCGTTTCTCTCCCTGATGCCTATGGATCAAGATGTAAGACTTTCAGCTCCTTCTCCAGTGCCATGTCAGCCTGCAAGCTGCCATGTTTCTTGCCATGATCATAATGGACTAAACATCTGAACTGGAAGCCAGCCCCAATTAAATGTTTTCCTTTTTTATAAAGTGTTGCTGTGGCCATGATATCTCTTCACAGCAATAGAAACCCTAAGACAGACAAGACAAACGGACGGAGGAAGGAAGCAGCATTCCTGAGATGCGGAGTGGGCTAGTGCATTGAGGAAGGAGCCCATAAACCCTGGGTCACATAGAACACAATCCTTTATATAACTCATACACGCACCTGCCATTTTCACATTTTTATGCCCCAGGCTTTCCTTGTGCATGATCTGTTTATTGATGTAAACTGGTCTGAACGTGCTCAGTTTATTGCATGAAGCCCTTGAGGAAATTTCCAGTCTTTCCCTGCAAACTGGCTTCTTTCATATGTTAATCTTGATATTTCAGTCTCTAGTCCCAACTCCCTTGCTGAAAGGTGGAGTGGGTTAGAGAAGCAGGAAGGTTCAGGAGGCTCATGGTAGGATGACTTGGGTAAGGTCCCTTCTCCTAGGTCCAGCCCACCCAACAGGATCAGTCATAAAAGTACCAAGGTCACATCAAGTCAAACCATCTCAGATCCCAAATCAAGGGCACAGGACTGAAGGTCCAGGAATTTTTTTAAGGGACACACAATTGATTCTCATTTCTTCCTAAGAGACAGACTGGGAACAGGGCCTGGAAGACCTAGGAAATATAAGCAGACACACAAGAACTTGATCAACCTGAAGTGACCACCAGGCTGTGCCATTGGCAAGCAGAAAGTTTCAAAGCCTACCCTGAAAGAGGCCCTGCGGTGGAGTTGGGGTGGGCTTCTGGACACTGTCAAAGATCGCAGGATTCCAGGTACCTGCTCCAAGCCCATGGGGGTAGCCAAGTGCTCCCAGGAGCAGTAAGTTTCCATAATCTTTTCTCTACCAGATGTGTGGGTTGGACTCAGTCCTGACTTTGGAGGGCTGGTTCTCCAACTGTGTGTGTTTAAACCAGACACTCAGCACAGCAGGATTCAGGAATGGGTTTTTGGCCCAAGTCTGTCAAGTCTACATGCTTCCTAGGCACAGGACTCTGTCTTCCCTGGAAAAGGCAGCTGGATAAAACCCCTAGAAATCTGATCACTCACCAGGAGCAGTGAGTGATTGAAGATGGATGCTTTGATAGCTTTGGGGACCTTTTGTGTCCCCCTAGAGATCTCTCATGGGTTCCCCCAATGGTTCCCAAACTAACTGGACAGTGGGGGCACGCCTAGAGTCTAGATAGAGTTCTTAGAACTGCCAGGATGCACCTCACCCTCGGTCTTTCCAAGAGGAAGGGACCCACAACCTGCAGACAGACAGGTAGCCATGCAGCCCACAGTCCCAACCACCCGGCCCATACCATTGTTTTTGCTTAAAGCTCAGAATAAGGAAGTTAAATAGAAATATTTAAATCTATTTTCAACCCTAACATATGCTATTCGTCTTGTGCAGTATTGTCTGTCACTGGAATGATAGACGAGGGCACGCTCCCAATGGGCAGGCTGCCAATAGCTGAGGGAAAGGCCAGGCCTGAGTCTTATTTGTCCGGCATAGTTAATTCTTGAGTGGTATTTAGACATATGTTATGTTTGAATTTATATTTTATTTTGTTTTTTTTTTTTTTTTTTTTGTTTTTTTTTTTTTTTTTTTGGTTTTTTGAGACAGGGTTTCTCTGTGTAGCCCTGGTTGTCCTGGAACTCACTCTGTAGACCAGGCTGGCCTTGGACTTAGAAATCCACCTGCCTCTGCCTCCCAAGTGCTGGGATTAAAGGAGTGGGCCACCACCGCCTGGCTGATTTTTTTTATCTTTTTAAGGCAACGACTGCCATTTTGGAGGGTGATGAAGTAGCCAAAAACAGCCCCAGCATCTAGATGGGCACCTAGAAGTACTTCTGCTATAGGGGCCTGGGTGGGATAGGGTGGGTGGCTTCACTCATTGTCTCTGCCAGAGTCCAGGGCTAGCAGTACCTATTACTACAGGCTTGTGGCCAGCTGACACACAGGAGCCTGGATTGGGCTGTTGGTTACCAAGACAGGATTTACCTCATCTCTGGCTTTATGGTCTGCTGTGTAGAGAAGGCAAAAAGGGGTATGAGGGAAAAAGCCTGTATTCTCCCAGAGGTTCAAAGGTCAAGATTCAAAGGTCAAGAGCCAGCTGGGCAGTGGTGGCACACGCCTTTAATCCCAGCACTTGGGAGGCAGAGGCAGGCGGATTTCTGAGTTCGAGGCCAGCCTGGTCTACAGAGTGAGTTCCAGGACAGCCAGGGCTACAGAGAAACCCTGTCTTGAAAACCAAACCAAACCAAACCAAACCAAACCAAACCAAACCAAACCAAACCAAACCAAACCAAACCAAACCAAACCAAA
>JANHMN010000002.1:778653-797755 GCA_030674055.1 Rhabdomys pumilio | reverse complement strand
AACCAAACCAAACCAAACCAAACCAAACCAAACCAAACCAAACCAAAAAGAGCTTGTGGCTCTTGTGGAGGACCTCAGGTTTGGTTTTTAGCACTCACATGCAGCTGGCAATTATCTTCAACTCCAGTTTCAGGGGAGACCTGGTACCCTCTTCTGGCTTCTGTGGGCAGTACATGCACACAGTGCACATACATACATATGTAAAAATAACAAAATTGTTTTAAAAAATCGTGATAAGCCTTAGTAAGATCCTATTTCAAAATAAAAAGATCAAGGAGTACACTGTGTTGACAGAGCATTGGCCTAGCATGCTTCAGGTTCTGAGCTCCATCTTCCATAAAGCAAGCACATGGCTCTTTAGCTGTCAGCAACTGCTGTTTGTATTATTTTTTTATTGATATGCTAAAACACCATGAGCACAGAAATTTCCAGAAAAATAAATTTGGGCATATGGTCCCAGAAGGTAAGAGTCCTTCATGGCAGAAAGGCAAAGGAGTAAGCACCATGTTGGTTAGAACACAAACTGAGAGCTCATATCTTGACTTGCAAACAGGAGGGGAAGGGGGATACCTCAAAGAGTCCTTTTGCTCTAAAAGCCTGCCTCCAGTGGCATGCTTTCTCCAACAATACCAGGCCTCCTAAGCAGCCCACAACCAGTGGCCAAGTACTCAAATGCTGAAAACTATGGCGGACATCCCATTCAAACCACTGAATTGCAGTTTCCGAGGACCAAGATTTTGGTTCTCAGCACCCAAGTCAGGTGGCTCATGACCAGCTGTTAACTCCAGTTCCTTAAGACAGGCAGCCACACACCAGGGACAGAGAGATAGACACACACACACACACAAATAAATAAAACAAATGGAACATGATTGAGCCATGACCACATAAGGGGTGCTGAATGCATGCATGAATGGCAAGCAATGAGAAAGCACACAGACGAGCTTCTGTGTAACAGCTTCCAGGACCCTTGGAGAGGCAGAAGCCACCAACAGGTCACAGAGCTCAGTGGGTGGGCAAAGCAGAGCCAGGGCTCCATACCATGTACAGGGGACATTTATGTAAAACCCCCAGGTTAGATTCATGTACTCAACTCCAGGACAATTAACAGATGATTACTTCTCTTCTGAAACAGAGGCCTGTGCATATGACCCAAGCACTTGAGAAGCTGAGGGAGAAAGACAGCCAAGCATTCAAGACTAGCTTGGGCTTCTCAATGAGACCTCATCTTAGAAAACAAAGCACAGGAGCAGGTGGTGGCGCACGCCTTTAATCCCAGCACTTGGGAGGCAGAGGCAGGCAGATTTCTGAGTTCGAGGCCATCCTGGTCTACAGAGTTCCAGGACAGCCAGGGCTACACAGAGAAACCCTGTCTCGAAAAACCAAAAAAAAAAAAAAAAAAACAATAAAAAAAAGCAAGCAAAAAACTTTGAATTTTGTTTTTTTTTTTTTTTTGAGAGTGGCTATCACTGGCCCTGACTGGTTTCAAACTCAGCATGGAGATAAAGATGACCTAAGCTTCTAATGCTACTTCTGGGATTGCAAACCTGTGCTATCTGTCAATCTGTGTGATAAGACCTACTCATCCACACACGGAAAAAACCTGCCTCTTCCAGTTATGAAGATGTGACTGCTACACTTGAGACAAACTTACCATATGACCCAGCAAACAGATCAGACCCAAGGTCCCCTTGCCAGCTCTGTGGGATCTTAAGCCAGTGAGCTAACTCACCCAGGAGACAAACCACCCATTGGGACCCAATGAAGAGACTGCAAAACACTTCTTTGAAAACTGATAACTTTATTAAAACAGAAACATGCACAGGGCAGGAACTGAACAAGCAGCACAAGCAGTCATTTCTGAATCCAGGACTCACAGCCCCTCAGAAAGAGCCAAGTGCAGAACATAGGGGTCAACCAACCTGACTTGGTGTCACACTTCTAGTGTCCCCACCTGCAACTAGGGCAGAACTGGGGAAGGACCAGTGACCCCGTAATACTTGCTACATAAGTCTTCCCCTGCACACAAAGCTGGGCTTATTCTTCCAAACACTGAACAGTCAACTAAGGACAACTAAACTAAACTAGGCTTCCCTGAGGCCCCAACCCCAAGCTGATCCACACCCTCCCCTCAAGATGATAGATATCCTCCAGGACCTGTGGCTGTGAGGCAATCTCTGGCTCTTCACAGGTCCCTTAGTCGTGTGGTTCAGGGGAGGGGGAACGGAAGCAGGGCAACTCCCTCAGAGATACAACTTCTGTGACAAGGAGCCTCTCCCCTGGCTCCCTGCTCCAGGCCTCTGGGGTGCTATTGTGCCAGGGCAAGTAAGAGTGCACCTTGAAGCCTCCCTTCCGCAGGCTGCAGTCAGCAGGCACCAGCTCCACCCCCAGCTCTGAGGACTCCAGGACGCTCAGCTTCCAGCGGTGCAGGTCCTGCTGTTCAGGTGCATTCTGCAGCTGGGCCACTCTCACCTCACCGGGGTCCAGCAACACCTGCCAGCGCTGGACACGGGTTCTCACAGCCCAGCAGGGAGTCATTGACAGCATGTAGCAGATGGCATCAAAGCCACCCAAAAGGAAAACGAACTTCAGGTCTACCAACCAAGCTTCTGCTTCCATCGGGTCCATGGGCCAGGTGGGGCTCAACTCCAATAATATAGGTTGCCCAGGAGATGGGCTTACATTGAAAATATCCCACCAGGACAAAGGAGGGATGAGCCAGTGGGAGCAGGGAGAAAGGCCATCAAATCTCCAGGGAAGGGCCTGGGTCCACTCAGCATCCTCAGGACCCAGATCCAGGGGTACAGCTTCCTGAGGCCCCAGCTCAGTGGGCACAGGCTGGGGTCCCAGCCCTATCCCCTCTGCCCCTACATGGCCTGGTGCCACAGCCCCAGAACCTGCCGAGACAGAGATGCCATGAGGCAGATGACCTTGGCCCTGTCCCCAGCTAAGCCCGGGCCATTCCTCAGGCTCAGACCCTGTCTCTGAGAGTTCCATGGGTTCAGAATCCCATGCTTCCTCTTCCCAGTCTCCCATCTCCAGCATGTTCTTAACGACCAGGAAAGCTGCCTTGAAGCAAGCAAAGCAGATCTTCATCTGTTCTCCATGGACAAGCTGGTACAGCCAGGCTCGATAGAGGCAGGACATGCCCCTGGCCCCATGGCGAACACTGACTGGGGGACACATGGCTAGAAAGTCTCTCTGCAGCTAAGTGGACACAGAGGAAGACTTGCTCGATGGGTCTCTGGAGGTCAGGTCAACAGACCATAGACGCTAGAAATAGGTGGAAAAGTCGAGAATGTGAGGAGTGGGAGAAAATGGGGTACAGTAGGAGGTCTAGGGAGTTTGGGGCTACAGGACACAGGGCAGTGGTACGAGAACTGGGTACGATCTCAATGAATACCTCTCAGGAGAAGCAGGCAGGCCTGAGCTTCCTGAGCTTCCAGAAAGTTCCTCAGCTTCACACTTGCTACAACGTCTGGCGACCTAGAAAGGCAACGGAAATGAGGTTTGGCTCCCCCTGCTGGGCACGCTGCTGGGACCACGGAGGAGAGGGGTGTCCGGGCTCAGGACCCCGGGGCTCACTGCTCACTCTCAACAGGTTGGGGTGCTTTCCCCACACCCACAACTTCAGGCGTCTCCTCAGGGCTCAAGGCCCCAACCTCACACTTGGGCCCGGCTACCAAGCAAAGGAGGCCGGGAAGCCTAAGCCAGGCCCTCCTCTCTGCCCACCGCACTCCCACCCGGCCCAGGCCCACCGCATCTAACCAGCCCCAGCCACCCGGCTCGGGCCCTTTCCGTCCTTACCTCCCTGACCGAGCTCGTAGGTAATGGATGCCGAACCAACGCTCTCTGCTCTCTGCGGCTGAACAGCGCGGCCTTATAAAGAGCCAACGCCCATGATGCTCCAGCTCATTTGCATATCTCCCATGAGTCCCAAAAAACCGCAGGAAGCGAAGACGCTGAGTCACTCTGGTCCCCAAGGCGCACATGCGGCCTGGTGCCCACTACAGCGCGCATGCGCTGGTCCCCTGCCCGCACCCCAGCGCCCCATGCTTCCCGTGTGCTCTTGCGGTGCCCGATGTCCCCTCTCCCTGTTCCCTCGAGTGATTCGAAGACCCGGAACCCAGATATGGGCCCGCAGCCATCTTGTTTGGAAAAGATGATCGATTCTTCCCGGTCTCTTCAGTAAGAGTTCTTTAAGATTTGGGAAACTGCTCGCTCGGGCTCTCAACTGCATCTTCAGCACAGTTCCCCCCTCTCTGGGTCTTTTTGTTCTTAAACAGACTCTTTAAAGAAGTCTTTGTCGAATTTATTCTTAGAGGAGTCTGGGACTCAGAGGAAAAACCAAGCATAAGATACAAGGTTTCCAGCAGCCTCCCCCCGGAGCTCAGCCTTGAGCTCAACCTTGGCCACACAGAGATTAGTTTGTTAAAATCTGCCGCAGTCCACTCTGGACATCCCACGGGGTTGGACACCGGTGTAGTGCCGCGCCTTTGTCACCACAGGGCCGGTTTCACTCCTTCTACAGATTATCTGGGCTGCCCTCAGCGTTCTGCTCTCTTCAGACCCTGGACGGGACTTCTGCAACCATTTTGCCCTGTCCAGAGTGTCACAGGTTTGGCCTCAAGCATCAAGAAACTACCACAGTTTCGTTCCTTAGGAACACATGGTTTGGTTCCCTGGGTGCCCTGGGAGAGCAGGAAGCAAGTTTCACTTCAGAGTTCATTAACATTCCATTAAAAGCTTATCCCTTTATCTACTCACTTCTTGAAGAAGGTTGCTTTCTGGGGTTTGGTATTTTAAAAGCCATAACCAGCTTTGTGTTGGTTTTCTAAACTTAAGCTTTTGTCTCGTTTGAATACACACAGAAGCACAAAAGCTGCATTGTGTGGTGAGCTACTTGTGTCCTATGAGAACTGGCACAGTTTCCTAGAAGCTCTTCCTTCAGGACCAAATGGAGTCTGAAGTCTCCTGAATTCGCAAGTCCTAGAAAACGGTAGATGTGATGCGAGAGCGAGAAAGAATGGAATAAATAGCCATTCGCGCAAAACACTGATTTATCACAGTCGGAAACGGAAAGTATCCAAGCTTGAGTGAAGAGTTGCAACACGCAGGCCATCCTTTTGTCCGAAAGGAGTCAGGGTTCCTGAGGAATCTTTTAAAAAAGATTCTACAGAGTTGCAAGACAGCCAGGGCTACACAGACAAACCCTGTCTTGAGAAACCAAAAACAAACAAACAAAAACAAATATCGCCAGATCACAGTTGAAATGCACTCCCCATGACTAAGCTGTCAAATATATGAGCCTATGGTGGACATTCTTATTCAAAACAATGTCCTATTAGAGAGATGGCTCACAATAGCCTTTAGCCCCAGGGGATCCAATATCCTCTTCTGGCTTCTTCAGATACCTGCATACCTACGGCACACTCACCCACACACACACACAAATACAAATTCAAATAAAACTTAAAAAAAAAAAAAAGAATTATTGGAGTTGGAGAGATGGTTCTGTGGTTAAAAGCACTGTCTGTTTTTCCAAAGGACTTGGATTCAAGTCCCAGCAACCACAGAGCAGCTCTCAGCTGACTGTAGCTTCAAGATCTGACACCCTCACATATGACAGATAGATAAAAATGCTCATAAAAATGATAAATTAAAAAAAATTATCCTTATGGCCCCATATTAGGCACCAAACTGTCAATTTTAAAAAAAACACAGCTCTCAAAAGGGTCAAGAGACAGTTTATTCTGAGGCTATATATGAGTGTCTATGACCCTAAAATATATATACTCAAAATTCCATGATCCAGCATGGTAACAGTTTTATCAAGTATTCACAGTAGCAGAACAAAGAAAGCTATAAATCAGGATACATTTAAAATACACTGGAAAGTTGCAAGAAAGCAGGGACATCCCTGCCGCATGCCTCAGGTGCTAACTGCTGACATTCTAAACTCCAGAGAGGAAATGGGCCTTTGTAGAAGGATCAGTATAGGTATGGCTTCCTTCTGGGAACATAAAGCAAAACAAAACAAAATTCTCCCATCTTTCCAAGACACATTCTCTCTACACAGTTCTGGCTAGCCTGGAATTCTCTATGTAAAACCAGGTTGGCCTCAAACTCACACTGATCCACCAGCTTCTGCCTCCAAACTGAAGTTTGTTTTATTATTTATTTATTTATTTATTTATTTATTTATTTATTTATTTACACTTTTTGGATTTTTGGGTTTTTTTTGTTTGTTTGTTTGTTTGTTTGACATGGTTTGTCTGCGTAGCTCTGGCTATCCTGAAACAACTCTGTAGATCCAGCTGGCCTGCAACTCAGAGATCCTTTTGCCTCTGCCTGAGATTAAAGGTGTGTACCACCACTGCCTGGCTCTGATGTTTGTTTGTTGACACTGTTGCTCTCCGGACACACCAGAAGAGGGCATCAGACCCCATTACAGATGGATGTGAGCCACCATGTGGTTGCTGGGAATTGAACTCAGGACCTCTGGAGGAGCAATCAGGGCTCTTAACCCCTAAGCCATCTCTCCAGCCCTCTGATGTTTATTTTTGATACAGAATATCTTCGTTTCATTTTCTGTTACTATGAGAAAATACCCTGACAAGAGCAACATGAGGAAAGGATGGCTTATTTTAGCTCACAGTTTAAATTACGTTCAATCATGGGGAGATCAAGGCAGCTGGAGCCTGAAGTATTTGGTCATATGACATCTGTGGTCAGAAAACATGCAGGTCTCAGCTTGCTTTCTCCACATCATTTTAGGTTTATTACTTTTTTTTTTTTTTTCAGACAGAGTTTCTCTGTGTAGCCCTGGCTATCCTGGAACTCACTCTGTAGACCAGGCTAGTCTCGAACTCAGAAATCCACCTGCCTTGCCTCCCAAGTGCTGGGATCAAAGGCGTGCGCCACCACAACCCGGCGAGATTTGCATATTCTTTGGGGCTCATGAGGAGATCAGAGGGCAACTCGTGGGAGTCAGTTCTCTCCTTCCACCACATAGATTGCCATAATTGAACTCAAGCTGTCAGGCTTAGCAATCGTTGTAGTCTACCGAGTCGTCTCCCCACCCCCAAGGCCCACTTGCTTTCTGCACTATATATAAAATGTAGGATGTATCCTGAAGGGAATGATCCCACGCACCATTAAGGTGGATCTTCCCATACCTATCAATGCAAGCAATAAGATCCCTCATAGCAGCCTATCTGTCAGAAGACGACTAGATCCCGACAAACTGACAATAGACAGTAACCACACAGAGTCTTGTCTAACATAGACTGGGCTAAAACTCAGTAGAGAGATGAGCATGTCCTTGAACTCTGATCCTCCTCCACCACACACCCAACCTTTTTGGTCTTTTAAAAGTCAACACCCGCTGGGCGGTGGTGGCGCATGCCTTTGATCCCAGCACTTGGGAGGCTGAGGCAGGCGCATTTCTGAGTTCGAGGCCAGCCTGGTCTACAGAGTGAGTTTCAGAATAGCCAGGGCTACACAGAGAAACCCTGTCTCAAAAAAACAATAAAAAAAAAATTAGCCGGGCAGTGGTGGCGCATGCCTTTAGTCCCAGCACTTGGGAGGCAGAGGCAGGCGGATTTCTGAGTTGAGGCCAGCCTGGTCTACCAAGTGAGTTCCAGGACAGCCAGAGCTACACAGAGAAACCCTGTCTCAAAAAACCAAAAAAAAAAAAAATTAAAAAAAAAAAAAAAAGTCAACACCTGGTAGCTGAAGGTTATAATGTTAGTTTGCTATTAGTCTGTTCATTTCTAAGTAACTTTGTTGGCTTGTTTCTTAGTCTGCTTGGATGTTGTGAGCAAATAGCACAGCTGGGCAGATTAAATGACAGTGGTGAATTTTTTTCATACCTCTTTAAGATGGAATTCCAAGGTCAGGGAACTATGAGACAGATCAGAGGAGCCCACTTTCCCTTTGGAGCGAGACTAAACACTACCAGATATTAGTATAAATACTTAAGTGTTATTAGCTGCTTTCTGTTTTAGACTTGTTAACTGTCTTAGACTTGTTCTCTGCAGAGCTTTCCTTAATTCTCCATAAACATTTTTTTTTTTTTTTTTTGGTTTTTCGAGACAGGGTTTCTCTGTGTAGTCCTGGCTGTCCTGTAGACCAGGCTGACCTCGAACTCAGAAATCCACCTGCCTCTGCCTCCCAAGTGCTGGGATTAAAGGCGTGCGCCACCACTGCCCGGCCATAAACATATTTTTAAGTACTTTCTGGGAGAACAGAGGAGGCATTTGTTGAGGCCTTTCTTTTGCCTGCCAGGCTGGAGGAAGGACCTATCAGTCAAGCTGTATCTTGTTTATTCTTTTTTTTTTTTTTAATGTTTGAAGCGGCCTTACTATTTTGCCCAGGTTGTCCTCAGACTTGAAGTGATTCTCCTGCCTCAGCCTCCCAAATACTGAGATCGCAGACTTGCATCAGCCTGTCTGATTTCCAAGTGGCATCAGCACTGATGGCGTGGCTTAACTGTCTTCCTGTCAGCCTAGCAGTTGAGAACAGACCAGCTGCTTCAGAAGACCGCTAAAACGACAGCTAAAGACCTACTCCAGCCTTGGCCACCCCAAACAACTTGTACCAGTCAAAGAAAGCTACATTCCAGCTAGGCAACCTTTAGTTATCTCTCTATGATCATGCGGTCCTTTTCAAACAAAAAAGGAGACATTTCTCCTTGTGGCCCCAATAAGGCCTGGGATTGGTGAAACCACAGTCTCTTATTTAACACCCATACTATATTCCTTCTGACTGTAAAACCAGTCAGCTCACTTTTTCTTTCATCCAGGAAAAACATCTGTACTGTGCCTGATGTTACAGCATGAGACCCAGTAAAAAGTCTTTTCTTGGTCTAGAGAGATGTCTCAGTGGGTAAAAATGCTTTCTGAACAAGGATGAGGGCCTGTGTTTGGAACCCCATGTGCTTGCTAGTTTTATGTCAACTGTGAAAATTATAGTTATCTAAGAGGTGGAAACCTTGATGGTGTAAATGCCTTCAAAAAAAAAAATTAGGCTGTAGGCAAGCCTGTAGAGCATTTTCTTAATAAGCAATTGTTGTAGGAGCGTCCACCCCATTATCAGTGGGGCCGCTGCTGAGATGGTAATTGTCAGAGGATCTGTGGTGGCCAAGGGCGGTCCAGGGCTTGAGGAAAGGAACCAATCGAAGCCGAATTAGAGGTAGAAAGATAGGTTTACTGAGAGGCAGCTCTCAAATGAGTTCACTGATCTCAGTCATGGTGCTGGAGGAGTTGTGAATTCTACATCTTGATCAGAAGGCAGCCAGGAAGAAGTCATCTTCCACAGGCAGCCAAGAAGAGGGTCTCTTCAGCGCTGGGCAGAGCTTGAGCAATAGGAGACCTCAAAACCCACCAACAAAGTGACACACTTCCTCCAACAAGGCCACACCTCCTAAAAGTGCCACTTCCCATGTGGCCATCCATATTTAAACCACCACAGTCAATACATGTCTTTTACAAAAACTGTCTATACTCATCAGGTAATTCAACTCTTTTCTAAACTTCTATCCAGCCACACCTGAGAAAGCTGTTCTACCCCGTCTGAGAATGCTCCCAGGGAGAAAAGTCTCTGGCCTGTGGTCAGTGGCTGATGCAGATTGAATAGACACAGCAGGAAGGAGACAACATTAGTCTCACAAATTCAACAGCAAACGTCCTTGTAACAACTGCCCCTGGATTCTTGCTGTACTTAAACACTCCTTGGGAGCTTTTCTGACTGTTCCCTCTCCACCAGCACTGCTTCAGTTCTATGGAGTGTATCCTGAGACTCATCACCATCTCCTTCTAGTGGCCATAGGAATCGGCCCATCATCAGGACACACTGCATCATCCAGTTGCCATTGTCAGTTGCCATCATGGGAAACAAACTTCACAGAGACACCCCCGCATCCCCACCAAGAAGACATCCAGGATTATGTGAAATCAGAAAAGGACAGAGTTCAGGAAGAGGGAGCCACTGTGATATAGGGACTGCAGAATGAGATGAGCTCACCTCGGTTTCAGTAACACCCTGGCTTCTATTGGTACAAACATGAATCCAGACACCATGTGTACCTCTTTGGACTACTGCTAGGACAGAATGACCTCATGTGTGATTTTCTTTGATGATGATTTAGAAATGGAAAATTGAAGCCGTTTCTTTGGCTATATCAACTGTCACTATAGCCAACTGCTGCCATGCACATGATGGCAGAGCTTACAGCTGTCCTCATTTATTTTTGCCTATTGGCTGTTATCATTTATTTGCCTATACTTTATCTGGAGTAAAAATGGTTTCCCCCCCCCCAGTGGAAAATGTGTTATATAGATTGTCTTTTAAAATCTGCATTTACATTCTGAAAAATTCTTTCTCCTTGGGAGCATTGGAGAGTCTCAATGACCATGTCATAACATGTGGTTATCATACCAGAGTGTCTCAGTCAGCCACACCCCCTGGTTTGGGGTTCTACTTCTAATCAGTGGAAGTAAGGTGGTAGATGTCAGTCCTTGGTTTTGTTATTTCACAGGCACATCCTTTGTTGTATGTTGGTAGAAAAGGTTTTATGTCTCTTATATAGTTTATAAACATGTACTATTATGTATTTATTTTTATTCATAGATCCACCTTACACACACACACACACACACACACACACACACACACACACTCTTTAAGCTGCCTGCCTCTTTCTCCTCCTTGTGTCTCCAAAAAGGACATAGCCAGACTGTGAGCCTGTGGGAGGGAGCTGAACAACTTCTAAAGTCTAGACAAACATCAGTCAGTAGAAGCTGCGACTTTCAGTCCCATGGCAAGCGGGAAAACATTCTGCCAATGGGAATAGGGTCCGGCTAACCCATGGAAATTGAGGCAGTAAGTGCATGCTTTTTCAGGTGGCGACAACTGAATCCATTCATATCAGGATTCCTTACAACTTGCAGGCTTTAGGTATGTTAACACATCCAATTCTAAGCTCTGTGCAGTCTAGGTACAGCTTCCAGACTCCTGATCAGGGCTCAGACTTCTGCCTGTCAGAGGTGTAGGCAATACAGCTCAACCTGGCAGGGCATACTAAGAGTTCTTTTTTAGAGCCTCTACTCAGGGCAGCCAGGATTTTGACTTATACCACCTAAAGGAATTTCAGGACAAATGAGTATAAAGCAATGGGTTTACTAAAAACTATTAGGACACACCCAAGGGTTAGGTATCGGGCTTCTCAAGAAACAGCCATGCTAAGTATTAGCAATAAGGCTGGAAAGATGGCTCAGCAGTTAAGAGTACTTGCTGCTCTTGCAAAGGACCCAGTTTCTGTTTCCAGTACCTACATAGTGGCTCACAAATCAATCACCTGTAATTCCAGTTCCAGAGAATCTAACATTCTCTGTTGGCCTCTTTGGATGTTACACACATAGTTCATGTACAGACAAGCAGGCACACAAAAACCAGAAAAACAAAAATATGTATATAATTTTTGTGGCTTTTGAATTTACATCATTCAAAAGATGCAATTTATACCTAAGGTTTTGTTTTGTTTTGTTTTGTTTGTTTATTTTTCAAGATAGGGTTTCTCTGTGTAGCCCTGGCTATCCTGGAACTCACTCTGTAGAGCAGGCTGGCCTCGAACTCAGAAATCCGCCTGCCTCTGCCTCCCAAGTGCTGGGATGAAAGGCGTGCACCACCACTGCTCAGCTATACCTAGGTTTAAAAGATTAAGTAAAATGGTTTTGAAGAGGCCTGGTGTAGGGACACACACCTTTAATCCCAGTACTGGGGAGGCAGAAGCAAGAGGAATCTCTGTGAATTCAAGGCCAACCTGGTCTACATAGTTAGTTCTAGAACAGCCAGAGCTACACAGTGAAACTCTGTCTCAGACAAAAAACAACACCAAAATACTGATTTATTGATTGATAGACAGACAGACAGACAGATTTTTATAAAGGGTTTTGGGAATTAGATCTATGGCTCAACAGTGGAAAACACTTGTTCCTCTTGCAGAGGACTTTTTTAGTGTCTAGCAACCACATGGCCTCTCACAAGCTCCTGTAACTTTAGCTTCAGATAATCTGATCCTTCTAGCTTCTTTGGGCACAGGTACACACATGATGCATATACATAATTCAGGGAAAATATAAAATACACAAAATAACTATTTTTAATAAATTATTTTGAGTCAGGATCTTACCATGTAGCTCTGGCTGGCCTGGAACTCACCATGTAGACCGGGCTGGCCTAGAGCTCACAGAGATTCATCTGCCTCAGTCTTCCCAGTGCTGGGATTACAGGCATGCACTACTATGGTCAGTATAAAGTCATCTTTCCAAGGGACTAAGAAGATCCTGGCTCTCGGAGCAGTCAGTTCCTCTTCTCTCTTTCACACATCTGTTTCTGACAACTTCTAGCAAAGATAACAATCTCCTTTCAACAAGTATCAGAAATGTGTGAAAAACTCTCAACCAGAAGCATTCAAAATGACATCTTTGCAAAGACCATTCACAATTCTAAAGGGCAGGACAACCCTGAGCAGAAAGTGGTAACCCACATCATAGCTGTTCATGCCAATCAGATTGTGAATGCACAGGAGCCCAGGAGAGAATGGAGAAAACTGGTTTTCAGTGTCACCTGGCTTCCTCCTTCCCTTCATTCCACCCTCAACATGGCACTCCTCTCTGGCTCCTCATCCCTCACTCCCACAGTGCCCTCTTCTAATGGAGATTGTAGCAGAAATCCTTGCCTGGATATCCCACAGCTCAAGCCCTCATTGCAAGAAATGAGTTATAATCATAATTTAATAATCAAGTTGAGCTTGCTCTGATAAAGTCACAAAACTTTGCACTCAAATCTGACCTTGGCAGGTGGACCCAGGTGGAAGGACTAGACTCTTCACCCTCTCTGTGTCAAAGTCTTGCTTTAGGGACAGAGGACTGCTGGATATTGGAATCCACTTAGATAATTCCCATCAATGTTCAGCCACCAGCCAACTCATTCCTCCATCTACCCATTCACCCACTCATACATCTATACATCCAATCAACCAGCCACTCATATATCCACTTATCTGTAGAGCCATCTATTTATTGCTCATCTATTTACTATTATTCTCTATTTACTCATTCACCAATCCATCCATCGATCATCCACTCATTCAGTCATCCATTCACCCAACCACCCGCCTAATGATCCATTCACCTACTCATTCAACTACTCACTTACCCATTTACCTACCCAACAGCTCTCTAATCCATCCATCCATCCATCATCCATCCATCCATTCATCCATCCATCCATCCACCCACCCAGCCATCCACTCATCCACCCATCCACCTACCCATCCATCTACCCACCCACCCACCCATCCACCTAGTCATCCACCCATCCAGCCATCCACCCATCCATCCACCCACTCATCCATCTACCCACCCACCCATCTATCCACCCATTAATGCATTCACACATCCAGTGATCCAGCCATCCACTTACCCATCATCTATCTCACCAATCCATCCTTCCATTCTTCTACTCACTTGTCTATTCATTCATCCACCCAATCAACCAACCCCTCCACCATTAACTCACCCACTCACCATTTCCCTTTCATCCATTCATTTGATGATTTCACTAGTAAGTCAACACCACAATGCTAGGAAGAAAATCAAAGGACACAGCCATGAAGTATGTGGCTTCCCGAAGAATGGAGTCTCTACTGCAGATGTGGTAACAAGCAATAGTTTTCATTACCATTCTTCCCAGGAAACCTTTTGAAGCTTGCTCTGGCTTCTTTGTAGAAGGATATCCTTTGAGACCAAACCTCATATCTATGGCTGCTGAGGGTGGAAAGAATGATGGGACTGTGACTGAAGGAGCTGGATGTCAAAGTGATCAGTAGCCATTTCACTCCTTTGTGTGAGGGAGAAAGTGAGGAAATGGTGGAGAAACCGAGGTAGATGACTGGTGTGCGTTTTTAAATTTTAAATGGTAAGAACAAAGCAATCCAGATGAAGACAATTACACTGAGAGTATGCATGTAATTCAAAAATGAAGATCCAAGGTACTTCTATTGTGCAAATAAATTTATTACAACATTCAAAATTTTAACGTCCCCAGAGAAGTATGTATCTCTAAGGGACTAAAAACGCAGCTGGGTAGAGTGACTTACGTGACCTTAGTCATGCCCCAAATGGGGAGGCAGAAACAGTGGCCATGTAAATTATTGTACAGTAAACTTGTGACCCTTTCTTACTTTTAAGGCTTTCTGGAATGTTATTAGTGCCATCTGGTCAGAGAATTATTGTGTGTCTTTGTCTTTGTGGCTGGTTTTTTTATTCCTTTTGAAAACATAACTCTAATTTTATTAGGCAAGTCAGTTTAAAAAAAAAAAAGAATCCATCATACAAAAAGTCAGAAAATAGGCAACTTGTCAGAACACATCTGTTTGCCACATCCAAGGGTGTGCCCCATCTTGGCCACCAACTCGTCTGTTTTCACACTGAAAGGCCTTCTTTGACACACCACAGGAAGCATCTCTCTGAGTTCTCTGCCGTGAATTTATGCAAAAAGATATAAAACTCCTCATCTCCTTCTTTGCTAGTCATGTGAAGGAATGACAAGAAAAAGTCAATAAAAATGCAATTGCATCTGCTACTGAAATGTTTTGTGCAAATGCTGAGACTGCATTTGAGAGCCAAACTTGGCTGTGAACTACTCAGAGCAAACAAATGACTGTTCAGAATCAAAGTTGCAACATTCACTCTTTTTCCTGGTTTCAATTATTGTAATAGATTTCAAAAAGGTTCTTTGTCTTTAATGAATCACCCAATGATCTAACACACTTTTCTTTCTCCCTTAGGGTTTGATTCCAGCTGGATTATCATCCCTCATGAGTCTGGAAAGCTTTGTGGTTTGGATGGTTTCTTTGGGTACCACTAATCATGCTTAGGACAGCTTCCCGGATGAACCGGGAAAGACAACAGCCTTAGGTGGTTCTGAGCCTCATCCCAGGAATGCAGCAGGCTAGCCTCAGGGATAGCCATGGCTGGGAGGCAGCTCAGAAGTGTATTTGCTTGAGTCTGCTGCACCTCGAAAACGTCTCTGAAACTGAGGATGAGACAAAGTAGGTGCTCGAAAGGCTTCACATAGAACCTTCTGACTTCCACCTGGCCTTAACTAGCATGTGCTATTCCTGCAGTAGCTGAGGTCCCTTGAAGCCCAGTATCCCTGTCTTAATCCTTTGGTTTGCCCAGACTTGTTCTCTCACAAATAGTGCATGTTTTCTGTTTTCTCCTCTCTGCACTTCTCCAGGTTCCAACCCTGTGGAGGTAGAGTGCTGACAGATATGGAGAATGAACTGTCTGGGTCCTACAGACTCCTGACCATGATCTTGATCCTACAGAAGCCATGTTGTATCTGTGAGTGGTCTCTGCAGCTGGACAAATGTCTGGCTTTTCTCTTAGAAATACAGGTCTTGGGTCTCCTGGTGATGGTCATGTCCTGACCCCCTGGTGTCTCCCTACCTACCGAGTCTCTGTCTAACCCCAAGACAAGCTGTTGAATCTTCTGTTCCTAGTTTCTCAGGAACAGCTAATTAGGGGTGCTTATCCTAGAACCTATGGTTGCAGTGTGTTTTAAGTAATAAGTGGTATTAAAAGTTCAGTGGGCTGGGTGGTGGTGGCACACACCTTTAATCCCAGCACATGGGAGGCAGAGGCAGGCGGATTTCTGAGTTCGAGGCCAACCTGGTCTACCGAGTGAGTTCCAGGACAACCAAGGCTATACAGAGAAACCCTGTCTCGAAAAACCAAAAAAAAAAAAAAAAAAAAAAAGTTCAGAAAAAAGTTCAGTGGATGGACTATCCTTCAGAAGAAGTTTAGTAGGAGGCCAGCCATAATGGAAGGAAAGAACCTTTAGATCTGAAGAAATAAATGGAATTCCTTGCTCCTATAGGCTTGAGGGTATATTTCTAGATCACATAAGCTAGCCTATGTGCAGGGGCCATGGAGGAACATGCTAGATAATGTGCCAGAAAAGTGGGAGTTGGAGACTAAAACATAAAAATTACATATAAAAAAAGAGGTGAGAGTATTACCTCAACAGTTAAGAGCAACTATGGCTCTTTCAGAGGACCAGGGTCCTTTTCAGAGGACCCACATGAAACCTCAAACCATCTGTAACTCCAGTTCCTAAAGATTCGATGCTCTCTTCTGACCTCCATCGGTACCAGGCATGCATACATTGCACATACACACTGTAAGGCGTGCCAGAAAGGGAGGGATTCCCTCCCTCTTCTCGGGAATTCACGGCCACCCCAGTAACTCACAAGACACCGAACTTGATGCAACAGCAAGAGGTATATTTGATTTCAACGCGTTGAGGTCGCACTTCTAGCCTGTCCTACGCAGAGGCAAGCAAATGAAGTATGGCCCACACTTAGAGAAGAGGTAGAGCTTTTAAAGGGAAAAACCGCAACCCAGGGGAGATGAGGGGGGAATCATGATTAAGTATCTATAGAAAGTACCTGTCCAGTGGTCAGCTTCCATGACAGGTTCAAGAAACGGTCAGAGGGGAAATATCTCATACAAGCCTTTCTTCTCTTAAGAACCACACCCTATTTAACTTATCTTGTGGTCAGTTCAGTTCCTGGTATCCAGGGTGCATGGGCACGCTGACCTGAACTCCCAGTTCTGAACTCCTATCTTATCTATTTTGTTTTGTGGATAGCTAGTTTCCTAGGACCTAGAGCACAGAACAAGCTGATCTGCACTCTTGACTCCATCTGTGGAAGGTTTAAAACATTTTTAACTCTTTCAATACATGGAGACAAAACACTCATGCACAAAATAATGAAACAAATCTAAAACAATCAAGAACATTTGTTCTTGAAGAAGACATGGTTTAGTTTCTAACACACATATGGCAGCTAAACCATTGTTATTAGGCCCAGTTCCAAGGGATCCAATGCCTCTTCTGACCTCTGCTGGTTCTTATATGTAGAGAGAAAATGGAAATAAAACTTAAAATAAGCCGGGCAGTGGTGGCGCATGTCTTTAATCCCAGCACTTGGGAGGCAGAGGCAGGCACATTTCTGAGTTCGAGGCCAGCCTGGTCTACTGAGTGAGTTCCAGGACAGCCAGGGCTACACAGAGAAACCCTGTCTTGAAAAACCAAAAAACCAAAAACCAAAAAAAAAAAAGAAAAAGAAAAAAGAATTAGAAAAGTTTATAAATAAGAAAATTACATAAAATTGAGGAAGATACTAAATTAGAGACAGAGAAAGCCAGAACCTACAGCACCATCTTGTAACAAAACTGTAAAAAGTCAGTTAATCTGTTAAAAATCCTAAAATGATTTTCCTAGCCATGATAAGGGAATTAGAAAGTGCTGAGAGAAACCCAGTGTTATCAAGAATTTGGATGGCAACATACAGAGACATAAGAGTTAAAAGGATTTAAGGAATCAATAATGACATATGGCTTACATTCACTGCATATCAGAAAGATACTTAATAACCGGGCCACACAAAATCATGTAATTCCAAAAGATTAGAGAGAGTTGACAACGGTCATCTGAGAGCCTGGCCCTCAATTATGACGGTGTGGCAGAAAGATGAGGCTTCAATCATGAAGTAACAAAATAGGACTAGAGACATTGTCAAGGATTGTTGGGAGCCGACTTTTAACAGAAAACAGCTAGAAAGCAGCTATCCATGCCTGCACGTGCTAGCCACGCCTCCAAGGCTTATGTCATATCCACGTGCCTACGAGGGGCGTGGTGAAAGTGTATAAATACCCCAGATTTCCCTTCAATAAAAGACTAGACTTGAGACTGGATCAGAACCTCTGTCTTGTCTCCATTCCTAGCGTCTCTTCCTCTTATCCCCATTTCTCTCTCCCTCTGTACCCTGACTGGAAGACTGGAGCAAGCCGCAACATTTTTTGTTAAGTCTTTTGTCTCAAGCCAGGTAGAGCGGAGCCAGAGCCGGTTGGAACAAAGGATCAGTTACTTAGGTGAAGTCTGAATTCTCAACTGAGAGTACAGTTTACCCTTGAAGATGCTGTCCTAGAGCATCATCCCACAGTAGCCTTAAATGCTTGAGACAAAGCTGAATGACAGGAATGAGCTGAATCATTTATAAAGACATTCCAGGGTTCAAATAACTCTTTCCCCAACTTCTTACAAAGATTGACTATAGCAGCAAATAGAACACTTTCAGATCCAAATGCTAGAGAAATTTAAATTGAACCTTTAGCCTTTGAAAATGATATTGCTGGGGACTGGAGAGAGATGGGTTCAGCTGTTAAGAGCACTGACTGCTCTTCCAGAGGTCCTGAGTTCAATTCCCAGCAACCACATGGTGGCTCACAACCATCTCTAATGGGATTCGATGCCCTCTTCTGGTGTGTGTCTGAAGACAGCAGCAGTGTGCTCATACATAAAATAAATAAATAAATCTTTTAAATGAAAAAAGAAAAGAAAATGCTACTGCTGAATGCAAAAAGGCTCTTAGACCTTTAAGGGCCAGATCTGCACCCCTTTATCAATGGATTAAAACTACTGTGGATATAGAACCTAATGCTCCTGGCTCAGTTGTGATCGGACAAACAATTATGGAAGGTGTAAAAACACAAAATGCTCATAGCTGTGGCTGGGATATCCCAGGTCATCCCCTAAAGGACTGTAAATAAACAGTCCCTAAGGAGAACTACCTCTGTAACAATTCAGGGAGAAAGTTTCCTGTGAAATGTAGATGTTGAGAGAGACTCATGAATGTAGTTCATCTGAAGATATTCAAGGTGATTCCTTAATGTTGAAAAACTTACTCAACCAAAAAAAAAAAAAAAAGAAAAAGAAAAGAAAGAAAGAAAGAAAGAAAGAAAGATTAAAAAAAAAAAAAAAGGAGCCATTTGTTTCCTGTTCACCAAGAAAGACTGTTCTGAAGATGAACTAGAAAACCAAAGCCTGCCGGACAGTGGTGGCACATGAATTTAATCCCAGCACTTGGGAGGCAGAGGCAGGTGGATTTCTGAGTTCAAGGCCAGCCTGGTCTACAGAGTGAGTTCCAGGACAGCCAGGGCTACACAGAGAAACCCTGTCTCGAAAA
>JANHMN010000002.1:691718-776576 GCA_030674055.1 Rhabdomys pumilio | reverse complement strand
AAGAAAGAAAGAAGGAACTTTCTGTCAATTAGTAGGAATAGATCCAACAGAAATGTGGTGCCTCTTACTAATACAATTTTCTTAGGGTCCCCCTCAATGAACACAATGCAGCCAGACAGCCAGAAGCACTTTTAAGAGAATAACACCCCATTCCCAAGAGGTGGAGTGAACAGTTTCTGGTCGTTTGTTGCATGAGATGAATTTTTGTTATCATTTAAGGGAGCATGGTTACAAGTTGTTATGGTCTTGGGCAGACAGGAAACAAAATAAGGGAGGTTAGATTCAGGGACTTCTCTGCCAAGGACTGGCCTTGGCTTCAAGAGGGGTTCTGAGAAAAGGATTGTTTGAGATTGTGAAACAAAGGACTTGCAGTCAAATTGTGGGTCCAAGCTCAAGACAGCTTTCCAGGTTGTTCTGTGTTCTGCTTCCTCTCTCTCTCTCTCTCTCTCTCTCTCTCTTTCTCTCTCTCTCTCTCTCTCTGTTCTGCTCAAGACAGTCCTTCAAGCAGTTCTCTCTTGCTATTCTAAAAAATTTTCTCAATAGATTATTCTTTTGCAGTTCATAAGCCCAGTCTTTTATTTTATTTTGTAAATCAACCCAGACATTTACTCCAGATTCCCTTTTGATTATCCTATGAATCAGCATTCCATAATCCCAGGCCTTTGATTCTTTTTTTTTTTTTTGGTTTTTCGAGACAAGATTTCTCTGTGTAGCCTTGGCTGTCCTGGAACTCACTCTGTAGACCAGGCTGGCCTCGAACTCAGAAATCCACCTGCCTCTGCCTCCCAAGTGCTGGGATTAAAGGCACGCGCCACCACTGCCCGGCCCTTTGATTCTTTTTAAAAAAGATTTTATATATGTGAGTACACTGTTGCTGTCTTCAGATACGCATCAGAAGACATCACAGATAGTTATGAGCACAGATAAGAGGGCATCAGATTCCATTACAGACAGTTGTGATTCACCATATGGTTGCTGGGAAATGAACTCAGGACCTCTGGAAGAGCAGTCAGTACTCTTAACCACTGAGCCATCTCTCCAGCCCGCCCTTTGACTTTTTTTTTAATTTTAATTTTTATTTATTGATTGATTGATTAATTTTTTTGAGACAGGGTTTCTCTGTGTAGTCCTGGCTGTCCTGGAACTCACTTTGTAGACCAGGCTGGCCTTGAGCCACTACTGCCCGGCTCTGCCCTTTGATTCTTAAGAAACAGAAAGCACACTTCTGTTTTTTGTTTTAAATTTAAAATTAAAAAAAATTTTTTTAAAGTTGCAAAATAATTCAGAGATCTACCTGCCTCTGTTAAGCACAGGCTATAAACTAGCTGGGTGGAACCCTGTCCTGAAATTCCCATTTCTACCACACCTGGGCCTAACCTTGCTCTGTCCCAGGTTGACTCAGGAATCTGCCTGCACTTGTCTCTGTCTGCCTTTGTATCTTTCTGACAAGCTGGTTCATTAATGCAGCTGTCTCTGCTACTCCAGGACGATGAGGCCCCTGATCATACAACTCAGGCTGCACCCCTATATTTTTCATTGTAGAGAAATCATATATTTTTGAATTCATTTTAGAGTTCTTTTCCACAGTCTTAAGGACTGTCCTGCAGGTCCTAGCGTTTACCATGTTGTTGAGACATTAACCACACCTTCACCTGCCAGACTCATGCTATCTTTGATTATCATGGAGTCATTAACATTACAGGGAGAGCATTCCTTGAAGGAGGAATATATATATTCTTCTTCTTATTATTATACAAACAAGCCTTACCCCACAGCAGTCACAGACATTCTTGAAGGCCTATGCATGCCTGCTGGCACTGTCCCAGGGGTGGGAATCATATCTTTTCTCCCTGACCAAGGCCATGTTGACCCAGTATATTTTTTTTCTCTTCTTTCCTCTTCTTTTTTTCCTATCTAGTGTTAGGGTGAAAAGAAGGGAGTAGGGATGAAAAGAAAAAAGGGGGGATAGGAGTAATAGGAATAAAGGGTAGATTATTGGATCTATTCTTAAGCTTTAGAGCCACTATTAGTCAATCATCTTACATTGGTTTAGATCTTTGTGCATTGATATGGATTAATGTTATATTTTGTTACAACATACTGTGTATATATGCATCTGTTGGACTGTAAAATCCAAAACCAGGGAACGAGCTCCCCCAGAAACTCACACAGACAGGATTCATTGTAACAACATGAGGCTTAATGATACCGGTGCAGCAGGGCTCCCCTGCATTGTAGGCAGGAGAACCCCGAGTTGAGGTTAAGAGCAGTTTTTATACAGTTTAAGGGGTGTGCTACAGAACCAGTGACAAGGCTCAATATTATAGGCAGAATGGTGTGACTTTTAAACTGATTGGTCTTTGGGGAATGAGGTAGCAAGGACCTCCCTTGTCTGTAAGTGTGCTCTGGGCTTTTCTCACCCACAGGTGGGTATTCTTCCCTGTGGTCTGAGGAATGTTAATCCCTTCTTCCTCTAAATGTTAATCCAGCAGGGTAATTCAGTAGGTGTCCTTGACTAAGGAATGTGCTCCTCCCAGGATGTGTTCTGGGGCAGTTAAAAATTAACTTTAACTAAAAATTAAGTTTAACTGAATTCCTACACATTAACTCCTATTTAAGGTATTTTACCTATGTTATTCTTTTTTGGGGGGGGAGTTGTTTTTTTTCTTTCTTTCTTTCTTTCTTTCTTTTTTTTTTGGGGGGGGGGGGGGGTTCGAGACAGGGTTTTTCTGTTTAGTCCTGGCTGTCCTGGAACTCACTCTGTAGACCAGGCTGGCTTCAAACTCGGAAATCCACCTGCCTCAGCCTCCCAAGTGCTGGGATCAAAGGCATGCACCACCACTGCCTGTCTATCTATGTAATTCTTTAAAATACACTGTTAAATTCTAGTCCTTTTGAAATCTGCTATTACAAACTGTTTAGGATAATTTAAAGAATGTAAGTTAGTAGAGAATCAACCAAACCTATGGTTATGTTAGATACTAGATAATTACAGAAAGGTACTTCCTAGGTTGAACAGACAGTAAGTAGCTAGGAACAAATAATTCAGATATACTATAGATAGATGGGTGGTCTTCAAAAGCCTTAGAGATCTTCATAAAAGGGCATTGAAAGATGCTTCATTAATAAAACATTTTTTGGCACTGAGACATGTCAGCTCCTGGCAACACCCCATTTTACTTCAAGGAAGATGATCAGCACCTAAGAACCTCCTTATGGAGATTGCTTCAAAAGTGGCATGCTATCCACTGGGCAAGAAACTGCCCTTACTTCAACTGCTGACAGTGTGCTGTCCAAACTTGACAAATGAAACACGAGGAAGTCAACTGCCAAGCTTTAACAAGACAAAGTAAACAGTCCTTCATAATTCCCACTTCACAGAAAAGTCTATCAGGTATTCTGGGCCAGAAGGCTAAAGATAGATGTTCCAACAACTCAGAGAAATTTTGGGTGACTGTCCAGGTAGCCAGGTCCTCTCTCATGTCTATAGTTGTGGAAGCTGTTTGCTGTGCACTTCCTGCATACTCGGATAGCATGTATTCCTTCTCAGATCTCTGATGGGATTGAAAAGTACATAGTTATAGTCTCACAATTAAGCTTAAGATGTTTAGGATTTAGGAATTTTTTTGTTTGTTTGTTTGTTTTGTTTTTGTTTTTTGAGACAGGGTTTCTCTGTATAGCCCTGGCTGTCCTGGAACTCACTCTATAGACCAGGCTGGCCTCGAACTCAGAAATCCATTTGCCTCTGCCTCCCAAGTGCTGGGATTAAAGGCGTGTGCCACCACCGCCCGGACGGAAAATATTTCAAGGTCTAAGAAGATATCTTTAAGTTGGTAAAGCAAGTTATAATAGAAATGGATTTAGGTACAGAACCCTGAACTCACCAAGATAGCACAGATAGTAGAATACTTTCTCCATGGTTGCCAAATGCATATGGACTGGACACTGTGAAGGTAAATCTTACCTGATAGTTTTCATACTTTTTATTGTTGTTTTAGTTTATTCTTGAACGAGAAAGCGCCATTTATTGGACTAGCATCACTTGTCAATAAAAAGCTGATTGGCCAATGAGCTGAGGCAGGAAATAGGAGGTGGGAGTTCTGGTAGAGAGAGAGAAAGTCTGGAATAGAGTCAGATGTGGGAGGAGATTCTCTCTGAACTCTGAGGAGACAGAGGCATGAAACTGAGAAGAGGAAACCAGCCATGTGGCACTCATACAACAGAGAAAATGGGTTAATTAAGTTATGAACTAGTCTGGGAACAAGCCCGAGCTTATGGCCTAGACATTTATTCACACATAATTCATCTCAGAGTTGTTATTTTAGGAACTGGGGTGTGGGTAAAAAACTGCAGTTATACCTGTATATGTGCAATGCACATGCAGATACTCAGGCACACACACACACACACACACAAAATAGTTTAACAACATAAAACAATAAATAAAAGAAACAATTTTCCAGAGAAAGATGAGAAGCTATTCTCTACCTGGGCTTTATATAATTAAATGCTCAAGTAAAGTCCAGGATATACAAACTTGAGAGAGGTTGGTACTATGTAAATGTTCAATAAAGGACTATACATATCGTGGCCCAAAGCTTTTTGAGCTTTTTCCTCAGCTCACTAGCCCACATTCACTCTTGGCAGCGCCTTTTCTTTAACAAACCAGGAATGAGAATTCAAGAACAACAGCTGCGTGACTGATAAGAACTTCAGTGAGGTAGAGGATTTGAAATGTTTTAAGTTCAGAGCCAACTTATCTTGAGCCATCTTTAGCTTCCTTAATAGCTATCATTGCTTCCCTTTATATGTACCCGTTAGATAAATACATTCAAACATACAACCAGACTGCTAGTTCCTACCACCCAAGGGGCAAACGGTGCTGTCAGACAGAGTCTGAAGCCAGTGGCTGAGGTTTCTTCAGGTTGGAACCCATCTACTTATGTGGTCACCAACCTACTTGAAAAGCACATTGATTTGTGATCTTTGTTGTTGTTCTGTTACTATAAAAATTCCATTGATCTGTTACCAAATTGAACCATGGTCATTCACATGGGGCTCTAGATCTTGTCTTATCCTCTTTTTAATCAGTTATGTTCTGGATTTACAGTTTCTTCCTTCCTTCCTTCCTTCCTTTCTTTTTGTTTGTTTTTCTAGATAAGGAGTTTCCCTTCAGTCCTGTAGTCCTGGATGTAACAGTTTATATTTTCATTTCTAACTGGGTGTTCCTGATAAAATTCTTTAATTTAGGACATAGGAGAATTGAATGGGACACCCTCTGAACTTGGGCCCTCAGCTAAGCACCGAGCATGTTCTTCTCTCTCCCCTCCTTTTATCTCATTTTCAGGTACTGACTACGAGCCTGAGTATGCTTTCACAGTTACTCTGGGCTTTCTTACTCTTCTACTGAAGCCTTGTGTTCTACACAATTCCCGGCCAACCTTCACTGCCCAGCATGCCAGCTTCCTTTGGACCCTAACTCAAAATGTCATTCCTTTCTCTAAACTTCTCCTTCTTCATCTTCCTCTCCATGGCAACTGCTAAGATTTACAGCTTGCCTGTCCTGTTGATTTTCTTCTCTCAAGTTCTAAAGAAATAGTTGTCTGCTTCCTTCTACTAAGAACCCCAAAGGGGGCACTGGACTCACTGGTTACAGTAACAGTAGAATTATAAAGTTACCTTGGGCTTGGGCATCAGGAACTGGGCTTGTTGTTGCTGGAGCAGGGTTACAAGGCCACAGCACACTTTGCTTATCAACTGTCTGGAGAGAGTGAGAGGGAATATGAACTGATTTGAGAGAGAGAAAAGAGAGAGAGAGCAAGAACACAGAGTACTCTACAGGGCATGCAAGTGGCTGCCAGAAGGTTCTGTGGCCCCAGGAAACAAAAAATGAACTTCCATTACCTGCCACTTTCTCTGGAGGCTCAGCCTTGTCCTTACTGCCTTCACTCCTGCCATGAAGTGTCCTTGATCCAACTTATCAAAGCCCAGCTACCCTCTGATTTTGTTGTTTATACCTTAAAGGGGAGGGGTTATTTAAATCCACATTCCTTGGATTACTTTTAAGCAATAAAAACAGGGGTAAAATGCACAGTTGTAACTTTTTTTTGTTTTGTTTTGTTCTTTGTTTTTCAACACAGGGTTTCTCTGTGTAGCCCTGGTTGTCCTGGAACTCACTCTGTAGACCAGGCTGGCCTGGAACTCAGAAATCCACCTGTCTTTGCCTCCCAAGTGCTGGGATTAAAGATGTGCGCCACCACCGACCCGCCAGTTGTAACTTATAAACACAATACCCAGCAGCCACACCAGTTTGCCTCGCCGCTCTCAAAGCTGATCTCTTTCATAAACCGGCCTGTCAGATTCTAACAAAAGACCTGCCAGGGCTTTGAGCAATGCTGCAGTGAGCCCACAGATCAAGTAGGCAGTGAGAATGTCTTTCCAACAGCTGGTCTTCCCAGAGAAGATCGAAGAGCACCCTTCTATTGATTTAGGACCCTTCCGTTGTCTTAATAGTTCTTAAACCAGTTCCCACAAAAGTCTTAAACATCTTTTTTTTTTCCCTATTTATTCTTCAAGACTTGATATTTTCTGATATAATTGTGTCCTTTTGTTCTGAAGATTAACACCAAGGTTTTGTTCCTGCTAGGCAAGTGCCCCCATGCTGAGCAATAACCTCGGCTTTTTTTTTTTTTTTTTTTTACTTTTTGTTTTGAGACAAGAATCTCTCAGCACTTGGGAGGCAGAGGCAGGCGGATTTCTGAGTTCAAGGCCAGCCTGGTCTACAGAGTGAGTTCCAGGACAGCCCGGGCTACACAGAGAAACCCTGTCTCGAAAAAACCAAAAAGAAAAACAAACAAACAAACAAAAACCCCAAGAGTCTCATTTTGGTGCTCAGGCTGGCTTTAAACCTACTCAGACCTTAAATTTTTTTTTTTGTTTGTTTTTTGTTTTTTTGAGACAAGGTTTCTCTGTGGAGCCCGCCTCTGCCTCCCAAGTGCTGGGATTAAAGGCGTGCGACACCACTACCCAGCAGACCTTGAACTTTTAATGATTTATTTTTATTATTTTTATTTTATGTTTCTATGTAAGTATATGCCACATTTATGCAGGTGTTTGCAGAGACCGGAGGAAGGGGTGAGATGCCCTGAAGCTTGAGTTACAGGAAGTTTTGAAGCACCTAATGTGTGTACTGGGAGTCAAACTTGGGTCCTCTGGAAGAGAAGTAAGCACTCTTAACCACTGAGCCATTTCTCAAACCTGGCCTTGAAATTTTGATCCGACTCTCAGCCTTCTGAATAGCCTGGATTACAGGCTTTGGCCAATAGACTTGGCTTTTAAAATTACTTGCCCCGGCCCTCGGGGATTCGACGAGACCTTAGGGAAGGGACCTGAGACTTGTGAACGTCCTTTCTTAACCTTGTACTGACTAGTCTTTCTAACACAGCAGGTAATTTCCTGGGTCTGGCTCCCAGCAATTACTTACTTAGAGTAAGGGTATCACTCTGTATTCAAACCTGGCTTTCGACCTTTGGCTTTCTGGGATGACGAGCACGCTCTGCCTACCCACCCTCACGCTTTAGAACACAACTTCCTATTTCTTGTTGGTACTCAGAAATGCATCATTGTTTGAGCTCAGTATGCTGTAAGCATTCGTCAATGACTGAGTATGAACCCTCCTGGGTTTTCTATGCATAACTAATTTCTTCTGTGAATACTAGCTTCTCGTCGACATTTGCATTTCCTTCTATTCTCTAGCCAGGTGGGCCGGGACCCTGAAGGATACTGGCTAGCAAGGAGAATCAACACCTCCTTCCTCCCCATACTGTGGCTCTTCATCAAGGATCCCCACAGGGGAAGGCCTTTGGCTTGAAGATTCCGAACACTAATCTCCAGAGAAAGCCCTCTCTCCCAGACCCTCTGAACTTTTGGGCTCACTAGGAACCAAACTGGTTCCACCCCATCCTGGGCTCTACTTTCTCCTCCTGCCTGGCTAGGGGATCAGGGACCCCTGTTCCCAACTCCTGTGCCCGGGTACACAAGAGACTGGGAACCACAGCAAAAGTCCCAGACTCCCGCTGTGTTCCACCTGGGAACAAAAAGGACTGAGGACCCCCCCTGCCCCCATGGGCGGCTGTCGCTCCAGGCTCCCCTACGAGCAGACACATTTTCTGTGGGTAATGAGGGGTCCTGGATGGTGAGAGCCCCCACCTTCTTACCACCAGCACCTCAGCCCCCAAGTTTTACAGCCGACTCAGTTCAGGAGGCTGCTCTGGCTTATCAGCAGTGAAGCTGTGGAGATAGCTCAGAGGATCCAGCAAAGAGCAAGGCTGAGTCTGAGTTGTCTCCGAAACCCTGCTCGGCCTTGGGCTTTAGATCTGAGACCTTGCTCAGCCCCAGAAACAGAGGTTGGATGGTCATGGACAAAGAGATTGTTCAGTTAGGTGGAAAAGCCAGAGGCTCCCCCTGGAGGCACCGGGCAACCGTTTACTGTCCAGCAAAGGGCTGCTGCTCTCTCAGCTCCCGACAGTCATCACACCCTCCCTGGCTAAGAATCCATCCAAAGATCTGATGACATTTCCAGGAGCTGAGGATCAAGTGCTTAAGCTTGGCAAGGGCCAAGTGCCTCTGCTTGTCCCATCTCTTCTGAAGTGTGCACTTCTCCAGCTGTCGCAGCCACATCTGCTCTGTCTCCGTTTCCCACAGATGTGCATGCAAGAGGATTTTCCATGCAGAAGTTAACATTATGCAGGGTTACACCCAACAGAACCTTCTTGTTTACTGATATGGCTTGAGGCGTCACAGGAGGAGCTCTGCTTCCCCACCTTGACCGAACCGGTTCTGGTTCCTACTGTCGGCGGCATTCCCCCGGCTGCATTTTGCTTATGTTATGTATTTGGTCCACTTGGTCTTATTTAGATTTTTCTGGTGGGGCAGGGTCCAAATCTACTTTTTCTTCTAAATTCATCAGCATGTGCTTCACTGAACAACTCACCTTTCCACTCAGGTTCCTCTTGGACTGGGACATGGCAGCTGTCAGAGGTAGTTAATCCAACCATCTTCCTGGTGTGGTTGGCCTTAGCCCTGTGTACTGCCTCTGTGGATCTTGGTTGGTGTGAGAGATCGGACATTTATTGCCTTATCTATCAGCTCTCATGTGCCCCCATGCTGAGCAATAACCTCGGCTTTTTTTTTTTTTTTTTACTTTTTGTTTTGAGACAAGAATCTCTCAGCACTTGGGAGGCAGAGGCAGGTGGATTTTCATTTTCAGGCAGGGGGATGGCCCAGTGATTAAAAACACTTGCTGTTCTTCCAGAGGACCCAAGTTTGATTCCAAGAGCACACATGCCGCAATTAAAAATAATAGAAGTAGCCAGGTGGTGGTGGTGCATGCCTTTAATCCCAGCACTTGGGAGGCAGAGGCAGGCAGATTTCTGAATTTCAGGCCAGCCTGGTCTACAGAGTGAGTTCCAGGCCAGCCAGGACTACACAGAGAAACTCTGTCTCAGAAAAGAAGAAGAAGAAGAAGAAGAAGAAGAAGAAGAAGAAGAAGAAGAAGAAGAAGAAGAAGAAGAAAATCTTTTTTTAAAAAAGGTTCATTTCCATTAGTTGTCTGAGTCATCTTAAATACAGCTTCAGGTACAGGAAACACGGGAGCTGCTGCCTGCTGCACTGCTAACACCTGCTAACCTAGTGCCTCTATGAAATCAGAAATTAGAATAGAAGACTACTGGTTTGGAGAGATGGGTCAGCACTTAAGGGCAGTGGCTGCTCTTCCAGAGGCTCTGAGTTCAATCCCTGGCATCCCCATGATGGCTTACAGCTGTCTGTAACTCTAGTTCCAGGTATCCGATATCCTCTTCCGGCCTCCACAGTGTGCATGGAGTACACAGACATACGTGCAGACAAAACACCCATACAAATAAAATTAAAATAAACAAATCATTTTTAAAATAAAAAAAAAAAGAATAGATAAAAAGTATTAACAACCGCACTTGTCCAACAACCTGCAGATGTTAGAAGGCCATGTGTCAGAAAACACTCAAATCAACATGACAGAATGTGTAGAGATAAGTCCAACTGTGGCCTTTATTGAAAAAAAAAAAAGTCAAATGTAAAATGAGATAAAGTGTTAAGACTGTAGCCTCCTCGTGTGTCAGCCAATGCGGAGAGTGGAGAAGAGACCTACGTGCAAGGTTATAAGGTCTGACTTTGCCTTTTACTGCTGTCCCTCCATTTTAATCTCTGTTGGGCACCTGCCTTTGCAAGGTCATAAAATAAACTGCCTCCGTTTCACTACTCTGTGTCCTATGTGCTTTTTCATTCCCCACACCGGGAACTAGAAGGGCGGCTATGACTCAGGCCTGGCCAGGTGTGTGGCTGACCCTCAAGGCACAAACAGCACAAAGGGAGGAGTAAGAGCCATGGGCATGTGGAAAGGGGGTTCAGTGCACCCCATTCCTACTAAGGATACACATCTGAACACGTATTCCTGATGGGAGCCTGTTGTGGGACAAAACTTTTCCTGGGGAGACATTACACACATATCTATGCACCCAAGATGGGGAGCCCATGACAGACCCAAGTACAGAAAGCCCTATAGAGTTACTTACAGGAGTACGCCCAAGGGAGGGATCTATCAAATGCCTGCTGCTTTTGGCAGTTTAAGCTGTTTATAGAAAGCATTTAATATCCAATACCATACCAAACATTTACAGAAAGCTCTGCACCTAACAATTTTAATAGTGGTTAACAATACTTAATAGTATTGACCAATGTTTGGTAATGTTTAATCCTGCCCCAGTGTCCCACAAGAGGCAAGTTCCTCTGCTCTGTCTTACAGCATCCTGACCTTGGACTTCCATCCAGCAGAGCTATAAAAAAAAAAAAAAAATGCATCTCTGTCCTTTAAGCTGCCAAATCTTGATATTTTGTTCTTACAGCCAGGCAGACTTGTAGGAAAAAAAATAAAAACGGCCGGGGAACCGCACGCTGTGTGTGTCGGCTGAGAATGCCCTGGGTTCCTCCAGCTGGAAGTTAGGCCCGGCTGTTCACCACAGTTCTTCATGGTTCCTCACAGTTCCTCGTGCAGCCCCAACACACGAGGAAGTCCTTGGGTTTCCAAAACCGGTTTATTGGCATGGCGGATGGTGGATAGTGGATGGATCTGGATGTGCTCCCCCCACAAAACCCAGGGCGGACCTGAGTTAAATAGGAAGGGGAAAGGGGGGAGGGACTGGGGAGGAATGTTTAATCGGCTCCACCCTCTGGCCTTCAGGTACCTCATTAGTATGTAAATCTCTCTAGGACCTGGGGGCTGTTTATCACGCCCTCCACCTGTGTACATGACTGAAGGGTGAAGGTGGAATGGAGATTAGACCTCATGTCAGGCCTGACATCAACTAAGACAAGAAGCAAGTTAACAAAAATATCTAAGAATGAGGGATACAGCTTAGCTGGTAGAGTTTGTCTAGTGTGCACCCTGAGTCCACCTCCAGCACTAAATAACTGGGCATGATGGTGTGTGTGTTTATAATACCAGGACTCAAAGGCGGGAGGCAAGGAAATCAGGAATTTAAGGTCTACATAGTGTATTGGAAGCCAGCTTAGGATACATAAGAGTTCATCTAAAAAAAAAAAAAAATCTAAGAACGAAGAGAGTATAAAGAAAATTAACACTGTGAACTGTGAACTTAGGGTGCCAACACAGATAATGGAGAGCTATCTCTCTCTGAAGAGCTGGGCAAGGTGTTAAGCAGTGTCAAACAAAAACAAACCACAAAAAACCTACTGTGGATGACAGACCTGTCAAGTCCTTTACTGTAGGCTCTGCTTGTGATGTTTGTTGGGTTGGAGGCGGAAGACAAGAAAACTCACTTTAGAGACAGGAGCTTAAAAATGAAAGCTTCATTTTGTGAACGCTCAGGAAGGGAGCCAGTTTGGGATCTGAATCCGGACCTGGGAGATTGTACAATTTTTTTAAAGGATGGAAACGCAAAGTGATGGGCGGGGGAGCTGGGATGACCTACTGTGTTATCAAATTGTATTTTGACATTATGGGATAAAGAAGGAGTGCCCGTGGGAGACTGGGTCATATCCAGGGCACCTGGCTTCAAGGTCCTTAAAGCATTCTCCTAGAACCAAGGTCCGGAGCCCAGAGTGATAGGGGAACAAAGGAGCTGGTCAGTTGCATGTGGTTAATTAGAATATAATAGGCAATTGTTTATATATTTTTACAATTTAGGCACCTTGGTTTAGATAACAGCAATGTCTACATTCTTAACCAGTTAACAGACAACTAAGAAAACATTTGGAGAATTGGGATAGGTATTCGTTCCTAGGCCTTGTTCGTTCCTTGTTTGACCCTGACAGCAAAATGGAGACGTTGTCTTTGAGATGGCTGGACTCTGACAACTGACTCCTTACGAGCTGTCCCTGAGACATCTGGACTCAGACAACTGTTTACAACAGTAGCTGCTAAGCTATAGGGAGCCTGGAGCCTGGGATCTTGAATTTAGTTTCTCCCTATGATTAAATGGAGTCTGAAAATGAAATGGTAGTGCTTCGAATACGTCTCCTTTGCTTGTTCCCAACAATGTCCGTTTTCCTGTAAATAAATGAATAGGCCGGGGGTAGGGTGGGCAATTTCACTTCCTAATTGGGAGCTATTGGATTCTGATTGCTTTGAGCAAAAGGGCTGTCAGTCACATAGATAGCCAAGTCACCCTTATGACAGAATAAATACCTTGAAAAGTCACTGCAATGGGTCATAGCTAGTAACCTCGCTCCCCAGGGTGCAGCTTTAGCAAGGACTGTCTCCAACAATTTGCAGAGGACTTTTTGTTATTACAAGCCTTAGTGAACTCTACATGAACCTGTAATGGTTTCTGCCCAGGCCAGAGAAGTAGTTCCTCTGATGGTTTAGCAGAGGAACTGCTGAGATTTGTGCCAAGAGGCAAAGGATGTGATTGGTGAAAACACAAACCTCATTTGCATGTGAGGTATGCTGTGATTAGTTGAACCTAAACCCTCATTAGCATGTGAGAAGAGCCGTGATTAGTTCCAACTCCCTTTCTCTGGTTGTTTAAACAAGTTGCTCAAACTTATTTAATGAGTTAGCTGGGGATGCCCTGCTGTTTGCCTTTTTAAATATTGCAGTATTGGATGAACAAAATGAATCCCTCTCCCTCACGTGTCATCTTGGCTGACCTGAAACTAGCAGTGTAGCAATGTACAGGAGATAAGGCTCAAAGTAACAGATCTGACTCCCAAGTGCTGGGGTGAAAGACATGAACTGCTGCATCCAGCTCTCTATATTTTTTTAATTTTGTTGTATATTTGTGCTTATATGTTCGTGTGTGTGTGTGTGTGTGTGTGTGTGTGTGTGTGTGTGTGTTCACACTTACATAGGAAGGCCAAAAGCCAACACCAATTAGGTGTCTTCACCCTTCTCCATGTTCTGTTCTGAGACACGGTGTCTACGTGAACAGGGACCTTGCTGATTCAGACAGACAGGAACCCCAGAGATCCCCTGTCTCTGTCCCCCACCTCTATCCCAGAGTGTTGGGATTACAAGCACTTGCCAGCACACTCAGGTTTTGTTTGTTTGTTTGTTTGTTTTATTTTGGTTAGTTGGTTTTTTTGTTTTGCATGGATACTTGGGACTGAGGCCTGCAAAGCAAATGCTTTGCCTACTGAGCCCTCTCCCCAGGAAGCTGCTTGCAAGTGATTTTTTTTTTTTAAAGATTTATTAGCCAGGGCTACACAGAGAAACCCTGTCTCAAAAAACCAAAAACAAACAAACAAACAAACAAACAAAAATATTTATTTATTTATTTATTTATTTACTATATGTGAGTACACTGTCTCTCTCTCTCCAGACATACCAGAAGAGGGCATCAGATTCCATTACAGATGGTTGTGAGCCACCATGTGGTTGCTGGGCATTGAACTCAGGACCTCTGGAAGGAAGAGCAGTCCATGCTCTTAACTGCTCAGCCATCTCTCCAGCCTCCAAGTGATCCTCTTTTTTTTTCTTCTTCTTCTTCTTTTTAAATTGACTTTCAGTAGTGCAGGCTGAGCTAGTAGCAGGAAGAAAGCAGTGAAGAAGTAGTTGAAAGCCAGCAGTGGTGCACTGACTTGTTGCTGCTGTGATAAAATATGACCAAAGTAACTTGCAGAAGAAAAACATTTCTTTTGGCTAATAGTTCCCAATGGATAGACCATAACAGCAGAAGAGGCAACAGGGGGCCAGGACAGGAAGGTGAGAGATGACTCCTCTAACCACAAACTTAAAGATGAAAGCAGATCAGAGGCAGGTGAGGCTATGAACTCTCAAAGGCTACTCCCAGGGGCACACTTCCTCCAGTCAGCCTACCCCACCTAAAGGTCTCCAGGTGTTGACAACTGAACACTAAGGCCAAAAGGCAAGAGTCAGGGCTGGAGAGATGGCTCAGAGGTTAAGAAGCACTAACTGCTCCTCCAGAGGTCCTGAGTTTAATTCCCAGCAACAACATGGTAGCTCAAAAGGCAAGAGTCAGGAGAGACAGCTGGCTGGTTAAAGCTGAAGAGGAGACAGCTGAGCGGCTGAAGAGCATACAGACACAAGGTTGATGGTGACGGTGGGGAGAAGTGGAGATTAAAGAAGACAACACAGGGCCAGTGAAGACTCCAAGGTAACTGCCAAGCTCACAACCGTACATAGCAGTTTTATTCATAAAAACCCCAGAGAGCAATAGCATACCTTCATAAGGTGAGTGGATAAAGGGATAAGCTTTTAATGGAATGTTAATAAACTCTGAAGTGAAACTTGCTTCCTGCTCTCCCAGGGCACCCAGGGAACCAAACCATATGTTCCTAAGGAACGAAACTGTGGTAGTTTCTTGATGCTTGAGGCCAAACCTGTGACACTCTGGACAGGGCAAAATGGTTGCACAAGTCCCGTCCAGAGCCTGGGGAGAGCAGGATGCTGAGGGCAGCCCAGAAGATCTGTAGAGTGAAACTGTTCCACATGGCCCTGTGGTGACAGGGGAATGTCACTACACGGGTGTCCAACCCTGTGGGATGTCCACAGTAGACTGCAATGCTGCTCTCTGATTTTAACAAATAAATCTCTGTGTGCTCAAGACTGACTTGGGAGGGCTGGAAACCTATCTTCTGCTTGGTTTTTCTCTGAGTCCCAAACTCCTTTAAGGATAAACTCTTCAAAGAATTATTCTTCTTGTTTGTATTTATTTATTATTTATTTATTTATTTATTTATTTATTTATTTATTTATTTTGGTTTTTCGAGACAGGGTTTCTCTGTGTAGCCCTGGCTGTCCTGGAACTCACTCTGTAGACCAGGCTGGCCTGAAACTCAGAAATCCACCTGCCTCTGCCTCCCAAGTACTGGGATTAAAGGCGCCACCCTGGGCAGCTCTTGTTTTTGTTTTTAAGATTTACTTATTTTATATGTGAGTACACTGTAGCTGTCTTCAGAGACACCAGAAGAGGGCATCGGATCCCATTACAGATGGTTGTGAGCCACCATGTGGTTGCTGGGAATTGAACTCAGGACCTCTGGAAGAGCAGTCAGTGCTATTAACAGCTGAGCCATCTCTCCAGCTCCTACAAAGAATTTCTTTAAACAGTCTGTTTAAGAATAAAAAGACCCAGAGAGGGGGGAACTGTGCTGAAGATGCAGTTGAGAGCCCGCGCGAGCAGTTTCCCAAATCTTAAAGAACTTTTACTGAAGAGACGGGGAAGAATCAATCATCTTTTCCAAACAAGATCTGGGCCTTCAAGTCACTCGAGGGACAGGATCAGGGAGGGGACATCGGGCATTGCAAGAGCACACAGGAAGCATGGGGCGCTGGGGTGCAGGCAGGGGACCAGCGCATGCGCGCTGTAGTGGGCACCAGGCCACAGTGACTCAGCACCTTCGCTTCCTGCATTTTTGGGGCCTCATGGGAGATATGCAAATGAGCTGGAGCATCATGGGCGTTGGCTCTTTATAAGGCCGCGCTGTTCAGCCGCAGAGAGCAGAGAGCGTTGGTTCGGCATCCATTACCTGCGAGCTCGGTCAGGGAGGTAAGGACCGGAAGGGCCCGAGCCGGGTGGCTGGGGCTGGTTAGATGCAGTGGGCCTGGGCCGGGTGGGAGTGCGGTGGGCAGAGAGGAGGGCCTGGCTTAGGCTTCCCGGCCTCCTTTGCTTGGTAGCCGGGCCCAAGTGTGAGGTTGGGGCCTTGAGCCCTGAGGAGACGCCTGAAGTTGTGGGTGTGGGGAAAGCACCCCAACCTGTTGAGAGTGAGCAGAGAGCCCCGGGGTCCTGAGCCCGGACACCCCTCTCCCCTGTGGTCCCAGCAGCGTGCCCAGCAGGGGGAGCCAAACCTCATTTCCGTTGCCTTTCTAGCTCGCCAGACGTTGTAGCAAGTGTGAAGCTGAGGAACTTTCTGGAAGCTCAGGAAGCTCAGTCCTGCATGCTTCTCCTGAGAGGTATTCATTGAGATCGTACCCAGTTCTCGTACCACTGCCCTGTGTCCTGTAGCCCCAAACTCCCTAGACCTCCTACTGTACCCCATTTTCTCCCACTCCTCACATTCTCGACTTTTCCACCTATTTGTAGCGTCTATGGTCTGTTGACCTGACCTCCAGAGACCCATCGAGCAAGTCTTCCTCTGTGTCCACTTAGCTGCAGAGAGACTTTCTAGCCATGTGTCCCCCAGTCAGTGTTCGCCATGGGGCCAGGGGCATGTCCTGCCTCTATCAAGCCTGGCTGTACCAGCTTGTCCATGGAGAACAGATGAAGATGTGTTTTGCTTGCTTCAAGGCAGCTTTCCTGTTGAATAAACTCTACCTGGAGATGGGAGACTGGGAAGAGGAAGATGAGGAGGAAGAGGAAGTGGGGAGTGCTGAGCTTCTGGGACACTTAGAGTCAGATTCTGAGCATGAGTCAGTGTCTCAGCAGGATGCATGGCGGGGATTGGGGCCTCTTTATGTGCCAGAGAGTGTCCCTGAAGGGTCTGGGGTCCTGGTACCAACCCCTCTGTGGACACAGGAAGTACTACTCTCCATTTCTGTGCCCACTGAGCTCTTGCCTCAGGAAGCTGTACCTCTGGATCTTGGCCTCCAGGATGCTGAGTGGACCCAGGCCCTTCCCTGGAGATTTGATGGCCTTTTTCCCTGCTCACACAAGCTCATCCCTCCTCTGTCTTTGTGGGATATTTTTGATGTGATGCCATCTCCTGGGCAACCTGTATTGTTGGAGTTGAGATCCATCTGGCCCTTGGACCAGACAGTAGCACAATACTGGTTGCAAGACCAGAGGTTTGTCCTCCTGTTGGATAACATCCACTTTATGTGCCACCTGCTGTCCATGCATGTCCGCTGGGCTGTAAGGACTCAGGTCCAGCACTGGCAGGTGTTGCTGAACCCTGGCGAGATGTGGGTGGCCCATCTGCGGAGGAGGGAACTTGGTCAGCACCATCAGAATCTGATCCCCTGGAGTCTGAGCATCCTGAAGGCTTCGGAATTGGGGATGGAGTTAGTACCTGCTGCCTGCTACCTGCGGAAGAAAGGCTTCTGGGTAGGCTCCTTCTTGCCCTGGCACATTAGCTTTCCAGAGACCTGGAGCTGGGAACCAAGGGAGAGGCTGTTTATCACAGATGCTACTGTTTGTGCTACTACTATGTGCCGCCTTTGTCAGTCCTTCCTCCATTGATTTCCCCCCTCTCCTGATCCTTACTCCCTGATGCATATAACTGAGACACTAAAGCTCAGGCATCCCCCAGGGCCCAAGGAACTGTGAAGAGCAAGAGGTTGCCTGTTCTGAGCATCAGGGGAACAGTTGATCCAGGATTTGAGGGGAGCATCTTGAACAGCCTGGTAGCTTATGAACCTTGGAGGGAAGTCTGGTGTGTTCGTGTCAGTGTTCAGGAGGTGAGGCCTAGCTGTATGTTTAGGTGGAGTGTTGTGTAGTGGATGTTGTATGGGCCCACTCACCGATGTTGTGTTCGTATAGACTCTGAGGCACTAGCTGACTTGGTGTGTTATATACTCACTGTCTTAGGGGTCAAGATACCTGATTTTATGGTTAACTGTTTATAGAGTGTTTATGTTCTTTGTTTTACTCATGCTCCTTTGAGGGCTTTTGTTTAATAAAGTTGGTGTTTTAAATTTTACTGTTTTACGTGTATGGTTTTGCCTCTACACACCTGTCTTCATACGTGATAGATACTTGCAGGAGCCAGTAGAAGGTATTAGACCTTCTGAAGCCAAAGTTACTGACAGTTTTGAACTACCATATGGGTGATGGAAATTGAGTGTGTGTCCTCAAAAAGAGTAACCAATGCTTTTATCTGCTGAGCCATCTTTGTTGCCTCAGTTTTCAGTATTTATTGGGGGCCCTGTGCAATTTTTCTAAGTGGGTCTTGATGGAGTAACCTCCCCAACTTCTGGCCCAGGGGCTTTTGGGCCTGTAGTCCCACAGAGCTAGGAACATGGCACAGTGGGGTTTGCTCTTTCTGAGTCACGTAGGAAGTTTGTAGTGTCTCCTGTGACAGTCTTCATAACCAGCAAGTACACAAGGGTTTAAAAAAAAAGCCTTGTGTTGAAGTGTGTCATCTACTTGACACAAGTTTGTGCCCTAGAAGTTGGAAGGAATCTGTGGACCAATCCATATGTCAGATCTACTAGTATGAGACAGAATCACATTTCAGCATTTGCATGACCTGCTGAGATGGAAGCAGGACAGGGTAAGGTGCCCATGTGCCTCTTCAGTGGACACTGAGTGGGCCATCTAGAAATATCTACAGTTCTGTGGGTGTCCCTGGCTGGGATCACCTTCTGGTGACTTAAGTTGTTCAGTTGATTAAGACACAAGGGTCCCAATCCTGGGGTCATCTTGCTGATCAGTTAACCATATGATAGGATCTGATTAGAGGTTTTCATAGTTTAGTTTTGAAACGGTATTACTGTGTAATCCAGGCTAGCCTTTTGCATCAGACTAGTGAATACGGGATTACAGGTGTTTGTCATACCCTTACCTCAAGCATTGCTCTCTTACCTAACTTTTGAGTGTCACTTTTTTCATGTCTTCCGGAAGCATCTTAATCCTTAAGTCACTTAGGATTCTGATGCTCATTCCTAGAGAGATGGCACCACACTGTTCTGTAAAGAATACAGTAAGGAGGCAGCCATGGTGTTCTGTCTCCTTCAGGGGCCTGGAGCCTGTGGTTCAATGGATAACCTGACTCTCCTCCCTAACAAAGTGGGCTTGTCCCTTCTGTGGTTCCTCCTCACTGTCCTTCCTGGTTAAGCAGTCAATCCTAGCAGACATTTTGTTGTTGTTTCGTTTTATTATTTAACTTTACTTCTATTACTGTTTGTGCTTGAGAGTGTAGGTGCTGCGCACGTGCCATTGTACACAGGTGGAGGTCGGAGAACACCCAGGAGTCACTTGAGTCACAAGGGACTTTACCTATGAAGCCATCTCATTGGTTCTTAAACCCTTTTTTGTACAGGCTTTTTTTTTTTTTTTTTTTTTTTTTTTGAGGGGAGCTTGAGACAGTTTCTCTGGTAACAGCCTTGGCTGTCCTGGAACTATAGTCATGCTGACCTGGAACTCACAGAAATCTGCTTACCTCTGCCTCCCCAGTGCTGGGATTAAAGATGTGAGACACCAGGGCCTGGCTTATGCAGACTTTTTAAAATATGAAGTGGGTTTTTGTTTTGCTTGTTGTTTGTTTTCTTGATGGATTTGTGTCTCTGGCTATATATGTGCACAACGCCCAGAACAAGGTACCAGGTGTCCTCCAGCACTCCTTGCCTGTCCCTGTGGCAGGGTCTCTAGTACCTGAATCTTGTATTTTTCTCAAGTAGGCTGGAAGCCAAGACCCAGGCATCTGCCTGTGTCTACCTATCTGTATCACCAGAGCTGGGGTTGCTGACACAAAATCAACACGTGCTTTGTTGCATGGGTGCTAGGACCCAAACCAGTGTTTATGGTTGCACAGTAAGCTGAGCCATCTCTCCAGCCTTCAGGCTTTTAAAATTTTAATTACATTTATTTATTGTGGGGATTTGTGGAGGGATGAGTGTAAATATGCCACACCACAGCATGCATGAAGTTGAGGTGATGTATGCACAACAATAATGGCACTTAACACTTAGGGTTATTCTGTCTTTCCACCATGTGGGTCTATGAGATTGACCTCAGACTATCAGTCTTGGAAGCAAGTCTTTACTCACTGAGGCATTTCACTGGCTCTTCCAGACTTCTCTTTTAGTTAATCTCACTGTGGTGTGATATTCTGGGGGTAGGGGTGAAGGTGGGGTATCAGGCCATCCAGGAGATCACTAGTTCTGTTCAGTGAGCTTGTACCGGCTCCTCAGTTCTTCTCATCTAAAAAATAAGGAGGAAAAAAATATGACCCAGAATAAACTCCACAAGAATTATGCACGGGTATGTTGATGTCTTAGCATCGTTGCTCACAATAGTGAAAATTAGAAGCTAAATGCCCAACAATCATGAGCAGATAAACTGTGAGGATCCATGTATAGGAATTTTAGTGACAAAAAGGCAGCAGGAGTTCATTTTTACAGCATGGCCAGACCCCCAAAGTATCATGTAAGTGAAAAAAGAGGACTGTCAAAAGCACATGCTGTGTCGCTGTGTTTACATACGACATTCAGAGTAGACCAGACCTTAGGGACAGTAGGTGGAGAGGCAACCGGGGAATGGGGGTAGGAGATGGCAGGGATGGCTGGATGGGTACAGGCATTTTCTAGAGTGACAGAATGTTCTATTATCAGGTATAGTGGGAATTGGCTGTGCACAGTGGGAACTCATTAAGTGCCACTGAAATCTTCATATCAAATCATTTTGTTATATAAATGTCACAGCTTAATCATATGTTGCAGTTCTAGGGTGCTGGCCAGATAGGGAAGCACCACCCTTTCCCCAGAGCTCCTGTGTGGGAAACCAAACCAGATACACATCTAAGAGCAGCCGTACATCTACTGCCTATGGAAATGCTGGTCTCTGCTTCCACAGTCCTATGACTCCTGTCACTCTCTTTTGCATTCTCAGCTTGCCAGGCTCATACGGTCTGTTGTTCTAAACATTTAAAAAAATTATTTGTGGTTGACTTGAAATTAAAATTTTAATTGAGTTCTATATTTTATCAGACAATGCTGCCTGGCCATGCATCTGTAGGGGACTGGGCCTCTGGTGCTAAACAAAAAGCAGGAAGTATCGACAGGTATTGGGGCACCAAAATGGTCTATCAGTAGCTGTTACCAGAGTTTAGGAGTCACAGCCAGGGCCCTGGCAGCCTTGGTAGCTTTGGCTGGGCCACTTGTCTTCCACAGGTCAATTAAGCAAGTAATAGTGAAAAGCAGAAAACTGTTTATAACTTTAATTTTTTTCAAATCCTATTTTTAATGGTGGTTCTTAAATACTTTAACCTTCCTTATAGCCCACCACCCACCAGAGGTAGTGGAAAAGAAGGATAAAGGGTGGGGTGGAAGTGGACCTGTTTAGAAAGGTTCTTTGGCGTAATTTCTGACTGTGTTGTCTGGAAATCAGCAGTTCAGTTCACAAGTCAGCAGGCAGTGGCAGCTCGATCCACACAAACACCTCATGGATACCACCAGCAGTCCAGGTCAGTAGTGTCAGGTTAGCAGCAGTGGTGACATGACCTAGCAGAGACAGCCAGACCTCAGCCTCAGCTCGAGTCAGCAGGAGGGATCAACAGAACACCAGTTCTCAGATGTACCTCTCTCAGGGAAGCGAAGATCAGTAAAGACTCAAGCATTGCACAGCTAGCTGTACCAGCAAGCCAAGCTCTGTCTCCGTCACTCTGTGGAGTCCTATTTATACCTCCAAACATCACATGTCCTCCATGTGCCTTGCCTTAGCACATGCATCCAATCAGCCCGAGTCCTCGAAGGAGGCAAGAAACTTGCAGCACACCACCAAAAGTTTTTTTTAGTGCATTTCTCCCTATAGTGTCCCGACAAGTGCAGCTCAACTATGCAGTTGTAAGGGAGATCAATACATGTGTGTCATTAGCAAAAGAATCTTTCATCACGTGTTCTTTCACATGCTCCCTTTAGCAGAACATCCTCTCGCCTGTGTCTGCTTCAGTGAAACATTCCTTCAGGAGTCTGCCTTAGCCTTTCACACTCGTGTCCACTTTGATAAAACGTTCCTCCACGTGTTTACCCCAGCAAAACACTATCTAACTGATTTCCCAAAAAACCCTTAAGTTTCCACTTCAAGAGTTATTCAACAGTCGTGTTAGATGAAGGACGATTCAGATGTTAAACTAATAAGAACAGATACTATATTTGATCTTAACCAAGAGGCCCAAAAGTAATTCAACATGATCACATTAGGACTAGGGAAAAAAAAAAGACCCAGTGACCATCAAGTCCATCAACAAGGTTCTAACACAAGGATTAGGTTTAAATAGAAGGCAGGACTATGCATTGCTAACTAGCCCTTTATCACTCTCTCAGCTCAGACCCTCCTGCAAGATGATCTGTTGTCAGCACTGTGTGGAATCTCTTTGTGGGGCACATGTTTCCCTCTGGCTGGCAGCAGACTTGCCTTTCCTTCCCGAAAGCATGAGATTCCTGGGGAAATGCCACTTCCCTGGGTTCCATTGTTTCTACAGTAAGATAGTCAGAGAGACAGAGAGAGCCGAAAGCATCTCTATAATCCTGATCTCCATTTCTGTCAGGATGCTTCCATTGTGGTTCCCATTCCAGAAACATCTACTGAGGGTCTGCCATGTGTCTGGAGGAAAACAAATCCTGGGAGGAGGCCAAAAATGGGTGCTTTGGGTGGTGGCTCCTCCCACTGGTGCTGGCCACTTCCTGTCTGTTGGCTAGGTGTTTTTTGTCCTTGAGACATCCAGATTTCCCCAGCTCTCTGTGTTCTATGCCACTGGGCAACATCGAGACCAACCATGTCTGGTCCGTATCTTACCCCTACTGCTCTTAGAGTGCCCCAGGTCTGAACACCCTGCCCCATAGGGATCTAGCCATACCAGTTAGAGACCCTTCTTGTGGTGGAGGAGAAGCATCTTGTGGTGGGGGTGCCCCCATTCCTTGATTAGTGACTAAATTCTAATGGCCAAACCCTGGACAGATGGTAGAAACATATTCCAGATCCTGACTCTTCAAAATGAAGTAACCCCAGAAGAGGAATTGGGGTTCTATACCCAAACCATCCGTTCAGGAGCATGAATGATCGTAGGTGGACCAAAGGAGATGGAGGAGGGGAATAGTGTCCTGGTTATTCTGTTGTTGATATTTTTGTCAACTTGATAAAAGCTAGAAGTTGTTTGGAAAGAAGAATCTCAATTGAGAAAGCACTTCCCTTTATAGCACTTCATTTATAGCACGTTTTCTTGATTAATGATTTCTGTGGGAGGGCCCAGGAACTGGGATGGGTAACACCTCAGCAAACAGTCCTGAGTTGTATAAGAAAGCAAGCCAAGCAAGTCATGTGAGCAGTGTTCCTCATGGCCTCTGTCTGCTTCAGTACCGCCTTCTTGTTCCTGCCTTGCACTCCTGCCCTGACTTTCTGTCCTGCTGGACTATAACTGTAACCTGGAAAAACTCAGTCCTCCCCAAGTTGTCTTTGGTCATGGTGTTCATCATAGAAGTAGAAACCTAAGATCCATTCTGCAATTTCTTTGCATTGGTTTTTAGTCCAACTTCAGAAGGCTTTGGTCCTAGGAACTTTCAGGAAATTCAACTGAGTAGTAACATAAGATACCAAGGACAACACACACACACACACACACACACACACACACACACACACACACACACACACCACAAGCTCTGGCCTCGTGTTTAGGAATAGAGTGCCAGGCCAGGCTACTCCATATTTGTCTCTTCCCAAAAAGTGGTATGGACCAAACCCTCCTGAAACTTGGGACCAAAGACATCATATATTATAAGGGCCTGGAACCACATGGACATGTCCCTGAGGGTCTACTCCCTTAGGTTGACATGTTCTGTGAAAGGGAGGAAGCCCCATTGGTAGGGGATATCATAAAAGGATTGTTGGGAATTCCTTGTAGAAGGCAGGAGGGATAGGTGTGCTGGCCTGTGTGTCTTTCTGCCTATCACACATCAGCAGCCCTGTGACCACTAACTCTGTCATGTTTCTGATCTCAGGCAAAATCCCAGCTTTACAGAGAACAAGGACACTATCTTCCCTGTTGTCACGAGGAAGGGACGGACTGAGTGGCAGTAACAACTTGAGCTTGGGGTCTCCTTGTCATATTCAATGTGCCATGGGGGCTACTGGATCTCTGAGAGTTTCGTAATCTTCTCCTCTTGTCACATCTTGGCCCAGAGGTGTCACCTCCAACTCCCTCTCCCCACTCTCTGGCCCAGAGCAAAGGTATCACCTTTCTTACCCTGGAACAGCCTGTCTAGTCCTTCCTCCAAGAGTCCCCTAAGCAGCCCACTCAATGCCTTTCCTACAGCCAGCCAAAGCCAGAGGCTGCACAGACGTACCTCTAGACATTCTGGATGACTATATGAGCCTGATGGCTTCTCTCCCACAGACTACAACCTCCCTGAAAGGTAGAACTGTGATGTCACCTTTCCCTAACCACCATGGTTGCCAAATATCACCTACAGCCCCAGCCTTGTGCCGGAGCTTGACGATAAAGACTCACCGGACTCCCACAATACCCTGAAAGGTTAGCTACATTTGTAGTTGCTTGTAGTTGCATTTCACAGATGAGGAAACGGAAGGACAGAAAACTGCAGCAGCCTGAGCCCTGGCTTCTTTAATTGTCTGTATGTCTAACCCAGAGCCTGACTGTGATGTGTTCCTGGGAATGGGGCAGAGGAGCCCTGGAAACCTGCTGAGGTGTGCAGTGGACGGTGATCAGAGTGACGACATGTGAACTCCTATCTATCAGCCAAGCGAAAAGAAAAAGTACAAGATGATAAGTGCATCCTGGTGTCATTTGTGACAAAATTTAAATACATTATTAACTACATATGGAAAAGCCACATGTGATCCAAGACTAAAAACAAGAACTAAAAAAACAAAGAACTAGGGAGTCAGAGGTATTAAACACCAGTCTGAGATAACTGTGAAAAACACTGTCACTTCATGATCCAAATGGAAACGGTGTCTTTTGCTCACTCCATGAATGAAAAGCAATGGTGATAGCTATGATCGTGATGGCGGTGTTAGAGATGGTGTTGGTAATGGTTGGGATGGTGGTGATGAAGGCAAAGATGGTGACACGTGGTCGTGAGACTGATGGTCCATGACAGTAACAGTAAGGATAGTGAAGAAAGCTCCTGAGAGAAAACCTGGAGAGACAAGGGTCCCGCCCCTCAGATGCTGACTGTCACAGAGGCTCCTCTGTCAGTTGCAGGGTGATGGCCGCTTCTACTGCTGTTAGACATGGGTGAACTAATGTTCCTGGCCTACTTGTCAACACTCAGCAGGAAGGAGAGAATGGCCGTGCTGATGGAAGAGGCGTTTTGAAGTTAGATGGTCATAGGATCAGGGTTTTTCCCCTGGGGTATTTTTTAGGACACGTAGCTTTGGTATACTTCTTGCAGGAAGTGCACCCCACCTTTGGAGTACTCAGAAAGGCTCCCCCATGGCTCTATGTGCAGTCCTGTCACTCAGGATGTAAGGTGTTTGTGGATCCTGAACTGGGACCTTTTTCCAAAGGTCACTCAGCCTTGTGGGACCAGAAGACTGCAGCATTGGGACTCTTATCATCTCTCTCTACAGCAGGAAGCCCCTGGGGCTGATTCTCAGGGAACCTAGGGTATTAGATATTTCTTTCTGTCCCCGTGTTTCAGCTTTCAATAGCGTGTGCATTTTCAGTCAGGAACAGCGTCTGCACTCAGCCCACCTGCCAGCTTCAGAGTGTCCATCACTTGTGATCACTGAAATGTCTGAGGCTGCCCACTAATCACTCGTCCCTGTCCCCAGCTGCAGACTGTTACAGGCTTTAATTGATCTCATCATGGCCGGTCAAATCTCCAGCTGTGTCTGGGTGGGGGTGGAGCATCAGGCTGGGAAGCAGGAAACTACACTGCCTGAGACAGGAAGTAGGGGATAATCTCTGTACAAAAAGAAGGACCTTCTGGAACTGTGGAGTGGTTTCAGGTTGTGAAGTGAGCTCTAGCAGAAGTCAGTGTAGAGTGAATCCCAGCTGCAGGCTGTGTGGTATACCCACAGCACCCTAGAAACTATCCCAGCCATTGGCGTGGGTAGTCTTTGAGAGCCATAACTGCACTAAACAGTTGTGGTTCCCTGGGCCTGCCTGGAATGTCAGGAATGCATTGAAGCCGAGGCTACCACACTTTCATGGAATGTCAGGAGTGCAACTGAAGCCCAGGCTACCACACTCTCAGCCTCCCTTACCTCTCTTAACATTTTCCATAACAAATCGCTGCTGTTGTGGACCAGAATGACGAAGAGAGGGACCCATGGTCTTTGAGCACATAGTGGTATATTTATATACCATTGCTCTTCTTTAACAAGTAAAAAAAAAGCACCTGTATATGGGCTGGGTGTGCACCAGAGAAGAGACTCCCCCAAACTGGCTCCCACCCACAGAGCCTCATTTTCTGAAGAGTGCAGTAATGAAATTGGAAATTAGTTCTTTCAGAATGAAATTATCATTCCAAACTATAATGAAGCTATTACGGGCAGAAAAAAGCTTTAAAAGTCACATTTAGTGGAAGTGCAGACTGTGTGACCAGAGTGTATGATTTAATGGTCCATGAAGTGACTCACAGACAGGTAGTGTGCTTCTTCACAGAGCATAATAGATGTGGGGCACATTTGCCTTTGGACAGTCCAGCTCTATATGAGCATTTGGGCCCCCGTGAACACTCAGGTTCCCCTTTCCTAGCCAAGTCTGAGGCTATCTATGCAGCTAAGCGAAGTGTTCCCAGATGACCTCTCATTTCTCGCTCTGATGTTTCCCTTTGACCCCTTCCTGTGCTCTCATCCCTGCTAACCTCCCTTGGGATGACCCAGCAGCTCCACTATCCAAGGGTTTGTCCAGCATCCACATTAGATAGGCATCTGCCCTTTAGAAAATGGCTCTGCATGATCAAGAGATGAGGGGCTGGGCTGGGATTCCTCTCAGCGGTGGAGTGCCTGCCCAGCTGTGATAGAAGGGGAAAATGACATCAAAGAAAGGGGCTCAGAGACCAGGAAAACAGCTACGACAACCTTGGTCATTCATATATCTGGCTTGTGGCTCTTCAGCTTCAGTAGCATGGACAACTTCCCCTAGGCAGGACATTGGCTTATAGAGGGCTCTCTCTGTAGTCTGGGCTCTCCTCAGGCCAGAGCATTGGCAGAACTGAATGAAACTCTGGTTCTTCTAGTGTAAGGACAATGCAGATGTGACTGCCCACTAGCCCCTGTTATCTAGGACCTTCCCAGGAGCCAGGGGCCCCTCTCTACCTATGACACAGATGGATGAAAGTGGGGCCCAGTGGCTCTATACCCAGAAAGATGCCTACGAGAAAGCCTCGTATCTCCCCTGGCCAAAAGTACTGAGCCTGAGGTGGGAACCAGGATTTTAAGGGATAAAAATCCGACTGCTTTGAATGCAAGGTGTTACAGAAGGAGAATACAACCCAAGCAGAGGTGAGACCTGAAGCAGAGCAGTCTCCACCCTCGGTTTTCCCTTCTTTTTTGTTTTGTTTTGTTTTGTTTTGTTTTGTTTTGTTTTGTTTTCGAGACAGGGTTTCTCTGTGTAGTCCTGGCTGTCCTGGAACTCACTCGGTAGACCAGGCTGGCCTCAGAACTCAGAAATCTGCCTGCCTCTGCCTCCCAAGTGCTGGGATTAAAGGCGTGCACCACCACTGCCCGGCTCAGTTTTCCCTTCAAACTCCACATCTGAGCTCTACATAGGAAGCGGAACCCCCACGAGTAATCTCTCAGGATTCATTTCTCTACGTTGTTCTTTTGTGAAGGTCTGGTTCCCTCTCTGAGAGCCACGAGGAATCCGTTTTCATTCAGCATAGAACTAACATGGGCCGGCCCTTCTGAGCACTACCCATTCAACATATCAGCTGGGATTAGCCACTTCGCAGGGTGCCTTTATCAGATAGGGGCCAAATGGAGAGAGGTTCCCGAGTTTGCCTATATGGTCACTCCCAGAGGGGTGAGTCGCCTGAAAAGGTGAAAGCAGCCACATCATTTGATGTCAGCAAAGATAAGACATCAGGGATGCTACCCAAACCCAGGCTCCTGTTACTTCCAGAATAATGGATCATGGTCCCAGGGTTCTTTCCCTCTTCACATTCCCTGGGCCATGAGCACAAGCCTCGCTGCTCATCTTTACAGTAAGTCATAAATCTTTGAGCCTCAGTCTGACACTGGTGGATACAAGAGGTATGGAGGGGATGAGCCCCCAGCATACACAGAGGTCCTTCCCGCTCCCAAGCCGGGCAAACCCCTCTGTGGCCGCTCCCTCGGTCCAGATCTGGCGCCTATCTCTGCTGAGGAGACCTCGCCAGGGCCCGCTTGGCCAGTTATTAATACCCAGACCGGCGCATTCCCAGCTGGCAGTGGGACAGGTGGCGGCGGCAGCGCAGGAGCGGGAGCAGCGTGGGACTCTAGGGAGGCCTGTCATCCGCGACCACACCGTGTGTCCAGAGTCCAAGTGGGCTCAGAACCTCGCTCCGCGCTGCCCCGGCTGGGGGAGCGCTCGGGGACGTTCCCGCAACACAGTTTTCTGCGCGCGCGACATTAGCCAACCTGTGCGCGGTGATGGCCAATGGGTCTAGAGCATCTGAGTGACAGGACGCGGCGGCGCCTCTCTTAAGCCCGGGGCTGGGAGGCAGCCGATGACTTCGTGACCGAGGTGAGCGCACATTTACGGGCTCCACAACCCGGGACGCATGGCCTGGGGCGTCCGGGGACCCTGAACCCAACTTGCACCTCTTGATCTCAGAGGGTGCGGCGGTGGCAAGGGTGCCGGGAGTGCCGGGGAGCGCCACGCCGCCTGTGAGCGCGGTTTGGCCGGCTTCGCAGCAGCGTCTGACACTGAAAACTTTCACCCTCCCTGAACTGGTGATTCGAAGGCAGTGGCTTCTGCGTCCTTTCACCTTCCTAGTAGGTCAGGAGGACCTCAGTGCCTCAGGAGCTGACCTGTGAGGTGAGACAGCAGCGGGGGCGAGGGTTTCGGAACAGATGAAGCTAGGAGCTGCAAGAGTGGGAACCTGAGGATGTCTCCTCACCCCAGACCTGCCGGATTCTTCAGCTTTGACTAAGGGGAAAGATGACTTCTAGAGTCATCATTCCCAGGCCTGGATGCTGGAGAGGCCTGTGCAAAGAGGTCTTCTTTACTCCCTCTCAGAGAGTCTACCCTTTAGGGCTTTCTTTTTCTCGTGAGGCTAACCTAATCAGTCAACAGGAGTCGTAGGTAAACGAAGCTTAGAGGGTTTTTTGTTTGGTTGTTTGGTTTGGTTGAGACAGGGTTTCTCTGTGTAGCTGCCCTGACTGTCCTGGAACTCGAACTGGAGATGTAGATCAGGCTGGCCTCGAACCCGGAGATCCACATGCCTCTGCCTCCTGATTGCTGGCATTAAAGATGTGTGCCACCACTGCCTGGCAGAAGCTTAGAGGTTTTTTGGGGGTGGGGGAAGGGTGGGGGAGTTGTTCTTGTTTTGTTTGACATGTTCATCTGTGTGACCCCTGTCGAGGGCAGGCATAACCAGCTCCAAGAGATTTCCAGTGTTCTACATTGAAAGAACACACACACACACACACACACACACACACACACACACACACACACACACACCATATGAACACACACCATATACACACACATAGACACACACACCACACAATGCACATGGCATAGACACACACATGGACACACACACCAAACATGCATGCACACCACACACACCACACAATGTGCAGACCACACATCACAATACAACCCCCCCCACACACACACAGTGTGCCTATAACCAGAAATATCAATGCACCCATTGTTGAGTTATGATAGAGAGTGTGGAAAGGAACTAGAATTGTCAGTTACTGCAGTTGAGTAAGTGAAATGCTACGGCAGCTTTGGGAAAGTTTGGCATTACAATGTAGCAAAATAGGTGTGTACCATGCCACCAGTGAGCCCACTCACCCCCAGAAGAACAGCGGCTTTACATTTAATGAGTTTGAAATGACCCAAATGACCATAAGTAGCAGCAGCAGAAGCAGGGATGCTGCAGTAGGGAGAAGCGAGGAAGAGACTTACTGCTGCAGGCTGGGTGAGACAGGGTTTGAAGGACAGACGCAGGCAGGAGTTCAAATGTGGCTCCCTCTGATGAGTTCATGAACTGACAAGGTCGGGGTTACAGGAAGACAAATCAGAGGAGTGAGTGTGTGTGTGTGTGTGTGTGTGTGTGTGTGCTTGTTACAGTCTTTATGGTTTTGATTTACATTTCTCTGATGGCAATAAGCTGTGTAACATTGTTTCACTAGTTTCTGGCCTCTGGGGCATTTTCTTTTAGACATACCTGTTCAGTTTGCCTTCCATCCTACAAACAGCTAATCACTCTTTTCTTTATTGATTTACAGTTCTTGTGTGTATATTGTACCCTAGTCCATTGATCTGATGTATCTTTTCTTATAATTTCTCATCTCACTTTTATTGGTTTAGAGTTCTTATTTTTGAAGTTTGAGAGAGAGAGAGAGAGTGTGTGTGTGTGTGTGTGTGTGTGTTTAAAACTAGCTGGGTGTGGTGATCCATGCCTTTAATCCCAGTATTTGGGAGGCAGAGGCAGGGAGATCTCTGTGAGTTCGAGGCCAGCCTGGTCTACAAAGCAGATCCATGACAGCCAGAACTATTACACAGAGAAATCCTATAAAAACCACTTTATTTTTGTTTATGTGTATGAGTGGTTTTATATGAATGTATGTATGTATTCCATATGTGTTCCTGGTCCCCAAGGAGTTTAGAGGAGCGTGTCAGATTCCCTGGAGCTGGAATTACAGACGGTTAATAAGCTGCTGTGGGTGCTGGAAATCGAACCCAGTTCCTCTGCAAGAGCAGCAAGTAATCTCTCCAGCTCTAATGAGGTTTGTTTTTTTAAAGTAATCTTTACCTGGGCTAGAGAGATCGCTCAGTGGTTAAAAGCACATGCTGCTATTGCAGAGGTGTGGTTTCCAGAAACAATATGGCAGCTTTCAACCATCTGTAACTGCAATTAGGAGATATCTGATATTCTCTTCTTGCCCCTGAGAATAAATAAATCTGAGAGAGAGAGAGAGAGAGAGAGAGAGAGAGAGAGAGAGAGAGAGAGCGCATCTGTACTCATCTGTACTTCCTTTAAAAAACAAAACAAAAAGCCAGGCGTTGTGCACACTTAAGCAGAATTTCTTTTGTTCTACATAGAGAGTTCCAGGCCAGCTAGGGCTACATAGTGAGACTTTATTGTTTCGTTTTGTTTTTTGGTCTTTTTAAAAAACATAGTTTTGGGAGGGGGGGGGGACTGGTAAGATGGCTCAGTGGGTAAGAGTGCTTGCCTCCAGGATGGATGGCATAAGTTAGAGCCTGGAGACCTGCATGGGAAAGAAGGAAAGAATCAATGTCCAAAGGTTGCCCTCTGACCTCCACATGATCGTGGTGGCATGCACACACGTACACAATCACCCACACATGCACACCACACGACAATGTAATTTAAAAAAAGTTCTTCAGAATAAAGAAACACTTTCCTGCCGTGTCACATAATATTTTCTTCTAATGACTTTTGATTAACTGCCCTCCACCACTGAGTGTGTAATGTGAGGCCGGGTCCAGACCCATTCCCTTCATATAATAAATGGAAACCCAAAGGGCTTTTATCTATTTTTCTATCTGAACTTTTAAGCTCAGTCTAGTTGTTACTTTTGTGATTGGAAGAAATCACATTTTAAAAGCATACGAGTAACATAAAAATGGGAAGTGGACCTTAGCTGTGGTTGCGGGGCTAGAACTTAGGACTCTGTCTACTTTGACCCTGGTCTCGCTATGGACAACTTTTCAGAAAAGGCATTTGGGCGTGACTTGGCATTCTGCTGGGGAGCATTCTGGGGGACAATGGGTCCCAGTGGCTCTAGGGTCCTCCGATATAGCTAGGGAGATGACACAAAAGGGATTCTTTTGAGGGTTCCAACAGGAGACAGAGCTTGGCGAGGCTTTGTCTCTCTGAGAGGGACTGTGCCTGTGTCTATCATGGAGGCTGTCAGACATGGAAGTAGGTTGCTGCCTTGAACCTCTCACACTAGTCTTCTCCCACAGGACAAGTTTCCCACAGGCTCGCCTCACTGACCAGTGGTACTCCCACCAGAAGCCCGGTTTGAGGACAGAGATGGCGCTGAGCCCGGAGTCTACAACAAGCTTTCCCATGCCCACCATGTCCAGAAGCACTGTGTCTGAGCTGTCTGGAGGCTCCAACGTGTCCCTCAACAGTTCCTGGACTGGCCCAACAGATCCCAGCTCCCTGAAAGACCTTGTGGCCACAGGTGTCATCGGGGCAGTGCTCTCAGTCATGGGTGTGGTGGGCATGGTGGGGAATGTGTACACTCTGGTGGTCATGTGCCGATTTCTGCGTGCCTCGGCCTCCATGTATGTCTATGTGGTCAACCTGGCACTGGCTGACCTGCTGTACCTGCTAAGCATTCCCTTCATCGTAGCTACCTACGTCACTAAGGACTGGCACTTTGGGGATGTGGGCTGCCGAGTTCTCTTTAGCTTGGACTTCCTGACAATGCACGCCAGCATCTTCACCCTGACCATAATGAGCAGTGAACGCTATGCTGCGGTACTGAGGCCTCTGGATACGGTCCGGCGCTCCAAGGGTTACCGGAAGCTGCTGGCGCTGGGCACCTGGTTGCTGGCGCTGTTGCTGACCCTACCCATGATGCTTGCTATCCGGCTGGTACGTAGGGGCTCCAAGAGCCTCTGTCTGCCAGCCTGGGGCCCTCGTGCCCATCGTACTTACCTGACGCTGCTCTTTGGGACCAGCATTGTGGGGCCTGGCCTGGTCATTGGGCTGCTCTACGTTCGCCTGGCCAGGGCCTACTGGCTATCTCAGCAAGCTTCTTTCAAGCAGACACGGCGGCTACCCAACCCCAGGGTGCTCTACCTCATCCTTGGTATCGTTCTTCTCTTCTGGGCTTGTTTCCTACCCTTCTGGGTGTGGCAGATGCTGGCCCAGTACCACGAGGCCATGCCACTGACGCCTGAGACTGCGCGCATTGTCAACTACCTGACTGCCTGCCTCACTTACGGCAACAGTTGCATCAATCCCTTCCTCTACACTCTGCTCACCAAGAACTATCGGGAGTACCTGAGGGGCCGCCAGCGGTCACTGGGTAGTAGTTGCCGTGGCCCAGGGAGTGCTGGCAGCTTCCCGCCCACCCGAGTCCACCTCCAGCAGTACTCGGGCCGCTCGCTCTCCTCCAGCAGCCAACAAGCCACAGAGACCTTCATGCTGTCTCCAGTTCCCCCTAATGGGGCCTTTGTCTGAGAGTGGTCTGTGCAATCCTGGGATTGGAAAGGACCTAAAGGCAGGCCACTCAGGAGCCCATTCCCAGAATTCCCTACTCAAACCCAACTCACTTGTCTGTCTTCTTCAGTCCTCTTCTGGAAAGTTCCCTGTTCTTTCTTCTTTGTTGTTCACTTCAGCTCTGTCAGCACCTTCCCTATGATGCCAACACATTCCTGCTTCAAACCAACCTCCAAGGGGCTTCAGAAGCTGTGGCCCAGACCCTCTTTTGAAGACCCCGGTGAACTAAGTTATTTAGGGCCTAATTACCCAGAGCAGCTAGTACCAGGCTGTAACCTAAGCCCTTCCAGCCCTGAGGACCTTCCCCCATTGGCTGGTAAGGGGCCTGCAGGTATCTCTCCCCATCCATTCCATGGTAGCTTCTTGCTTCTGTATGCACATGGAACAATAAACCCTGTACTCTGAAGTGTGTCCTGCCTCAGTGTTGGGGGTGGAAGGTGGGGCGGGGTGGGGGTCCTGGACCCAGAGACCCCCAGCATGAGGCACTTGAGTGTCTGTCAAGGTTTCCAAGTCTTTGCCTGTGGATATCCCTACATGGAAGCCCTCCCCTGTACTTAGGGTGGGAAGGAGGGCAGGTAGCTGAGAGATATGAGGGACTTGGGGTGGGGCGGGATGACTGGGAGATGCTGCCCAGCTAGCACTAAAGCCCAAGTACAGGAAGGAGACCCCACAGGCCGAAGTTCTCCTAGGAGGCAGCACAACCCATGTGTAGCTCATGTTGACGTGATGAGGTCTTGGCTTCACTGTTCCTGAATAAACTGTTTCCATGTCCTAAGTTCCATCCCCGGAACATCTTTCCCCTGAGTGACCATTTCTCCTGACATGGGCAGAAGACAGCTGCCCACCCTTTTCAGAGTGACCATCAGAGGCTGGGACAGCACCTTGGTCTGGTAGCGCTCTTGGTGAGTGTCATGTAGATTCTGGTGGCAGGACATGGAGTGCAGGTCTCTGCAGTCATAAAATGTTCCAGAAGCAGATCCTGATGTCTGACCACAGTATTTTGTACTTTTTTATTTTGCTATTAAAAAATGAGGAACACACATGGGATACATGAACACACACACACACACACACACACACACAATTAAAGGGGTTCAGCCTAAAATCCCAGGAATTGGGGAGGCTTGAGGTTGTAGGAGGAGCTAAGGTGGGAGGAATAAGGAGAGGAAGGAAAACGAAGAGGAGGAGCTAGGGAGAGAGAGATGTAGGAGGATGAAGAGCCATGCAGGTATGGAGAGCAGTCTCGGGTAACAACTTTTATTTAGGTTAGCTAATTGGGACCAGCACTGACAGACAAAGGTTGGTGCCAGAGCAATAATCTATGCATGTGTATATGTGTGCACGTGGACACACACACCCCAAACATGCCACATGTAACAAATGCAATAAGTATATACCACACGCATATATCCCACCACACATTCCACAACAACAAAACAAACATATAATATTCACCTCACACATCCACCCCCCAATAAACATACCATATCAAACATAACATCGATCAGACACAACACGTGCATGTATGCACAAACCACAGGCACAGCATATAATATACGTAAAACATACAACATATATGAACACACTAGACACTCACTGCACACTCTGCCGTCATCCAGAAATGCTGCCTATGACAAGCTGACAATGGGAGTGTGTGTGACATGTCAGCTTTCAACACGGGTGATATGACAAGCTGACAATGGGGGCGGGGAGGGGGAGTAACATGTGAGCTTTCAACATGGTTGATCCTAAGCCTGGATTTCAAGTCCCTATCTCTCTGGGAATCAAGAGAGGTGAGGTTAGTGGGGTTGGGCAAAGCCACTGTCACAGAGTCACCTTGGCTCTGTCCTCCTTTGGCACATGGCTGCAGTGGTAGGCCTGTCCATGGCCTGCCTGTTCTCAAGTCTAGCTGGGAGCTGGAGCTGACCTCCACTGAGATCTTCCTGTCATCTCCAGCACAGACTGAAGGCTCTGCTTGACAACTCCAATGGTGAATGCAGGATTTTACTGCTCTGTCAGCTTGTCCATCACTAGCCTGGGCCTGCTCACCCACCAGGTTTGGAGGCCAATGCCCTCCTGGAGCCATGATTGTCAGTTAACATCAAAATTTCCCCTCTTCTGTCCTCAAGGAACTTTTCGCTGCCTGCCCTGTTTTAAATAAGGAAAGAATGTGTTCAGAGAAAGTGTAGGCAGGAAGACTGAGTGTGGGGTGACAGGAAGTCCCTCTGGTTGGTACCCTGGGCTCTCTAGGACATGGGCCTTTCCAGAGCTTTTAGGCTATCATAACAGAGAAGACAAGAAAGATGGTCCACTAAGGGCCCAAGCCTGGGCAAGGACAAGACCATCATGTCTGGAATTTGGAATACAAGCAGAGAAAGTTATGATGGAGAGAGCCCTGTGCTGTTCTGGCCAGCCAGGAGGGAAGTGGAGGATTGATGATCGCAGGGAGGGGTAGGGGTCAGGAGAAGTGGGAGGGAAACAGGGGTGGAGTGACCATGCTCCTAGGGGGGGATCTGGGTGTCAGTAAGCTGACTGGAATCTCCATCGGAGTCCAGGCATGGCCTCCCAGGCAGTGGCAGCCAGTGGCTGGGGAGGGGAACTGTTGACCTATGTGACTGATGAGCCCACAGAGGCTGAGGGACACAGGGAGATAGATCAAGTTAGTCTAGCCTAGAAGAAAGCAAGCTGAAATGTCTGTGTGGTACAAACTGTGTATCTTGTCAGGATGAGTGTTACAGTAAGGTGGAGCTGGCCTTTGAGTATAACCCCTGGCCTCTGAGCTGTTTCAGGATGAGCTGGCTTCTTTGGACACCTAAGCTCCAGGACAGTGTTCCAGGCTCATGTACCCTTGAGATGTCAAGTCCTCTCATCCTGGTTACCTAGAGGGAAAGCTCCCTAATCTGGGTTCCTACCCATCCTCCTGCCCTGGGCTCTGGCTTTGTCTTGCATCCAATCTGGGTAGGAGCTGCTGGGCAGTTCAGCCTGGCTGTGGATGCCTGTGTCTGAGGCCATGGGATTTGGGTAGAGAGTCAGGAGCATCTGCTTCTGATTTAGACACTGTGTAGACAATGGCCAGGGGAGTGGAGGCTGCAAGGCCCTGGACCACTTTACTCCAAGGTGCTAAACATCCTAATGCAGTGGCCTATCCAGTGGGACAGCCTGGCCCAGAAGACCCTGGAGACAAGAGATTTGCCTTAGGTAGATGGGACACCCCACCAGGCAGATGACTGTCTTTCAAGCAAAGTAAAGCTCAGGTGGCATTTTGAACATTCATGTCAAATATAAAATCATAAAAGAATGAAGGAGAAGGTCAGGCAGTGGTGGCGCACGCCTTTAATCCCAGCACTTGGGAGGCAGAGGCAGGCGGATTTCTGAGTTCGAGGCCAGCCTGGTCTACAGAGTGAGTTCCAGGACAGCCAAGGCTATACAGAGAAACCCTGTCTCAAAAAACAAACAAACAAACAAACAAACAAACAAACAAACAGAATGAAGAAGAAAGGTGAGCACTCATATTTCTAAACTGAGGAAAACGAAGTCTGACCCAGCAGACAGGGGTGGCACACACCTTTAGTCCTGGCACTTGGGAAGCAGAGGCAGCTGCATTCCTGAGAGTTCAAGGCCAGCCTGGTCTACATACCAAGTTGTATGGGTTACAAAGTGAGAATCTGTCTAATAAGAGGAGAGAAGAGGGAGGGGGGGGGGGGGGGGAGGCGGAGAAGCCTGACCCAGAATCCAGAGCTCTCTAAGAAGAGGGAAATCTCTCTGGTTACATAAGTCATTTAGAATTTGATGCAGGGGAAAAAAAAAAAAAAACAACATTGCAAGCTCTAGTAGAGATTCTGTAGTAACAAAACAAAATCCCAAAATGAAAAAATTGACCTTTTTTTATTAAGAGCCCTTTGGCTGATAGAACCTTTACCTAAAAGGCATGAGGAACTGGGTTCTATGCCCAGCACCACAAACAAATAGGTAGGTAGCTAGGTAGATATATAAGGGATATATGATCAAGACACATTGTTTAGACTGCCTCGAAAAAACAAAAAAAAAAAAAAAATAAAAAACAAAAAACAAACAACAACAACAAAAAAACAACAACCCATATTGTTTACACGTATGAAACTGTCAAAGGAGAAGTAAAAGATAATCTATTTTAAATTCTAATAAATAAATAAATTGAATCACACACGTTTATAACTCTTGCCTGAACAATTAGGGTTTTATCCTGAAATTACAAGTATCAGGTGTGGATAAGGATTTACGTAGAAAGGAACTGATTTCAGCGTTGTTATGAAATGTCCCACAGCTGTTAACTAGGTCATGGCATGGGTCTTCAAAGAAGAGCAAAGTTCTGCGGGGTCAGAAAGGGATGAACCTCAGGCACTGTGGTCGTGGACAGAAAGGAGAATGCAACATTGTATAGTCTAATCTCAAGTTTCACTTAAAACAAACAAAGTGCATTTGTGACTGTGTATATGTGAGTCTGGGGTGTGGTTGTGTGTAGACATGCATGTGTCTGTGCACAAGTATGCCTTGTGAGCACAAGTCCATGCTGTGTGAACACACATGCACACATGCAAAAAAAAATCTCCACAGAAACACCTTAAAGATCAACAGTTACCTCACGGTGGGAAAACTTTAGGGTTTTTGTTTTTTCGGTTTTTTGGTGGTTTGGCTTTTTTGTTGTTGTTGGGTTGTTTGGTTTTGTTTGCTTAATTTTTCAAGACAGGTTTCACTGTTGTAGCCCTGGCAGTCCTAGAACTTGCTCTGTAGACCAAGATCTTGAACTCAGAGATCTGCTTGTCTCTGCCTGTAGGGTTGTGGGACTAAAGGTGTCCATCACCACTGCTCAGCCAGTTGGCTTTTGGTGGTGGTGGTAGTGCTGGGTTTTTGTTTGTTTGTTTGTTTGTTTCTGTTTTCTTATACTTTTTGAAGTTTCTCCTAGAGGACTTGTGCAGCTTTAAATCTGGGAATGTTATTTAAGCATTCCAGTGCCAGAGACCGCCACTCTCACCCCAAGCTTAGGTGGACTAGGACATTTCCAGAATAATAAGAATCCTGTGCCTTCCCAGGACCCGTAGATTAATACCCCTCTACACTGGGCCATTGTCAGCCATGCCACAGGGAGAAGGAAATGGAGCCTAGGAACAGGTGAAGTCCAGACTACGCTGCCCAACCACCAGGAGTCCTGTCTTTGGAGGCCCCACTTTGCCTAAGCTTTTCCTTTCTCAAGTGTCCATCCATTATTTAGGCCTGGTTCATTCCGGCTTCCAGTCCTATGCACTGGGTCCTGGGCTCCTTTGCTTTATGAATCTTCCTGGTTGCTGGCTCTACTCTGTGAGGTGTACTCAGAGTGGGGGACTGTGGGTAAGGAAAACGTTGGCTCCTACACACCAAGCAGTCATTGAAACCTGTCTACCCCAACCGGAAGATTTCAGCAAGAGGTTTTTCTGTCCACAATACGCAGCTGGTTCTAACCTGTTCATGCTGATATTGCCTACAAGATAGGACCTGGACATGTCCTGTGAGCATCCCCAGCTACTTTGTCCCAAAGGTCCAACCATGCCCAGTCTCCTAGAGACTATGTTCCCGCTGCTGACAGTCAGGTTTTGCCACACAGGGGTTCTCAACCTTCCTAATGCTCCAACCCTTTAATAAAAGTTCCTCGTGCTGTGGTAACCCCCAACTATAAAATTATGTCATTGCTACTTCATAACTGTAATTTTGCTGGTTATGAATCATAACGTAAGTATCTGATATGTAGGATATCTGACATATGACCCCTAAGGGGTCTTAACCCACAGGTTGAGAAATACTGTTCTGGAAAGTCACAGTGGACTTTCCCACCTGTGGCTCTGTGTGTCAGAATCCTACTGGTTTTCAGACAGGAACATGCTGTGCAGTGGCCATAGCTCCCCCTCTGTGGCTTTAAGTAATCTGCGGATGGGTGAACCACAATCTACAGGCCAACATGTGGATTCACACAGTGCAGGAATTAACAAGATTGCCAGGAGCACCGTGATATTTGAAACCCACAGTGGGGCTGCCATGGAGCCAGCGCTCGTCTAGAGTAAAAGTCAAGTTCCTGTTGTAGTGGTCGGGCCATGAGCGCTCACAGAGAGACTGGGGCTTTTCTGTTCTCGGCCTTTACTGCTGATCCAAGGTATTTCGGGTGTGTTTGGGAACACATTTCCTCTCATAGAATGCTGCTGGATGTCTCACTGGAAGACGCTGACTGAATTGGAGTTGTGTTTTGTAAAAAGCAGAGTTAAATGTTGAGGATTTTAGAAACAGAAGACTTGCCAAATGTGGGACAAGAAGCTCATGGCAAGACCTCAGGGAGCCTTGCAGCCAGATAGCCTGGCTGGACTGAGTAGCCATGTGCCTCAGGAGAGGGCCACAGGGATAAGACACATGTGTCCATACCAGAACCATTACTCAGCTGTCTCAGTCCAGATAGCATCTTGACAAGCTGTCAGTCCCACAAGCAGGACAGAGGAGGCATGATATGATCTCATTCCCACGCCAGGTTGATCTATCTTCAGATCATATTACCTCAGCTTAGAGTTAATGACACATCTCCAGGCTAGATGTTTTTACAGCTGCAAGTTGGAGAAGGTAGGAGGTACCCAGGGGCATCTGCACGACTGCATGGGGTGTATCAGTGAAGGTGTACACGCTGATATCATGGTTCAGATCACTCCTACATGTCATTGTCATTCATCAACGGAAAATTCCACACACCAAAGTTTCCTGCATTCATAACCTTTCCAGGAATTAAGTCCTTCGGTAAGTATCACCTACAAGCAGTAGCCTTTGCTTCCCTCCTGTGGTGGACACTATCTCAATTAAAGGGAACCGCAGGAACCCCACCTGGCCTATGGGGATGATACTGGCAGAGCTGAAACATGACACCATCCAGACCTGCAAGGATGTAAGGAGCCAGTGGCTGTCAGTGGTTTGTGAAGGCCAACACACTTCCTGCCCAGAAACTCCACCCAGCTGGGGCTGGGGTCAGGGGTCGTTGATCTTGCTGAGCCACCAGAATGGCCAGCAGGGCGAGGGTAGCTAGGTTCTTAAATACCCTTGGGAAGGTCCTCAGGAACTAGTCTCAGCCCATCCTGGCATCTCCCCTCACCACATGCATGTTTTTCTGTTCGAATTCCAGACAGATGACGGATGAACGAAAGCCAGGCTGCTGGAGCCAGTGGCAGACATCTCCAGTCTCAGGCCATTCCTAGGCCAGTGAGAACGTTGTCCCATGTTGGGTCAGGAAGGTCAAGTCCCTCCAGACTGATGTGGCTCCAAAGGATCCCTGTCCCTGTCCCCTAACAGGTACATAGGCTGGCAGTGGCCTAAGGCTGAATACTGCAGCTTTGTCTTGGTGGAGCCACATATGTTGAGGCTGAGTGTGGACTGATAGACAGCAGCACTGGGCACTCAGCAGCCAGGGACCTCTCTGCCTACCCTCCCCTATCAACACAGCCTGAGATACCTCCATGATCTCTGTCCAGCCCAAGGTCACCTTAAGGGGATGTCCCTTCCCTACCCATCTTTTTTCGCCTGCAGTGCTCTCAGACTACACAGACTGGCTGGTCATTTGTACCTTTCAGGTATTATAGTGACCTCACTAGCTGTCCTGATGCTAGGCCATTTTTCTACTCAGTTCTCTTAGCTAAGGCACTAGGTGCTTAAGGGGCACCCGAGCTCTGCAGAAGGGGACATGGGAGAGGATATATGGTCAGATGCTAAACACCGATGCTTACTTGCTTGCTTTCTTTCTTTCTTTCTTCCTTTTTTTTTTTTTTTTTTTTGTGGTTTTTCCAGACAGGGTTTCTCTGTGTAGCCCTGGCTGTCCTGGAACTCACTCTGTAGACCAGGCTGGCCTCGAACTCAGAAATCTGCCTGCCTCTGCCTCCCAAGTGCTGGGATTAAAGGCATGCGCCACCACCGCCCGGCTCACCGATGCTTTCTTGCAGGGTTCTAGCAAAGACACTGCCCAGAAGCTGTGCTGGTGGGGCTTCTGTCTGCCCAGGTGGCCATGAGCCAGGAACATAGCTACTTTGGCTGGCCAACAGGGACACAGTGGTCCTTCCACAGCTTCTGGCAACTTGTAGCATAATTGAAAGTCCAGATCCTGTGTCTCACTTCATAAATATGCATCTGTGTGAGATTCAAAGGCACCACAGGTGTCCAGGATAGTGCCCTGTGCGTTGGTGCTCAGTGGTGGCTACTGTGTGCCAAGAACTCTTATAGGGCTGAGACCCTGAACAGGGTTGGGTCTGGGCCCTGATGGATGAATCAACATGCACATACAGCCTGAAATACAGACATAAATCAGGTCTGTCTGAGCTGAAGGCCTCCGAGAGAGGCCCAGAAGCATGGGGGACAGAAGACACTGGTGGTTATCCTTCCCAGGCCCACCTTGGGTCTGCCCTCATTGAGACAGATATGGGGAGGGCTCATTGGTCTAGACCTATGCATTGCCAAGGCCCCTCACTTTGACTTCTTCTAGTCTCCCCTGTAGGTAAAAAGATACTTTGTCACAGAGAGTGGACAGCTAGGGCAGGCCTGAGCTGAGGGACTGGGCACACTGGGGGAAGACAGGAGATTGAGGCAAGATGCATGAGGTTCAAGAAACTAAATGGGTGTATGGAGACCCTAGGATACCCATCTCTTTACACCTCTCAGGCCTTTTAAAGAGTCTACAGCCAGAACTCTGTTCTTATCAAAAGCCATAGAAGGGGGCATTGGAGTGGCTGTGATCTCCCAACATGGCACAGCTAGAGAGAATCCTGTGAGCCCCTACCAGCCTTCTTAAGAATAGGGATACAGCCCCGAGTACCCCTTGTTTGGGCTAATCTAGGCCTCAAGAAGGGATAGCAGACTATAAAGATGGGGCTGAGTTGGAGCTGAGGTCTTCTGTATGTCTGGTGCACTCTTCCCTGCATACAAGGGCCACAGTGTACTGACACAGAGGTGTAGATACCAAGGGTGGACATTGTACAGAAGAGCAACTGAGAGCCCCAGAGGGAACAAAGGGTGTTCTTTAACTCCTAATGGCCCAGATCTGCTCTTCCCAGTTGGTGCTAACAGGAAGGAAATGAAAGCACAGAAACAATGCTCAGGTTAAGACCCACAGAGCCAGGTGTGGCGGTGCACACCTTTATTCCCAGCACTTGGGAGGCAGAGACAGGCAGGCTAAGTTAGAAGTCAGTCTGGTTTACATACCCAGTTCCACACCAGTTAGAGCCACACAGTGAGACTGTGAGATCAAGGAGGGAGGAAGGCAGACAGACAGACACAGACAGAGAGATCCATGGAGAGAGCTAAAGAAAGACCTGGTACCAAGCAGCTCATGGGGATGAAAACAGATGTCCAAGAAACAGATGAAACTCTGATATTTACAGTGTCAGGTATCCTAGGAGAGACTGCTGAGAGGGGGCTGGATTGCAATTTATCAGTGAGCCTCTGGGGAAGTATAGCTAGGTCTTCCTTCTGCTTGATTTCAATCCACTGTTTCTAATGTGTTTGTCTTGCTGCTTTGAACTTTCGGTGATGTTCCCCCAGGTTATCTTGAAAGTAATGTGTCAACTGAGCACATGAAACACAAATAAACTTTGGCTGTTGCTTTGCTTGCCTCCTGCCTCAGAATCAAGAGCATCGAACAAGCGGGATATTCGATGAATGGAGGCTTGACAGAGGTTCCAGAGGTTGATAGTACCCAAATTAAAGCTGCATGGAAGCTGGATGTGTAGAATAGGTGAGGGGACATTTCTCTGACCTCCAGGGTTCCTCTGCAAATACTGGGTGTGGAAAATCATGGATGGGACTCATAGAACACATGTGCGGGTCTGGGATTAGGGTCATGTGGCTAGAGCTTTTCTGGTTACCCTGTCCATACCTGAGCTTGCAAGGTGGCCATCAACCCAGACTTGTTGCCTCTCAGACCTGGTTTCCTTTCCAGAAACCTTTCAGTCCTTTGCAAGGAAGCACCTATGCAACTGCTGTCTTAGGTTTGATCTCCATTTCACCGACAAGCAAAAGTGTCTTCATTTCTGTTCACATGAGCTAGGCCCCCAGGACCGGCAACAGCTTGGGAGTCTTGTGGCTCTGGGTACAGATCAGCAGAGGCTGATAATGCTGTCTAGGAATCATACAGGATGGCCAGTTCTTGCCACATCCACAGAACTCTCAGCTCTGTCCAGGCATAACAACAGGTGAAGATGCTGGCCCAGAAGAAGTGAAGGAAGGTCCTCGCTCCACTCCCTGGCTTCCATGTGACATGTCTTTGACAATGTCTCCATAACAACTGCAGAGCTGAAAGAGAAGGCTTCTGGGGCCTCCTTGGCATTGTCTAGAATGGGCTCACACAGACTTGGCTGTGGAGTCTGAGGGAGGAAACTACACTTGGTTTGTGCTTGCTCTGAAGGAACTGGTCAGGTAGAATAACATAGGCTGGACCCATGTGGAAAGTTTTCCTCATAATGGCTGTTCAGCTGATGCTTGCTCAAAGGCCTGTGGCTATTCTCCTTAACTACTAGGTCCTGCAGGACCACCCTTATTCTAGTCCTGTCCTCTGCCTATTGCTGATACCTGACCCCAGCTTTGATCTGGCTGGGGAAGAGTGTCATTGGCCATGTGACCTTTTCAGAAACTTCTGGACCTTCATGAAGATCCGTGGCCTATTCCCACTCAAGTATTGCCTTTTATGTTGTGTCTGACTGGTTTAGGACAAGATGGCCAGACCTCCTCACCAGTTAAGTATGGCCTAGTACTCCAAAGGACACAGAGGGTATCAGGGTTATGACTATGGAGGAAGTACCAGATATGACATGCCTGTCTTAACTACAACCAGAACTTCAAGGGCCAGAGACACAAGATGACAACCGCAGTGAGACCTGACTACTTCCTTGACTGGACAGGGCCAGGAAGCAGCAGCCCTGCAAGGTCAGCCTTATCCACCAGCAGCCTGAGCTGTTGTCCCCACTGTGATCTACTCAGGATGACCAGTAGGGGGCAGCAGACGCCTCAGCACTCACAGAACTCTTGTCCATGGTAAAACCTGCTAGAACAATGATCTCTGCATGTGGAGATGACACCTTGAGATGGGTACCAGAACAGCATTCAAGTGCAGACCAGGCTCCTCTATTCGCAGATCTCCCCCACCTTCACGGCCTCACAGCTACTCATTCGAGGATCATGGAGCTCTTCGGTTTTGTCTGTCTGTTTGTTTTAAATCAGGCTATAGGGCAGCAATGGCCAGAGATGACTGGGCTGTCTTGGGCAACCACTAAGGGCATATAGGCTGTGGGTGTAATTTCAACATCAAGGCCACCTGCCTCAGGGGTGCATGGCCACGTGTACCATGTGCCATGCTGCCTGGAAAGAAGAGTGGTGATCGGCAACTCTTCCCAGGCTGTTATGTCAAGATGGCTGGATGAGTCTGGTTTGGGGCATGGGGCAGGGGTGGGGGTGGCATTCTTGGGATTCCATTTATATGTGTATATGAGGGAAGGGTCAGCCTTCTCCTGGGGATGTTGCTTCAGAGAGCAACTGTGGCCCATGTTTGACCTGGCAGATACTGGGTTGACGGAGCTGGAGCTGCCCCTGAGGCCCAGGCCTCCCCTATGACACGTTGGTTCCAGTTCCTCTGCTTGTTGCTGATGGGAGAAGATGGTACCTTACTGGGCACGAAATCCTGAGGGCTGGTCACAGGGATGCTGAGACCTTCCTTGGCAGGGACATACGTGGACCCTGTACTTCTGGGGATAATGCTGGGGACAGGCAGGGCCCAGCACAGCAAGACTGAACCTAGGCTGGTTCTCAGGTGCTGAATGTCAGTCTCCTCCTAAAATGCACAGAATTATCCTTCACCCATGAAACTTCTTGGGTTCCCAGAGACACCAACTATTGGAGCCTTTTCTAAAGTGCCACCATTTCTGTTCCTATGTCCCCTCCCTTTTGTACAGTCTGTTCTAGAATGGATCACCTTCAGCGGGCTACATGGGCTGGGGCAAGGTGTCCAGCTTCACTAACAGATGGGTGTTTCTTCCCCACCTGGGGAGGCCTCCTGAGGAATGAGGTCTGCCAGCCACAATGTGCATCGCCCAGAGCACACACTCAGAGCTCTCAGGTAACAGGCTCCTTCCTTGATTTACTCACAGATGAAAAGATTAAAACATCAGCAGACCATCTGGGGATAAGGCACTCTGTGTAGCAATGGGCTGAGGTGGGAGAGATGAGCACACAGTCAACCCGGCCTAGGAGTGCCTTTGCTGACAGGGCTGTATCACAACACGAGGGTGCCATGAACAGGCTTCTGGACATGGTACTCAGGACCCGACCTAGCTGGTCACGTGAGTACCGGGTCCTCGATGCCGTGGTCCGGGTTGCAGGTGAAAGCGATGGTGATGGCGTAGCGGGTGCCCCAGAGGACTTTCTCCACCCGGTGCAGGTTCTCAGAACCCGAGGTAAAGAATGAGACTCGACCTGGAGATAGAGAGAAGAGAGAGGTGACCTCTAGGCCACGTTTGCAGGATGAACACAGCAATAAACACAGCAGCGCTGGACAAGATGGAGAAACCCTGACAAGGAGCGAAAGAACCAAACCAGCAGCTCTGGGTGCGTAACGGGGGCACGGGATACCCCCAGTCTTCCTGCCTACAGGAAAGACTCTCTGTGGTGGGGAGGGCAGAGGCTTGCTGGTAGCCTTCCAGGTCTGACAGGTGGGAAATAAAAAGCAATCACAGGGGCCAGAGAGATGGTTCGGCAGTTCAGAGCACTGGCTGCTCTTCCAGAGCCTCCTGGGTTTGATTGACAGCATCCATGTGGCAGCCACAGATGGCTCTAACTCTGGCTCTACGGAATCTGATGCCCTTTCTGACCTCCATAGGCACCATACACGGTTTACAGACATACATGCTGACAGAACATCCATACACACGAAACAGAAATAAAATTTTAAAATAAAAGAATCAGTCATGGAGGTTGATAATGATGGCCTGGCAATCCAAAGGATCATGTCAAGATAGATGACCTGTGAAGACAGAAACAGCCCCGCCCTGTAGCCCCAGGGCTGCTCCCGGTGACATTCCCTGGTCTGCCAGTCCTTCCAAACCTCGGTTCCAGGAGAATGTGTACTTGTTTGAACATCTAACTGGCCCGTAGGTACTTTTACTGTAAGTGCTCTCTGCTCAGTGCTGCGAACGTCTGAGGGAACACTGGGTTTCAGAAGGTGCAGCATCTAACATGCAGCTGGGCTCAAATGCTCCATGACAGTGCTGAGTGCTGTTCCCCTTCTGGCCACCACAGTTCTTCCTACTGGGACTTGCCTCTAACCCTTCAAAAAGGGGGAAAAGTCCATCTGAACTGCATTGTATTCTGCGGGAAGGCTTACACAACCCTGAGAGAGCAGAGCAGAGAAACCAAGTGTGAAGAACCTTGGGCCCTTCCTTCTTCCTGCACCCAAGAGGTACTGTGTATGAAGGACCAGGCTTTCCAGGGTGAGGGGAGGCACTACTTCTTGAGCAAATGTCTTTAAATGTTTTTAAAGAACATTTAGTCCTTCTTTGTCAATTAACCCTGAGATATAGAAACAAGCAGGCTAACCTAGTGCACAGCAAGCCCCACTCCATGAGCATCTGAGACCCTTAGGCCCCCAGTGCACAGCACGCCCCATGGAGGGGGCATCTGAGCACCTCAGCTCCTTTAGCTGTCTGCTCTCCCTGCTCCTCCTTAATGACAGACACACTTCTGTGTGGCAGTATTCAGTAAGAGTGGGGTCCTCACAGGTCCCAACATGCCTGTACATCTTACACACAGCCAATGTATGGAGGACAACGGTGGATCCTGAGTTTGGGATGATAGGAAACCATATGCTGACTATCAGGTTTAGATGAGAGTCATATTGGGATTTTAAAAAAAGACTAAAATAATCAATGATCAAACATTGCACCATGGGATGCATATAAATACTACTGCATACCACAATCAAGCTGATAAAACAAGATTACTGAAAACCTTAAAAATAGAAGAAAAAAAAAAAAACAACATATACAAGAAACAGCAGCTGGCTTCTCCTCAGGAGCAGTAGGAACTAAAATATTAAAAAATGATATTTTGCTCAGGAATCCCACACCTTTAACCCTTTAGCTTGGGAGGCAGATAGGTAGATCTCTGTGAGTTCTAGGCTAGTCAGGGCTACATAGTGAGACCTTAACTTTAAAACAAAAAGAAAAGTGAAAAACATATTTTAACACATTTGTTCCCTTCCTCTCCGTCTCTCTAATGCTTCTTGTGATGATGAGTAAGGATGCCCCATTTCTCAGAACAGGGGATTGAATGGCACCCACAGTCCGTGGGAAGTGCTGTCTGGTGGCTACCTACTTCCTTAGAGCAGGAATTAACTTGGCAATGAAAAAACCTGTAGTGGCATATTTTCCCTGCAAGTTAAGAGGACCTAAGGTGGGAGGAGTAAGGAGAAAAAGAGGAGAAGGAAGAGGAGGAGCTAGGGGAGAGAGGACCAGAGAGAGGGGAACATGGAAGCAGATGTGCACCGGTCTCTAGCAGTCAAAGGTAGTTGATATAACTAGGTTGGGTATTGGGTTACACCCCTGATTGTGTGGGCATCCTGTTATTGAGCATTACCAAACGTATAAACCCTTTGGATGATCTAAGCATTAGAATCTCATTTCTACCAGGCCCATATGGATGGTGGGATGGTCTGGGCTCAGCTCAGCCTTGTGGATACAGTGTGGAGGATTGGCAGAGCCATCTCCCATGCTGGCATCTTGTGGGTAGCAGGGCCAGTTTCTCTGGTCGCCTGAGTCGGCAGCCTGAGCCAAACAGCGAGCAGCAGTGGCATATTTTAAGGCCTAGGCTAGTTGGGAAGACAGCAGTTGACTAAGAACAAACCAGACTGGGTGCCGCCGATTTAAAATATTACTGCAACAGAAACCAAACCACAAAGTGACCTAGGTTTCTGGAATCCTGCGTGTTTCCTCATGTGATCATAGCCCCTGGGTGACAGGTGACACCAAAGTCTTGCTGGCTTTCAATCCATAAAGTGTTTGGGACCCCTAACAGGTGACCAAACCCCTAACCTGGGTTGTAGTATGAGATCTGGATGCTATGTATGTGACTGTGCTTTCTTCATTCCCCATTGCCTGTTAGTCAGTCACAGCAAATGCCACTGCAAGGAACTGTTGGAGCCACAGTCCCAAAAGGACTCCCTGACTCACCTTGCTCCTTGGATGGAGCTGTCAGTAAGCAGAGAGTTACAACAGGACCACTGAGCTTGTGAGGGTGACACTGTAGCAGGCAGGGAGAACATGATACATAGGACATGCTTGTGCAGTGGCCAGTGTGTGTGTCTCTGCGTGTCAGCTGGGTCTTGGCCAAAGGCAGAGACTACATCTCAGGATGGTGGGCAACCCATTCCTGCACTTTCCCACATAGCAAAAATTCCTGAGTCACCAAAGCCATCACCAGTCTACTGTGATCTGGACTCAGCTTCCACCTCCTATTCAACCTAGGCTCAGTTTCTACCTCCCCATCAGGGCCTAGGTTCAGGCTTCATCCCCTACTAAGACCCGGACTTAGGCTCCATCTCCTGACTAGGAGCTGGGCTCAGACTCTGCTAATTACTGGGACCTGGGCTCAGGCTCAGAGGTTAGGCAGGAAGGGATGTTTGTCTGCTTCCCTAGGGAAAACCATGTAGCAGGGTGCTGGGGAATCTGGGTCTTCAGGCCACCAAGGATATGAGCTCTGAGGCAGGCCCCACAGTGCTATGTAGGACATGATAGAATGTAAAACACCGTCTCTACACTGGGCCTATCACTTAATCTTTATCGTGATTTTGTGGAGTTAGGGATATCAGGGCCTCGTGTGCTCCCCAGTCAGCATCCACTCAACCTTAAGTTGCCAGGTCCCTTCAAAAGAGGAGCAAGAAGCAGAGTCTAGTGAGACCCTGCACACTGATGTGATACCCCTAGGAGCCTGGCTCTGCCAGTCACCTAAAGTGACACTGGGCAACTGAGTAACAAAGCTGGCCCCTGGGTGCCATGACCAAGCAGACTTAGACAAACCTAGACCCAAGCCCAAAAGATGTTGAGTAAGTGTTCTACAAATGTAGTATTGACTGGAGTAAAGCCCACCTCATCCACAGCAGGTAGGGGTGTGTGTGTGTGTGTGTGTGTGTGTGTGTGTGTGTGTGTGTACATGCTTGTGAACATGCTTAAATGTCATGAAGCTGAACTACAGGCCTGGATCCACACCCTAGGCAACCCATTAGCCTGTGTCTTACCAGCTCTGGGCTCCACTGTCTTGTTGGACCCTTCCTCCATGAACACAAAGCGCCCTCCACCGAAGTCCTCTAAATAATCGGATAGGTAAAGCAGCGAAGTGTAGTCAAAAGATCCGTAGGTCACCTGTGGGATGGAGCATAAGGGAGCAGGTCAGACTTCTCGATTCTTATGGGGAATGAGGCTCTTTTTTTTTTTTTTTTTTAAAGAAATTGTATTATTACTTATGTGTATGTGTCCGTGTACTTGTATGCCATGTGTGTTAAGGTACCTGAGGAGGCTAGAAGAAGGTATCAGATCCCTTGGAGCTTGATTTATAGGTCGTTGTGAACCATCCAATGTGGATTCCCTCTACAAGATCAGCAAGTGTTCTTAACCTTTGAACCATCTCTCCATGCCCAGAAATGAGGCTTCAGACCCAGCTATGCTCCAACAAAGCGACATGGAGGGCTGGTGAATAGAAGCTAGTGCAAACTGGCTCCTACCTTGGCCATATAGCAAGTGGACAGTGTACTGTCTATAGAGAAGAGCATGTCAATTGTGGCCAGCTGTGGAACCATCCCAAACTTTCTGTAAATTAAGATAAAATATACATAATGTGAAGTCTACTTTCAACCATGTTTCCAAGCACTATCAGCACTGGGCACACACACTGCTGTATGGCCATCCCTACCTTCTACGCTGGCCACTGCCTCTTCCCAAACTGGTCCCTGGCACCCATGATTCTATGTTCTCTTTGGGGATGTGGCATCTCTAGGAACCTCATGGAGGATCAGACAGTTGTTGGTGTGTGATGAGCACGCTCACTGATTGCAGGGACAAGCTCACTCGTGCTCATCCATGTTTCAAACCCTCACATTCCTGGAGCACCTACAGCACAAACCTCACCCTGGGGGCCATGATATGGGTCGTGAGGAGGAAGTAGTGAGAGCAGTACCAGGGGCAGAGGAGAGCCTGCTCCCTCACTCATTGGTGTTGGGCTCCAGTTCAAGGATGATGAGTTGATGTTTCCTGAGGCCTTGTAGCCGTCTCCATAGAAGAAGGGACACTGACCACAGAATATGGAGGTTTGTACCCAGGATCCCCACAGAGCCAGTGCTGAGGGCACAGGATGCTTCCCTTCTGTCTCATACAGTCCCACTTCAACCCTGGAGCTCCTGGGCTGGCTCAGTGCAACTGGTTTTTTCCTCCCATTCTACTGCTCCTGCATACATCTCTACAAGTGTTCCCCACACCAGTTCTTACTAAGGCTTTGCTCTGGTGAGACTAAACTAAGACAGATAGCATGAGAACAGAGCAATTGAACATAGGAAAAACTCCATGTAGAGGGAATCTCTTGCCTCACCTATTTCCCTATTAGCTTAGGCACGAACTAGTAGGTGGAAGTCTGGCAGGGAGAGAGGATTCTGGGATAGAGTCAGACATGGGAGAGGGTTGATTCACCCCAACTCAGAGGAAGACAGTTGTATAAAACTGAGGAGAGGTATCCAATCATGTGGTAGGACTTAGAATAGAATAAATGGGATAAATGAGTTATGAACTAGTGGGAATGAGCCAAAGCTTTTGGCCAAGGCAAATAATTCATAATCTTACTCATAACAATCCAGTTTCAGAGTCGGGGAACAAAGAGGCTGGGTAGAAAAGCCCATGGTCACAAGCAGAATTGATACTCAATAATTTATCAGAAAATATGTTTTACACCAAAGCGGTGTGAGTGTGGAAAACCCTATTATAGCAACTCGAAACACAGAATAGAGATATGTTTAACAAGAAGCGTGGAGGAAGCTGGGCGAGGTGACACGTGCCTGTAAACACAACTCCTGGGAGGCGGATGCAGAGAGATCAAGAGTTCAAGTTCATCCTCAAAGATACTGCGGCAAACAAAACAATGCAAACAAAACCACACACACACACGCACACACACACATGCACTCGCACACGCACACGCACACGCACACAAAGGGGGATGGTGTCTAGGGAGAGGGCTCAAGGTAACAATGCTTGCTACACCAGTATGAGAATCTGAATTTGAATCCTTAGCATTCACAAAGAATGTTGGGCGTCACTGCACATATCTGAAACAGTAGCACCGTTGGCGGTGGGAACAAGAGGACTTCTCAGGCTTGCCGGCTGCCAGTCCTACTCCAGGTTCAGGGAGAGACCCTTTCTCAAAGGAACAAAGAAGAGAGTGATAGAACAGGACAGCCAACATCCATCTTTGCCCTTCACACTTGAATATACACTACACACACATAGAGCACACACATATTCACACCAGGTGTGAAAGTATACACTATTCTGAAAAGTCTCACAATAAATGCTCCATTCTGACTTTTAGGGGAACGGTCATTGAAGCAGGCACCATTATGGGCAATCATCAGAATACTCCTGCAAGGCCTACCAGATGCAGTGAGACAGCACTGTAGAAAACGTAAGGCTTAGAAATCAGACAGAATCAGCTTGTTACGTGCTTTGTTACTTACATAATTCACAGAACCAGAATCATCGAGATCATCGGTTGTTGATGCAGTTGCAGCAAGCTGAGATGGGGGCTGACAAGATGGTTCGGTAGGTAAAAGCACTTGTCAACAAGCCTGATACTGGAACCCACAAGATACAGAGAGAACTGATTCCTGCAAGCTGTTGTCTGACCGCCACACATATACCATGAGACATGAATGAACACAAACACACACACACACACACACACACACACACACACACACACACACGCTAAATACAATGTAATCAAATTTTTAAACAGAAAAGAAAACCAGGAGGTGGAGAGATAGCTCAGTAGTTAGGAACACTACCTGATCTTCTAGAGAACCTGGGTTCAATTCCCAGCACCCATACAGTGGCTCAAAGCTATTTTAAACTCTGGTGTACCATTTTCTGGCCTCTGTGGGCACACATGTGGTGCACAGACATATATGTAGATCCACGTACAATAAAATAAATTAATTTTTAAAAAAGAAAACATATTAGAACAGAAGAGAGAATTTAGAGCCTTACATATGAATTTATGAATGACTGGTAAATTGTGTGAAGGGTACCCCCAGATTAATGGGGAAACCACAGGTGACTTTTAAAATGGTCTCAGGGCATTGACTTTCACACGGGAAAGTGGAAAACCTCTGCCATCATCAGACACAAGAACATTTACTTCTCCTGGTTCTAAATGTATGGACAGTAGGAATGTAATAAGAAAAAAATTAGTAATATGAACATTTTGTAATCCCAGCACATAGGAGAAGGATCACTGTAAGTTCAAGGACAGGCTGGGCTACATACACAGTGTAGCCTAGACTAAAGATCGAGAGTATGTCTGAGAAATAGAGAGAAAGGGAGGAAAGGTGGAAAGGAGGTGGGGTTGAGGGAAGGGAGGGAGGGAGAAGGAAAAGGAGGGGAAGGGGAGAGGAAAGGAGAGGAAGAGGGAGAGAGAGACAGAGACAGAGGCAGAGAGAGAGAAGCTTATAGGAGAATGGTAGGTTTTGTTTGGTTGAATTTTTGTTTTGTTTTGGGGTTTTGGTTAAGTTTAGTTTATTTTGGGTTTTTTTTTTTTTTTTTTTTTTTTTTTTTTGACAGGGTTTCTTTGCACAGCCCTGGCTGTCCTGGAACTCACTTGGTAGACCAGGGTAGCCTCAAACTCACAGAGATTGGTTTGCCTCTGCCTCTTGAGTGCTGGGACTAAAGGCATGTGTCACTACCACCTGGCTAGGAGAATGTTTTTAAAGCCTCCTTAGGTCAGTAGAATTTCTAATCCAGATTTCAGAGAAATCCCCTGTGTGTCAGTACATACATATACACCCAAGAGACTACTCCCTACACAGAAGGTCATGTCATATGCCTGCGTGCTCCATGAAGACTGGACACAAAGGTCTGGTAATTGTGAGTGAAATATGGCACAATTGTAAGTAGAATAGTCTCTACTGTTAACAAAAGTTGTGTATTCACCCAAGGTGACTGCGGCTGGTTAGAAGGGTGCTAGAAAGTGTGCTTGTTAGAAGACTCTCTAGGGCCAGTGAGATGGCCCAGTGGGTGAAGGTGCTTACATGCAAGCCTGGTGCTTGGGCTCAGTCCTCTGAGCCCATGAAAAGGGGGAAGAAGAGAATCAGTTTTACAGAGTTGTCCTCTGACCTCCACACATATGCCCATACACATATACCATGTACACACACACACACACATACACACACACAGTGTACACACTCACATACCATGTACACACACACAAACACACACACCATGTACACACACACACACCACGTACACATACACACACCATGTACACACACACACACTGTGTATACACGCACATACCATGTACACACACACAAACACACACACCACATACACATACACACACCATGTACACACACACACACTGTGTACACACACACATACCATGTACACACACACCATGTACATGTATTGGTATATTTCCTGCTATATTAAACTCAGTATTTTAGGAGGAGCTAATGTGGGAGGAGTAAGGAGAAGGAAGAGGAGGAGCTATGACAAAAGAAGAGGAGAGGGGAAAATGGTGGCAGATGTATGCGTGTCTCCAGCAGTCTAAGGTAGTTGTAATATCTAGGTTAGGTATTGAGTAACACCTCTAATTGTGTGGGCTTCTTGTCATTTGAGCATTAACAAATATATAAAGCTATTGAATAATCTTTAAACATTAGAGTCTCATTTCTACTGGGTACTGCGTGGATGGTGGGATGGTCTGGGCTCAGTCCAGTCTTGTGGAGACAGCGTGGGAGATTGGCGGAGACATCTCCCACGCTGGCGTCTTGTGGGTACCAAGGCTGGTGTTTCTGGCTGGCCGTTTCTAGCTGTGGCATGCTTGTGGCCTCTGGCTGCTTCCAACTGTGGAGTGCTTGGCTTCAGGCCACAGAGTATGGCAGCTTGAGCTAGGCAGAGCCACTGCCACTTAGATGGTCGGCCCGTGCAATTCCTTCTATTAAATATTAACAGTAACATGTACACACACACATACTGTGTATACACACACCATGTACACACACATGCACAGATAATGAATATTTTAAAAACATTATTTAAAGGATATTTCAGTATCCAACTATCTAGTTTCCTTTAGAAACAATGAAAAGGATAAGATGATCCAATGGGTAGTTCAGTTCCTGGACCTTGTACAGAGATAGAAGGAAAGAACCAACTCTACAAAGTTATCTTCTGAACTCTGCACATGCACCATGGCACACATATTCTAGTAATCGTAAATTAAATTCATTTTTTTAAAGAGCACTACAGGTGTAGACCCGCTAATGGCAGGGTTCTGTGGATGAAACCACTGTCTTCAAGATAAAATTTTGCTTAACAAGATCAGTTGCTTAACAGGAAAGGAAACAACTTCAAAAAATGTGATTCTCTACAGACCACAAAACACAATATTTTATGCCTTTGTTTTTGCATAAAGGTAGTTGGAGACTCCAGGAAGTGGTGGCGCACACCTTTGACCTTTGCGCCTGGAAGGCAATGGTAAGTGGATCTCTGAGTTCAAGGTTAGTCTGTTCTACAAAGCAGGTTCTAGGACAGCCAGGGCTACATAGAGAAACCTTGTCTTGAAAAACAAACAAACAAACAAACAAACAAACCAAAAAAAAGTAGTTGGAGAAGGGACCCTAATATCTGGCCATTGTGTTGATTTAGTGAGGGCTTTCTGGGGAAGGTGGTTCTTGTCTTCTTACATTCTTTTTACCCTTGAACCTTGTCGGGTACATTACTATTCAAGCAACCAAACGTAAAATGGAGCACACTGGCTAGAAGTCATATGGCACGGCACCCGGCAGAACACTGTGGCAGTCACCCAAATTTCCACCTAGTTCTGTTTCACTGAAGCAATTTATTTTTCTAAAACAAGGTTTCACTATGTAGCTCTGGCTGTCCTGGAACCGACTATGTAGACCAGGCTGGCCAAAGCAAACATCTAATCAGGAAAGACAAGCCTTACATGCTGTTTTGGTTCTCTGATAGACAGGTAGAATTTAGTCATGGGCCACAGGGATCTTGGAAGGAATCACTGTCTACCAGGCAAAGACAGCAACTTCACAGCTTGACAGAAACTGAAGAAAGACAGGCATGCTGGTACTAGCCTCTGATCCTAGCACTCCAGAGGTAGGAGTGGCACCGCTGTATACATCAGTGTGTGTGGGTATGGACCATGAAAGACTGCAGGTGCCCTTAGAGGCTGGAAGAGGGAGTCAGCGTCAGTCTCAGCTGTACAGAAAGTTTACGTCTAGCCTGGACTACACAAAGACCCAATTTCAAAACAAACAGATAAACAGAATTCTTCAATCTGAAAACCACACTGGATTTCACAGCTGATAGGTGAAGGAGGCATAGTATGAGCCATCGACAGAGGAACACAGACCTGAGGGACAAAGAACTAGGAAGTGGAGCCTTAGGAACATACTAAAGCTCTGATACTCTGTCACTGAGTCCATGAAGTGAGGCAAAAATATAGTGCAGAGAAACATATAAAGAAATGATGGCCTCAAACTCTCCAAATGTTGTAACTAAGCTCACACTCTACCACTGAGCAGTAACAAAGCACCAGAAAAATATTTTTAAAACTTTCAAAAGCCACTTAACGCTTTATATAGAGGGTTTTGAGAGATGGCTCAGTGGTAAGGAGTGCTTGCTGCTCTTGTAGAAAACCTGAGTTTGGTTTCCAGCAGCACTCACAGTGGGCAGCTTACAGCTGCAGGTAACTAGAGCCCCAGGAGATCGGAAGTCCTCTTCCAGGCTCCAAGGGCACCTCCAATTGTTCATGTGTACAAATACACACACACATACACACACACATACACACACACATACACACACACATACACACACACACACACACACACACACACACACACACACACACAATATTAAGAATAACACTTAAAAAATACTGGCCAGACAGTGGTGGCACACACCTTTAGTCCCAGAACTCTGGAGGCCAAGTCAGGGAGATCTCTGAGTTTGAGGCCAGCCTAGTCTACAGAGCAAGCTCCAGGAAAGCCATGGCTACACAGAGAAACCCTGTTTCAAAAATACAAAACAAAAAACCCAGCACATAGAGGCTGGAGAGGTGTCTCAGCAGTTACGAGTGCCAACTCCTCTTCCAGAGGACCCAAATACAGTTCCCAGAACCCACACGGCAACTAATCAGCATCTGTAACCCCAGTTCCAAGGAATCTGATGTCTTCTTCTGACCTTCATTCTGACCAGGCACACATGTGGTACATAGACACACATGCAAGCAAAACACTCATGTACATTTAAAAAAACTGAAAACAAAAACCAAAAAGTTGCATATAGAGAAACGTCACTGAGAGGCTTGGATGTAGCTCAGTGGAGCAGTGCTTTCCTAGCATGTGTTAGATACTGGGCTCCAGCCCAAGCACAAAAAAGAAAGGAAGAAAGAAAGAAAGAAAGAAAGAAAGAAAGAGAGAGAGAGAGAAAGAAAGAAAGAAAGAAGGAAAGAAAGAAAAAAAGGAAGAAAGAGAGAAAGAAAATGTCGGCCAGGCATGGTGTGACTGTTTGTATATGCTTGGGCCAGGGGGTGGCACTATTGGGAGATGTGGCCTTGTTGGAGTAGGTGTGTCACTGTGGACATAAACTTTAAGACCCTTGTCCTGTCTGCCTGGAAGCCAGTATTCTGCTAGCAGCCTTCCGATGAAGATGTAGAACTCTCAGCTCCTGCTGCACCATGCCTGCCTGGATGCTGCCATGTCCCAACCTTGAGGATAATGAACCAAACTTCTGAACCTGAAAGCTAGCCCCAATTAAATGTCATTTATAAGACTTGCCTTGGTCATGGTGTCTGTTCACAGCAGTATGACCCTAACCAACACACATGGTGATGCATGTTTGTTGTACTAGCACTCGGGAGGCAGAGGCAGACAGATCTTTGTGAGTTCGAGGCTAGCCTGGTCTACATAGTCAGTTTTAGGATGGATAGCCAGGGCTATATAGGGATCCTGTTTCAAAAAAAAAAAAAAAACAAAAAAAAAAACCACCACCAACAACAATACAGAAAGTTCATTGCCAAAGTATGACTACAGGCCATTGGGAAATGGCTCAGCTGGTAAACGTGTTTGCTAACAAGTCTAAAGACCTGAATTCAATTCCTGGGACCCACATGGTGGAAGGCAAAACCAGATTCCAACAGGTTGCCCTTCCACCTCCACACAGGCACCATGGAATATGCGTGCACATACATATACACACTCTCAAAATAAGTGTAATTAAAAAGATATTATAAGAAAGCTTCACGGCAGAGGGATTGTCCTTATATTGTAGAGAAATTATTTTTTAAAGATTTGTTTTGCCGGGCAGTGGTGGCACTTTTAATCCCAGCACTTGGGAGGCAGAAGCAGGTAGATTTCTGAGTTCAATACCAGCCTGGTCTACAGAGTGAGTTCCAGGACAGCCAGGGCTACACAGAGAAACCCTGTGTAGCCCTTTCAAAAAAAAAAAAAAAAAAAAAGATTTGTTTTACTTTATTTGTGGGTATATGTTTGTGAATGCAGTGCTGCAGTGCCACAGAGGCCAGAGATATCAGAACCCCTGAAACTGGAGTTACAGGTGGTTGTAAAACACCTGATGTGGGAGCTGGAAATTCTTCAGTTCCTCTGCAAGATCAATAAGTGCTCTTACTTACTGAGACATCTCTCTAGCCTCTGTAGAGCATTCTTACTGTGTGACACTAAGCAACTGACTTGACTTCTCTGAGCCTTAGTTCCCTCTGAAAGAACAGGATGACAGACCAGGGCTTGGTGACACACACCTTTAATCCCAGCATTTGAGAGGCAGAGACAGGTGGATCTCTATGAGTTCAAGACCAGCCTGGTCTACAGAGTGAGTTCTAGGCCAGCCAAGGCTACACAGTGAGACCCTGTCCCAAAGAAAGGAAAAAAAAAAAAAAAAAGACTGTACATGTTTTCTTAGGCTGGTTATAGTTCAGGAACTGGATAAGCAAAGCAAGACACTGTAGGTGGGAAAGCCGCAACTCTCGCGGGAGAGAGTTACAGGTAGAGGAGGTCATGTTGAACAGAGAGGCAAATAGTGGCACAGTAACCATGGCCATCCCCAGGCCTGAAGAACACACCAGGAGTGAGAAGTGAGAGCTATGATCCTAACAGCTAAGCTTCTAAAACGACAGACTTCAATGCAAGGTCAGAAGTTTCCTCACTTTGTCAGTTCTACGCTGGTGCTCACACACACACACACACACACACACACACACACACACACACTCATATTTCTTGAATTAAGAAGCAGGAGGTTCAAGGTCCTACAAGAAGCACACCAGGCAAGACAGACATTTCTGCTGAGCACCTACTTGGAGGATCCTCAGAACAAACTGCAGATGGCAGGTGCTTTAAGGAGTTTCCAGTGCCCTGTATTGCAACCAGAAGAGAACATGCCTGCCATGTGCAGAGCTGTTTCCAAGGGATGTCAGGGAGAACACTCACAGATCAACAGTTAGGTAATAAAGTGAGGTGTGTCACAATGACAGTACTGTGTGATGTGCACAGAATTTCAATCAAATTAGAACTCTTTCCAGCCTGATGAATCATTCAGTTAGCAAGTCTGGGGTAAGAGATAAGAATAATGAGACTCTGAGGCCCAGCTGCAAACATTGAGCCACCACCACTTCCTGCATCCCCTATTCCCCACTGCCTGCATCCTGGTTTAAAGACAGAATCAAGGGATTGATCAGCCTCGTTGGCCCTGTGGGAACAGAGCACAAAGCCAACTTCTCCTGAGCAAGTCCAAGCCCTGCTCTTCCCTGCTTCTTCTGTGCCTCAACCAATCACCATGGCAACTATCATCTAACAAGGATGGAGTGTCCAGGAGTGAGCAGCAGGCCCTGAAAGGTAAGCAGGCCTGGAAGAATAGTCTTGAAACTCAACAGGACATCATGCAAGACTCCTGTTTGTGGGTTTTAGTCTCTGCTGGAGGATCTAGCTTGACCTCATGAACTGAGTGCTCCCCAATCCAGCATCCAACCTAGGCTAATTCCAAAGTAACCCGAACTCTGCAAGCAAGCCAACAGGGTGTGACTCCAATAGTTTCTGCAGTGAAACTCAAGTCAAAGAAAGCAAAGATAAACCACATCAAACATCAAAAGATCCAGGCAGGGCAAGAAGTACCAGTAAAAGCCTGTGAGGATCCAGGACCCGTGCCCTGTTCTGACTCCTTAAAAACTTCAGCCTACCCTCACATACTGCAAAGGAGCCTCCTAAACGACACGGTTGCCAGTTACCATGCTCAAAGGAAAGGGTGGGGGCAGATTATGGCACAGAAGGGGTGACACTCCACTTTCTCATAGTATCTCGGCAGCTGCTACCTGGTATTATGTTTGGAGAACTGGGTGGTAGGTAAGAGTCCTCACCTGCTGTTCACAGTAGAGGGGGAAGAGACCTTCACAGAGAGGTTCATGCTGGTGACTGGGTATAACTGATCTACAGGGCTGAGGAATCTCAACAGGGATGGACTGACCAGGGCAAGATAACTATTTAGAAAACAGAGAGGGCATGAGACATCAAAGGGCTCCTAGCTCTCTCTGCTCTGGTTTCCATTTCTCACTAGCTGACACCCCAGGAATTTTCATATTACTAATCAGAACACCTGAAAAATAACTGAACCCACTTTCCGAGAAACACCACAAATTATGACTGTTAAAATGGCTAATGAAGTATGCCTTGTGGTACCTGCCTTCATGTGACTTACATACAAATAAGGAGCCATTTTAATGAATAGAGTTGTTTGTCTTTTTGTTGTTTTGAGACAGTATCATGTAGCCCAGACTGGACTCAAACTCTAAATAGCTGAAGGTGATCTTGAACTCATGGTCCTCTGCTTCTATCTCCCAAGTGCTGGGGTTGCAAGTATGAGACATTGTGCCTAGTTTGTGTGATGCTGGGGATTGAACCCAGGACTTTGTGCATGCTAGGCAAGCACTCTATCAACTGCGTCACACGCCCAGCATGAATGTTCTGTAGTACTTCCCTCTCCAGCAGCAAGACTGGACCTAAAGTGGACTCTTCTTCAAGAAGAAAAATCTGCGAGTAAGAAAAAGTATGCCAGCCAAAACTTTCCCTAATGTCCAAACCTAGCTGCAGACCAGGAAGCTCCAAAGCTCCCCGGTCACACTGGCGGTGAGTACCTAGGCTCTTGCACATGCTCCTTTCCTAAGACCCAGCTCTCCTCAGGTGCATCCTGTCATCAATAAACTTTCTAACTTTGCTTCCGACACATCCTAACTTCTCTTCAGGAACACAAGTGAACCCTCACGGCTATCCTGCTGCTGGTGACAAGGCCTTAGGGAGGGGGTAAAGAAAAAAATAAAAACAAAAGTCTGTGCCAGAGAGAGGACATCCTGTGGGGATATGGAGACCTGGGCCGGGGAAGCAACGAAAGGGTTCCTCTGCTTACACAGCCCAATCAGAAAGGCTGCACTTGATGCTGCTCCAGCAGCCACCACACCCTCTGTTCCAGCCCTCGACCCCCGTGACACAAATTCTGTCTCCTCAATTGCATCACCTAGTGTCAGGAGCCATAATGGGACAAGCTAATAATTGCACATGATCATCCTGAAATGCTTGCCTCAGATTATTATATAATCTGTGACCAGTGTGCCCCATTAACAAGGCTGTGGTGAACGTAATTTTAGGAAAGATTCTTGCTATTAATATGCTTCTCCTATTAAACATATGTAACAATCACTAAGCAATAGCACACCCCTCTGGAGCAGATCTCTGCAGATCCACGAAGATGTACTGTCCTGTAGTGATACTATATAGACAAATAGATGACTTCTTAAGTCTTTTTTTTTTTTTTTTTTTTTGGTTTTTCGAGACAGGGTTTCTCTGTATAGCCTTGGCTGTCCTGGCACTCACTCTGTAGACCAGGCTGGCCTCGAACTCAGAAATCCGCCTGCCTCTGCCTCTCAAGTGCTGGGATTAAAGGTGTGCACCACCACTGCCCAGCAACTTCCTAAAATTATATCAATGATTATTAAGGTCTTTTATAACGGAACTGCTATTAAGTCCCTCAGGCATAGTCAAAACTGCAAAGAGAACTCTGCCAGTCTCCCGAGTGTTATCAGTTAATTGCCCTGAGAGAGATAGTAACTAGACCTTCTCCTACTCAGAGCACATTCCAAGAAGTTGTGAAACAATTAATCTAGGTCACTAAAGGGAATCCACAATTTATTATAGGTACAAGGACAGAAGAGAAAATATTGCCTGGGTTTATCTATACAAAACTTCACTAATTTCTTAAGTTATAGTTTCAAATTTTCTGAGAACCTGTGGAGCTAGACAGGTGATGAATGTCTAGCTAGATAATTACTCCTAATGGATATTCATGTAAACATTCTGTGTTGTAAACTTCTATTTCAATTTATGATTTGAATTTTGGTGTGAACTTGTGATGAACTTTGTAACATGTGATCATGTGCTCTGAATGGTGTATAAATACTGAAGACAAAGACAAAGAGAGTGAGTGAGTGAGTGAGTGAGTGAGTGAGTAAGTGAGTCAGACAGTCAGTCAGTCAGGAGCCCTTTGTCTTTCCCTTTCCTTTTCCCCCTGCCTAGAATTTTTCTTCCTTAGAATTTTTACTTTGTTAGAATCTTTTCTTCTTCCCCACTCAGGACCTTTCCACGTTTCCCCTCAGATAGCTTTCATAGGATACTTTTTACACTTAATAAACTCTATAACAATTTTTCTAAGTGTCTTTTCTTCCTGCGACCCAGCCGCAAGTTAGAGCCCAGCAGTTCTTGCTGAGACAGAACAAAGGCCACGTTGCCTAATCCTCTGCTGTTAGGCTACAGGTGTTAATCACCCTAGCCTGCAGTCTCTTACCCTCAGAAGAAGTTTTTAGGATAGCACAAGGCTATTTACTTAACCCCTTGCTGGTTTTAGGGCTGGGATACAAGTGCCAGTTTCTGGCCACAGGATCGCTGACTGCAGATCAGCTACAGTAGCATAGGGGCTGCCTCGAGGAGAACAGGACAGAGGAGGAGAAGAAAGAAGAAGAAGCTGCATCTCCCCCTCTCACCCCAAGCTGGGGGGGTGGTGGCCCCCGGTAACCTAGCTGGGAGTGCACCCTAGAACCTCAGGAAGAAGAGAATAGCGAACGGAAATGGAGAGCAGGTGCCTGGAACTCCGGTCACAGACAAGACAGAGAACCCGCTCACCAGATGCTCACCTTGTCCACGTGTGCGTGCCAGTACTCATCGTGAGCTGTCTGGGCTTCTGTGCTATTTATTCGGGAGAAGAACGTGGGCTTTGTCAGGTACAACAAAGATGCACTGATGCCGAAAGCTTCTGCGATGGTGAGCTGGACCTTCTGCCGAATGTCCCTGCAGAGGACGCGATGGGTCAGTCTGGTGTTTTTGTAAGTTTTGATTATTTCAGATCTTTTATAGAACATTCTTTCGCAATTTTCCTCCTAATTAAAAATCTCCACTTAACTCTTAAGCCTAACAGAACCTAGCAGACCTTTGGATAAAAATCAGTATTTAGTGTTTTCCACCTTTAACTCTCTTATATACCATCTGCAGGTAGCAACGTCTGTAAGGAACAGTCCTGTGGCTGGCAGTGGTCTTCATGCTTGCTGTTGCAGGAGTCACCTTGCTGTCACCCAGAAACACAAGTTTCATGTTCCCTCTGGGCTGGCTCCTAGGTCACACTTGTTCAGTTTCTATGTGTGAAAGGAAGGCCTTGCGGAAGGTGCTGTCTCTGCTCCCTGTAGTTCCAGGAGGTTTGTCTGTCCATGATGTCAAGAAGAATGTATAGCTCAAACATTAGGGGTGTGTGTGTGTGTGTGTGTGTGTGTGTGTGTGTGTGTATGTGTGTGTGTGTGTCTTATAAATTTATAAATTATAGAACTACAAATGCCAAGCTATCACAGAACAGTTTCTACTAAAGCCAGTGTGTGTGAATACTAGGAATGAACATCAAGAATAAAATAAACCAGTATTTTATTTTACCCAGTGAGGGCTAGAGTACAACCGGTCAGCTGGAGACAGCTGTGGGCTGGGCCCTAAGTCTTAAGACTGTCAGAGTGGAGCCGTATGCCGGGGGGGCACTCTCGAAAGTGGCTGCAAAGCTTCTCATGGCTCCATGTCACCTGCAACAGTGGACTTAAAGAATCACACACGTAGTGTGCATTCAGTGACAATTCATGGCTGCCACTGCCAGGTACACAGTGTTACTCAAGCCCTTCACCTGCTCTCTGGACCAGAGGCTTTGTTTAGCAGCTGTTTCCCTGGGAACATAATGAAGGTGAAATGTCAGCTACGGTTTCCGGCAACAAGGCTGATCATCAGTGATGGGTGGACATGGGCGTGCAAAGGGCAGCAGGAACTCGGTGCTCTGGTGGCCTGTTCAGTGCCTTGGCTGGCTCAACACAATCTAGTAGGTGGTAAAAGTCACATAAAATTCAACACACACACGCCCATACCTGATTACAGGTAAGGCCTGGAATTCTGAACAGGATCAGAGTGCTGTACCAGTGCCCATTCTGGGAAATGATGTCATACTGCAGCTAGGTAATACTAGTGACAGGACTGAGTAGTGTGTGGAATCTCTGTGGACTTCTTACACACATCTTAGTGACTTTTTTTTATTTTTATATTTTTAATTTTATTTGGGTTATGTATATGAGAGCTCTGTGGCATGTACACCTGCATGCCGGAAGATGGCATCAGATCCCTTTATAGATGGTTGTGAGCCACCATGTGGGACTTGAATTCAAGATCTCTGGGAGAGCAGCCACTACTCTAAACTGCTGAGCCTCTCTCCATCCTCTTAATAATGTTTAAATAAAAACTTTAATTTTAAAAAATTCCCCAGAAAGGCAAGCTGCTCCTGGTAAGGACCATACAAGAATCATGTAGCAGGTGCTGGGCTGTGGTCAATAGCAGGACATGTCTGCTACAGGACCAAGAGGGCTTAGAAAGTATTAGGGGAGCTGTCCACTACCCAGAGACAGGCTGAGCTTCGTCTACACCCACAGTTCTTGATCCCTGACACAGGCCTGGCCTGATGTATCAGGACATCATGGAACTGGCCTCAGCCCCCTTGGTGTATCTGGTTATGCCCATCTCTTCTTCCTCTCCGTCTTTCTTACCTATATAACTGAAAGTCCTCCTCAGAGAAGATATTTTGTATTTTATCCCCAAAGTATCTGTGAAATAATAAATAACATTAACAGGTGTTACTAATCTTTTTCCTTGCTTTTTGTTTTTGTTTTTTTTTTTAAAACAGGGTCTCACTCTAGCTCAGGCTGATTTTCAACTTGGGGCTCAGACCACAGGTATAAACTATCACACCCCAGCCTCCTTGCTTCCTTTAATCAGTCTTTCCTCAAGTTAAACAACAAATCTCCAAAAGTAGATCTGTCATATCATCTGAGAGTTATTCCATTCCTATAATGATAACTATGTTATAGAGAAGGGAAAACTGACAGAAAGTAAGAAGGGGGAGGGGGAGGAGAGTAGAGGGGGGAAGGAGGGGGAGAAGGAGGAGTAGAGGAATAAAGAGAGGAAGAGAGAGAGGGAGGGAGAGAGGAGGTAAGGAGAGAAGGAAGAAGGGAGATGGAGGGAGGAAGGGAGGGAGAGAGGGAGGAGGGAGAGAGGGAGAGAGGGAAGAGGGAGAGAGGAGGGAAGGAGAGAAGGAAGAAGGGGGATGGAGGGAGGGAGAGAGGGAGGGATAGAGAGAGGGAGGAGGGAGAGAGGGAGAGAGGGAGGAAGAAGAGAGGAGGGAAGGAGAGAAGGAAGAAGGAAGATGGAGGGAGGGAGAGAGGGAAGGAGGGACAGAGAGAGGGAGGGAGAGAGGGAGAGAGGGAGGAGGGAGAGAGGAGGGAAGGAGAGAAGGAAGAAGGGAGATGGAGGGAGGGAGACAGGAAGGAGGGAGGGAGGAAGGAGGGAGAGAGGAGGAGGGAGAGAGGGAGGAGGGAGAGAGGGAAATCAGCAGTTGACAGAATGATGGCGTGGAGGCTGAGAACTCTCTCAAGTCTCTCTCTAGCCCTAGAGGAACCTCACAGCTCCCTGAAGCCCATGCAGCTGCTGGATGCCCACCTGCATCCTACCTCTTCTATTTCCTCCAGCCTCTCACCTATACAGGTTCACAAAGTGTTTCCCAACAGACAGGGCTCCAGAGTGCAGGTCCAGGATAGATGCCTGAAAAAGATGAGTGTGAGCAAACCGTGGTCACTTTAGTCGCCAAAGTTGAACCCCAGTTGCTACAATCCATTGTATAAACACTCTACCTCTGACTTCTTAAAACCCTGCCTTATGCACTGTCTGCCTGGACAAATGTGACTCTCTCTGTTGTCCAAAGAGATAACCAAACTCTTTGGTCTAACAATTTCGGGAACGTCTCCAGACACACTCCCCAGACACATCTGAGGATGATTATGGTGAGTCACAACCCATCGTAATGACTCCATCTTTCTTTCCCTCCACTAGGTCTGTGAAGGCAGGACTTAGACACATGGTTCTACCCATGTGTGCAGTGTGACCAATTTCTGCATAAGTGCACACTTCTGCACGTACATTAATTGCCACCCTTTCTGTCCTCTCTCTGTCCTCTGCTATCTGCCAGCCCATCCTGAGCATCTGAAGCTCCACTTTCTGTGAGAAGCTGCCTGTGTCCTACTGAGGTAGAAGACCCTGTGATGTGCCTCTTTCCCTGGCATAACTCACATTGTTTCTCACAGCTAAGCACCAAGGCTATTCACTGCTCAGATGTGTCAGACCTGCTGGCCTATCCTGGTGATAGCCTTGGGTTCTTCTGTGTATACTGGCCAGGTGCATGTGGCCATGTTCTTGGGCTCCCAGCTCAACACTTCCCAGCTAACACTACACACCAGTTAGTAACCTTTAAGAAACTGCCAAATTTTTTCTGACTTTAACTGCCTAACTCTGAGTCTTCCCTTGTGTCTCAGGAAGAAAGCAGCCATCAATATGAACCATTTTACCCCATGCATGGCAGGTAGTAACAGGGAGCTGGCCCCTTTTCTTATTTCTACAATTACTTAGCTAAGGCATGGATACGAAGTGGGTCTAATGTTTACTGAAATACTTCATACTTAAAGGTATGAAGCCTATTACACAGGGACTCCCAAGATCGTGCTGAATAAAGAGGAGGAGACAAGCCGTTCACTGACAATCCTTTAGCAAACAGCTCCCCAAACTCAAAAGGAATTCCATTTTCAGAACTCTAAAGAGTTACAGATGAAGTTGTGCAATCACAGAAACAGTTTGAAATTATAACAAAGTCTGAAAGCCAACCTTCTGCAGACTTGATTTGGGCCCGACACAGACTACAATGCAAAGCAGTTGCCAAAATATGCAGGGAGAGAAAATCCATCCTCAGACATTCCCTCACACCAAGCAGAGACCAAGGTCCCAGTGACCAGGGCCCAACTGTCCATTTACAGAGATGTGGCTAGCCCAGTTTATTCCTGTGGTTGTACAGAATGAGGACTTCCAGCTGCATGAGTTCATTCTCCCATCTTTGAGGCCAGAAGTCTAGAACCAAGGAGGTGCAGGTGGCACTTCCTTGGTTTCTGGCCTAAGCTCTAGGGCATGGTCCTTCCTTGTCCTCCAGTATCTGTACCCCAGGCTGTCTTTGGGTTGTGGACATAGAATCCACTTTTTACCTCTATCTGCCCATAGGCTTTCTCTTCTCTTTAAGTTTCCCTTTGGCTCTGTCTTACACAGACAACACTTATCCTTGGACTTGAGGTCCCTGAGAAGGACTTTCCCTCAGTTACGACTACAAAGATCCCATTCCCAAATTACATCACAAGTTCCAGGTGGACCTACCATCCTGTTCCTTGTATGATTTACCCTTGTGCAAAGGATGACAGGCCTCTGTTGGCCTGCTGTAGTGGGGTCCATTTAAGCATCTTAAGGGGCTTTGCTTTCCCCAGCAGCCGCCTGGCCACCAGGCTCGACTCCTTTGTCAGCTCTCTCCCTCTCTCCTCTTTCCACCCCTCCCCTATCCTTCCTGTCCCTATCCAGAGTGTCTGAAATGCCAGTGGGACCTGAAGCCAGGCAGCCTGAAGAGATGGCCATGTGTGACTTTATACATTCTCTTCCCAAGAGGGATACCAGCCACTGTCTGAGAAACACCACGGACATAGCAAGCCATGTCTCTGGTGGGGAACAGAGGGGACCTTGTGCGTCCAACACTTTCTCCTTCCCTTCCAAGGAGAGCAAACCTAAAATGTATCAAGAAAATAGAACCATATCAACTCACCCCTCCATCTGATCCACCTAGGGAGAGCCCTTTCTCTGCTATTCTGTGGGAGTAAAAAAACAAAAACAAAACAAAAAACAAACAAACAAAAAAAACAACTTTAAGTCAAAATTTAGTTGACAGCATTATCCATAAAGCGTCTAGGCAAATCCATCAGTACAATAGTGCCTTATCTACAGGTTCTTCTTGTTTAGCGTTTATGATGTAAACAAACAGGGAAACTCAAAACTGTAACTCTCAAAGCCGAGGATACATCAGCATCCTTTTGCTCCTAACACATGGCCTACTTGGAAACCACTGGCCTGATTCCGAACTATTGCAAAGGAACCTCTTAGTTTGTCCGTGGTCTGACGGCTCCCTAGTTGATGGGGATTTTGATAAGTAGAGCTCAAACTGTCAAAGAGCTATACCATCCCAGAGAGGACCACTCAACTGAAGAGCAAGCCGCTTTGACAAAGCTACCAAGGCACGCTAACCCGTCAGTAAAGCATTAATAACCCTCAGGTATAGCAGAGGTACAGGATCAGTGTGAGGAGCCGATACAGAGGACAAGCTTCCTGATGGGTAGGAATAGCATAAGGACAGAGAAGAATGGGGCTCGTGGGTCAAATGAGGGGGTCACATACTGAGTCTGAATGGCTAGTCAGAAAATGAAATCTCTCTTTTTAAAGACCTTGTTGTTTAAATCCACACAAAGAAAACTCCAGTATCAGTTGCTTCTGAGCTGGCATTTATGAGCCACAGAGAGGTGAACTATTTCCTACTGATTGTCAGCTAAGGTTGGAGGAGCCCTGGTCTCCACAGCAGAGTAAGCTTCCTGTGGAGGAGGCTGGGCCTCTATACTGCTCAATCATCAGAAACATTGCTAAGGCCACAGCATGCCCTCAAAGGAAGCAGGAAGCTTGTCCTCTGACCCCCGAAACCCTTGAGGATGGTCCACGGAACTATGAGGGTTCTCTCAACTCCGTTGTTGCCCTGGCTCACTCCCATTCGCTGCTTAACCCAACTCCTGGATGCCCTAGACAAAGTGCAGAGATGCATGGGTACCTGCGAATCTGCTCTGCCTCCTCCCTGGTGATGACGATGTCAGTGATGCCTCTGCCACACTTCCTGGGGGTGCAGCCTGGAGGGCGACAGTCAAGGAGAAATGATAACTTCTGAAGCCACTGTCCCAAGATCATGGCCAAGCTGACAAAGTCCTCCAGCATGACCAGGGGGCCAGTTTGGCTAAAACACCTGGTTAAAAGTCAACTTCAGATAAAAAGTAACTTTTCACTGGAATTTCACCCTATGCAGAACCTCAACTCACATCTCCTTCCTGCCAGGTATCCTGGGTTTCTCACATAGGCTGATCCTGTCACTGCCCCCAAACCCTGGAAAAACAAGGAAGTCCCCAGACATTGCATTGACATTTTGGTTTTGTCTTGTTTGTTAGAAACATGGTCTTACTATGTAGTCCAAGCTGACTCAAATTTGAGAACTTCCTGGCTCAGCCTCCTGAGTTCTGAGATAACAGGCTTAGGCTAGCATGATAACAGTCTGGCAACATTCCTTATCTTGCTTGCTTGCTAAAATACCTTTGGAAAGTTCTGACACAGCCAAAGCTGAGCTTGTCATTCTGGTCACCATCCGTCTCCAGGACCACAGCATCTGCCTGCCGTACTCATTCCCGCTTCTCTTTCACCATGGCGTCATGCAGACACCCAGAGAATGGAAGCTGGAAGCAGCTTTGATGGAAGAGGGTGAGTGTGATATGGGAGAGATGCCAGGATGTAGTAGAGCATCAGCAGCAAGCTCAGCTCAGCAAACAACTGGTCCTTGTTTTCTGGCAGTTCCCTTGCCCTGAGTGAGTTGTGCTCTTACTGGTGAGATGGGGCTGTAAACTCTGGGGACCTTCCTACAAGACATGCTGGCTGGCAAATTGCCATTTATAATTGTGTGTGTGTGTGTGTGTGTGTGTGTGTGTGTGTGTGTGTGTGTTGTAAATTAGGATAAGTAAACTCCCAGGACAGAGCATCCAACACAACAGAAACATGTTTATTTTATTGACTGCAGAAGGAGAAAAGGGTGTGCCCTTTGTCCTTGGCCACTCAGTCCACAAAGCACTCCTCTGCCATCTCACATGTGGCTGAGGCCTGAGTTCTTGTGCTACCCAACAGCGCCCCTTTGTGGAAGAACATGGAACTTTCCCCCCATTCACATCCAAAACATTGCTTTGAATAAAAAAATAAACCACCCTTATAGAGCCAGGCCCAAATGCTACATTTGAGAAACAAAATGTGTCTGGAAGGCATCAAATGTTCAGGAAAAAAGCAGCCCAAAGAGGCCTACACCCCACTCTACCAACCCAGTCCAGAGGTGTGTGTTTTCTAGGTGGCTGACTGTCCTCACCTGGCTCTGTGGCCCTGATACTGCAGCTCCCCTCTACTCCCCTGGGCCCAACGCCAGGACTCTAGCTTGTAACTATCTGGATATTCCTTCTTGCCCCAACAAGGACCATCAGCAGAGCTGTGACCTGAGTACATTCTTGTCCTCACATTTTCTGGGTGCTCCTTACCTTTTTGGTCTCCCACTTTTTTTTTTTTACACTTGTTATTTTATGTGTGGACACACAACATGTGTATAGAGGTTGGAGAACTACATAAAGTTGATTCTCTCCTCCTGTGCAGGTTCAGGATGCTGGACTCGGGTCATCCAGTTTGTGTTATGTGCTTTAATAGCCAAGCATTCTTGCTGACCCTTTCTCAACTCCCTAATCCTGTCACCTCTCTGCAGGCAGCCTCCGGGCACAGAAGCTTGCTAAGATGCTATCTACGCCTGAGTGGCATTGGAGGCCAACCCTGAAACATCTTTATTTTCCAACCAAGTGTGCGCTTGCCTATCTGGGAGGGAAAGTTTGTCTCTTCCCATATATATCGTTTTAACTGTAGCAAAAGGCAATGTTGAGTTTCAAGTCTGTCACTTGGTGTGTGTCTGTGTATAGGTATATACACATGACTGCAGGTGCCTGCAGAAGAAGTTGGATCTCCTAAAGGAGAAGTTACAGGCAGTTGTGAGCTGCCAGCCAAGGGTGTTAGGAACTGAACTCAGGTCCTGTGGAAAAGTGTTCTTGAATGCTGAGCCATCTCTCCAGCCCCTTACCTGTCACTCTTTTCTGAGAAGCCTGTGACACATACCTTCAAACCTTCGGTGACCATCATAGTCCTCAGAGCAGGGAACCTCAATGAACCTGCCTTCTAGGACCTCACCACGACGAGCCACAACCTCAGTAACATCATCATCGATCCCCACAGTACTCCAGAGCAGGAATGGGACCAGAGCAAGGCCGACCCCAAGGGCCACAATCCTTAGCCATGTCCTCTGTGCCTCCCGAGGCAGCCGGTCCTTCTTGGAACTAAGGATAGAGAACATAACCACTGGATGCAGCCATCATACTAAGCATGCCAATCAAAGCCACAAGCTGTTCACACTGGATGTCACCAGGCTTGGGCTGTGGCCAGAAAGAGCACAGAAGAATGCCAGAAAAGATGTGTGGAAGTTATCTCTATGACCCAGGTTGTGTGGTCCAGTCCCTGATGAAGCTGTCTGTGTCTCTATACATCCGCGTATATAACTAAAGTAGCTGAGCTCTGTTGTCCAGGAAAGGTCTCAGGAAAGATCTTGAAATACACGCAGAATTGTCAGAGTTAGGTCCCTGTCCCTAAAGTCTTCATTTCTTAGTTACCAATTCAGGTGTCGGTTTGACAGAGGCTCACAAAGTCAGTTTTGGACAGGTGGGGTGTGAAAGGCTGGAATGATGTAACCAGCAGAGATATGGGGAGGTGGACCATGCAGCAGAGGGGAATCATAAAGGCTCAGAAATGGTCCCTAGCAAGAGAAACCCGCTCACATGACTGAATGCAGTTCGACTCCAAGGAGTAGCTTCCTGTGGGCAGGACCTCTGTGCAGAGCTTGGAAGTGGGCAGCCACGTGGACATTTCACTATAGAAGGGATGCGGCAGGATACACCAACCAAGCCACGCCTCCAGCACATCACGCCCACACTACTTCCACGCCCTCTCTCTAAGTCAAGCCTGCTCATGTAGTAGTGGGGCTAGTCCCACCTGACACTTTTTCCCAGGAGCCAACCCAGACACAGGTCAGACCCCGCCTTCTCATGATCACGCCCCACCCCGTCAGGCTCCACCCCTGGGATGGCCACACCCTACTTTGCCGCTGACACCGCGATCAGGACCACGCTCCACCTCCCTCCGATCCCGCCCTCTGGATGGCCACGCCCACACACCAGTCAGGCTCCGCCCGCTGTTGCGCGCGGCCTCCTGATCCTAAGGATCCCGCTACCTGTTTGCGCGCCGGCGCTCTGCTGCACTATTTCCCTCAGGAACTCTGGGTGGTCCCCTCCGCTGAGGTGCCATCTGGCCAAGCCGTCGCAGAGCCAGGCGGGACACAAGAGCCACCAAATTCAGGGCAATAGCTGCGACAGCGAAAGCGAGGAGGGAACGGTGTGGGAACGCGGGAGCGACGCGCTCGGTCTTCGGCCGGCTCACGGCCAGACGTGAGCAATCGGAGGCCGAGCGGTGGTGGCGGGGAGGGTGGGTGCAGATGCGGGGGTAGGCGGGGCCTTCTCGGCCCTTGGCGCTGCTCCCGTGGTGAAGCACCTGCGGAGTTCTGCGTTCTCTTGTAGCAGTGCTAGCCGATGACGTGGGTGAGTCAAGCCCATAGCCACTGGTTGGGCTGGACCAGGATGACCTGTCTCCTAAGGCCGCAGCCCTCAACCCGGAGAGCTGCATAGAGAATCCTGTCCGACTTTGAGCTGCCTGAGAGTGGCAGGTTGGAGTTGGGAATTGAGGGCGGGGGTGGGGTGGGGGCGCGGATGGGGGTGTGGTTCCTAAGGCTAGGACTTTGAGTCCTTGCACAGGACGAGCTGGTGAAATCATGCAACTGGATGCACAACTCAGTAACTCTCTTTAATAATCGTTTGTGATTTTACAATAGGTAGGAAAACTGTTTCTTTAATATCCTGGCTGTTTCAGTATCATCCAGAAATTAACTGTAATGGAAACTATAGTAAGCTCTGATATATGTAGAGCTTATCCCCTCTTCAAATTATTGTTGTTATTATTTGCAGTAGCCAGGAAGGATCCCAGGTCTCTTGGCATAATGAGCAAGTGCTGTATCATAGAGCTAGCCACCATCTCCCCAAATTACCATTGCCTTAATTGTTTTTCAGTACTAAGAATTGAACCTAAGGTCTTATGCATGCTAGACAAGTGTTGTGCCACTAAGCTATCCAGTCCTTATTTTACTTATTAGTATGAAGACAGGGTCTTATTAAGTTGCCAAGGCTAGCCGTCACCTTCCTTTATAGCCCAGGCAAGCCTTAAACTTTAATCCTTCCTCAGTAGGGGTTGGAGTGGGAAGGGTGTGTGCCTCTGCCACGCTTGCAAAGTTTTTTGTTGCTGTAAATCATAATAATCTCACAAGGAAATCAGTGGTTTCCTATTTCAGGGCAATTTACAAATACTGTCTTTGAATGTGGAAATAGACTTGGTTTATTTTCGTATCAGTAAAATTAGTTTTGTCTGGTTTAGTAGAGCACGGTTGGCTGGTATCAGAACTGAAGGGAAGGGCTGTGTCTGCTCCTCTTTGTAACTTAAGTTCTCTCCACCAGGAAGAAGTCCCAGACAGAGATCCTGTTATAGGAGTTTATTACAAACAAACAAACAAACAATATGTCATCCTCAACACCATTTAAGATGAGATTAGTTCATTTGGACCTTAAGGGAGCACCGCCAAAGGTTTCCTATCTCTCTGAGGTAAGGACTCCCTTTACTTTTCATGACCTTTTACTCTGGAAGTGAGCACTAGTCAAACAACCTTGAGGCCTGGATCATGGTGGTGACAGAGCATAGGTTTTTTATTTTCTCCCAGTTCCCCTCAGAACCAGACAGAGCACCAGGGTGGCACAAAGAACAAAGGAATCTGTGACCTCTTTGCTGTGGTTGAATTGTATCCACCAAAAAGATAGGTTCAAGTCTTAACACTTTGGTGCTTATACATATAATCTTACCTGGATAGTCTTTGGAGAATTGACCAGTTAAGATAAAGTCATACTGGGTTTCTGTGAGCCTGATTAAGAAAAATGGATTGATTGGTTGTGTTTGGGTCTATATTTGGGGAGAGCACAGTGTATGCTCTCCCATGTGTTTATGTGAAGATCAGAGGTCAACAACATTTTTTTTTTAAAGACAGGATCTTACTGAACCTGGAACTCACCATTTCAGATAGACAGAATGGCCAGTAAAACCCCGGAATCTGCCTGTCTTTACCCTGCCTGGGCCAGGGTTACAGGCATATACTACCATCTCTGGCTTTTATATGAGTGTTAGGGATCCAAACTCAAGTAAAAGGGGAGATTTTAGACATAACGTTGAGACGGCACATAAATACAGACACCCTGAGACAACAGGAGCAAAGTGATACAGTCACAAATTAATGAACCAGAAGCTGGAAGAGGCAGGAAGGACTCTCCCGTGAGACCTTCTGAGAAAGCATGCCCTGCCAACTTCTCAATTGGAACTCCTGGCCTCTAGGACTATGAAAGAAGTCCTGTTATTTGAAGCCAATTCATTTGTAGTCATTTCTAACAGCAGACCTAGAATCCCAATACATTCTTCAACATGAATACAGTGCACTCATCTGTAATCCCAGTACTTGGGAAATGGAGGCGGGTGGTTCAGGAGATCAAGGCTAGCATTGATCCCAAAGCAAATTTAAAACCATCCTGAACCACATGAGACATTGTCTCAAAAAAGAGGTGATGGTGGGAAATTGGTAAGATAGCCCAGTAGTAAAAGTGCTTGTTACCAGACCTAATAACCCAAGTGTGAGTTCTAGGGACTTGTATTATGGGGGGGAAGATCCAGCTCCTACAGCTTGTTCTCTGACCTCCACACATCCTTGAGACACACACACACACACACACACACACACACAATTAATTAATTAATTAATGAGAAAAGTGAGATTTAGGTGTTAGGTAGCTCCATAGATTCCAAAACCGGAATAAGCACAGTCATATTCCAACACAGAAAGTCCATGTAGAGTGAGCAGCCTGAGCAGGAGTTGATGGAGCAAAGAGAAAGAGGAATTATAGCAATGCTATGACCAAAGGACCTAGAAAATATGCCCAAATAAATACTACCCACATCCAGAAGAAATTGGGAGAGTTTTTAACTGGCTTGAATTTGAGGATGAGTGTATAAAAATGAGTTAAAAAAAAAAAAAAGTACAGGGGTGTCTAGAGGACCATAAGATTCAAATAAATCAGAGACCTATCATTAGGGCAAAATATCGGGAAAGTAAAAAGAATGTTCAGATAGCCAAAGGAAAGGAGGCAGAGACCAACAGTGACCTCAGGAATGACTGTACCAAGTTGGAGTACCTAATGCCTATGGCAACAGCAGAAGAGACGGCTGATCAGAGGTCCACCTCCATCCCAACCACACGTACCTGTTCTTTAAAATGAGCAGGACTGGTGGGTAGAAGGTTTAGAAGTGTAGTAAGTGCCTGACTAACATTTGGAAGCCTTAAGTTCAATCTGTAGCACCTCAGTGAGTAGTAAGTAGATTGTGGTTAAACTCCACGTGAATATAGGACACCGCAGAAAAAGATGATAGTCTTAATAGCACAGAAACAAGCATGTCACAGTACCATGGAGCAGAATAAAGCAAGATACTCAGATGAGATAAAAGAAGCTTCGAAAGAAGTTTAGGATCAGAGGCAGAGGACGCTGAGCTGGGAGGATTAGACAAAGGATGCAAAATTGCTGCCTGCAGAACTCGGGAATAAACTGAGGGGAAAATTCAGAAATGAAGATTAAGTCAGAAGCATAAAAGTAAGTAGTATACCATAAAAAGCATGGTATTTGCCAGTAAATGGCAAAATCCAACATGAAGAGATATAAAAAAGACATGAGCTCTTCTGTAAGCAGCCTGAGATGATTTGTGAAATGGTTTGCTATTCATTTAGCCTAGAAGACCTCAAAACACACAAATCAAGAGGGTCCTATCAGCCAGACATAGTGGTCCACTCCTTTAATCCCAGCACTCAGGAGACAGAGGCAGGTGGATCTCTGAATTTGAGGCCACCTGGTCTACCAACAAAAGAAAAAAAAAAGTTCTGGACAGCCAGGGCTGTTACACAGAGAAATCCTGTCTTGAAAAAAACAAAAACTACTCAGTTTTAGAAGCTAAGGAATTTCCCAAACCATCAAGGGTATGCATATTCAAAAGGCAACCAAGGGAATAATTCAGTGCAGAAAACCAGTGTTCAGTTCCCAGGACCCACATCAGGTGACTCACAGCTAGCTGCTTATAACTCCATTTCCAGGGAATCCAGTGCTCTCTAGCCTTTGTGGGTACTCCCCTGCAGTCAGTGCAATAAACTCACACAGACACACACATATAAAATGAATAAATCTTTTAAAAAAAAAAACAAAAAAAAAACCAAAAACATAGCACAGTGGTAAAGAAAGGTACTTGGTACCAAGTCAAAAGACAGAAGTTTAATCCCCAGGACCAGCATAGCGGAAGGAGAGACTTTACTCCCATAAGTGTCCTCTTCCTCCACACCCTACAAACGCACACACACCAAAGCATCTGATTTAAGTCATCTTAAAGAAGCAGAATGTATCATTTCTGATATATAGTGGCCGAGTTGGTATAACAGTAGTGTTAATGAATATGTCAAGGCCAAGTAGTGGGGCCAAGCCTAGGGTCAGTGACCCAAAAGGAGTACTAAATTCTTGGTGCAGGTCTTTAAAGTGCAGTACAAATGCCAAGCAGTCATGGTACATTCCTTTAATCCTAGCACTCAGGAGGCAGAAATAGGTGGATCTTGGAGTCTGAGTCCAGCCTGGTCTGCAGAGTGAGATCCAGGACAGCCAGGGCTACATGGAGATACCTCTACCCCCTTATCCCCTCCCCCCAAAAACAAGCCCAACCACGGAGATATCTCCCCTCCCCCCTAAGGAGACCAACAAGAGCGGAGCATGGCAGTGCATGCCAGTAATTAGCATTTGAGAGGCAGAAGCAGAAGGGTTAAGAGTTTGAGGTCATCTTCAGCTATGTAGTAAGTCCAAGATCAGCTACATGAGACCCTGTCTCAAAAAAAGAAAAAACAAAACAAACAACACCAACAAGAAAGCAATGGTGAACTTAGAGGGTCAGAAGTACTGTCTAGTAGTTATTGAACATAGCCAAATGAGCAAAGCACCTGACACTCATAGCCTGTTTACAAAGCCCATAAGGGATTAACCCATACATGAGCTCCCCCTGCCATCTAGCTGATCCTCACAGAAAAGGACCACATCATTCCTCAGCCAGAGGTGGCTGTGAAGGAAAAGATGTCCCAAAGAAACTGAAGAAACAAAAGGAGTCTTTCTGGTGACTTAGACCGTCTACATAGTGTCTCTAAGGTCAGGTTTTACTGCATGAGAGCCCCTATTTTGACACATATATACACACCTCCTGCCAAAAAAGGGGGAGGGGAGGAAGTAGGGTAGAGAGAAAGGAAAGCTATCAGTAATTCTAATGAAATACTATCTACAGTAACTCAGGGCAGTACAACCTTGGGAAAAGTCTGAACCAGCCTCTCAAATCCTGGGGTTCCATCAGATCCTGGAGTTAGAAGATTTAAAAGGCTAAAGTGCAGTGTCATATCCTGTCTCAGAAGTACAATATATAACAGAAGCAGTGACAGATCCCTGTGAGTTCCAGACTAGCCAGGTGTACACAGTGAGACCCTGCCTCAGAATTAGCACAAGATACTGCTTTAAAAATCTGCTCGAGGGGAGTGAGGTGATCAGTGGGTAAAGGGACTGCCAGCCCGGTGGTGTGAGTTTGTTCCCTGGATCCTCCATAAAGGAAGAGATCCAACTTCTCTGATCTTCACGTAGGCACCATCACCTCACAATAAATGTTTAAAAAAAGAAATTATTTTTTTATCTGCTTGAGGGGATGGGGAGCTGCCTCTACCTATAATTTCAGCTCTTGTGAAGTAGACCTCCAGCCTCTTCACATGTGAAAATACATTAACACATACACGCAAGCAAACAGAAAAAAACCTACTTAAAAATTTATAAATCTAACCCAAGCCACAGCTTTTTGAAACTGGAAATTTGAGAATGAGGAGTGTTAGTGGGTTCTAATAATTGGTTTGATGGGACTGGGGTTATGGTTATTGTCTTTTAACTTCAAACAGTTAGAAATATAAATCGAAGCATTTGCAAGTGAAATGATGTCTTAGATTTGCTTTAAAGTATTCCAGACAAAAAGAAAAGTAAAAGTTAGCTTATGGTGTATGTTTATACCACTTAACAATGAAAACCTCTGCTACCATCTAAACCATGAAAGCCCAGAGGACTCATGTCTGTGAGGTCCGAGTCTCCCTAGTCTCAGCTTCTCAGACATCTCAGCCCACAGCAAGATCTGCCCAGAAGCTGTAAGCAGGTGTCAGGAGAGGCAAGAACCCTGGGGGAGTAGATGCCACCATCATTGCATTGATCTCTGTGGGTAATTGACTCAGATTACTTCTCTCCATGGTCAGGCTGCCTCTGATTTGTACTCCTTTAATACCCATTTTGTGAATCATGTACAGCTAATTTTCAGTCACCAGCTGATTTCCTTGTTTCAGCATACTTCAGAACTTTCCTGCACTTTAAGAACGAAAACAAGATATACATCACAGAAAACATTTGGAGCCTTATTTGGAGATTGATATTTGTTTTAAATATAGATAGAGGCCCCTTTATTAGTGCCTACATTGTACTTTTCTTTTTTAAAATCCTTGGCTTTGATCTCAGACCAATAAATAAACAGATCCCAATTATTCTATTTAGTAGGCATGAACAGATCATAAAAGTCCTTGAAATCAGGGAAATCCCTACCCTTAGCATAAAGATAAGGAAGAAAGTGGTGAGAACAGGAAGAAGGAGCTCTGAGACTTTGAGCCCTATCCGTGCATGCTTGCACACACATGCAGACGTGGGTGTGCACACACACACACACACACCACCTGCTATCTGCACACATACCCCTACCTGCTTTTCCTTCCCATGGCCTGAACTCATCTCTTCAGAGCTGTTTCTGGTGTCCCTGATGCTACGGTACACAGGTTCTTGTGTGTTAGAGCCCTCTGGCCTGGCTCCAGCATGACTCTTTCAGCCGGCCCAAGTCCTCCCTCCTCAGCTGGACTGCCAGCATTGTTGATTGCTATTCAGTGGCACATAGCACTCCTGTGCAAGCATCAAATACACATTCTAGATTTAAAGTTTGCAAGGGAGAAATATGAATATCAGCTCCCATCCCTCTCCAAAACCTGGAAAGGAAAAAGCTCACACTTCCTCTGAGATGTGTGTTGTTCAGATTGCCACTTTTCCAACACCCTCTGTCTCTATCCAGGTTTTTCCTCTGTTCCATGCACTTGGTGCAAATGGCCTCCTCATTGAGTATGAAGACATGTTTCCCTATGAGGGCCACCTGAGGCTGCTGAGGGCCAAGCATGCATACAGGTATCAAAGCTGGCAGAGGATGCCAAGTTGCGGGGGCAAGGGGAGGACCACCAACAAGGAAGGCATGGGCATACTGTGGGTGGGATAATTGGAAACTAACATTTTACATTCCTTTTTGTCTTTCTAAGTGTATGTATATACATATATAATAATTTGGTCACAAAATTAAAACATGTAGCTCACACTCACACCTATGATCCCAGCATTTAGGAGGCTGAGGCTGAGACAGGATGATTGTTGAAAGTTAAAGGCCACCTTGGGCTGTAGATTAAAATTTTGTCTCAAAAACAACAACAACAGAAAACTGGCCTGGTCATGGTAGCTCATGCCTTTAATCCCAGGTGGATCTCTGAGTCTGAGGCCAGCCTGGTCCACATAATCAATTTCCAGGACACCCAGAGCTACACAAAGAAACCCTGTCTCAAAATACAAACAAACAAACAAACAAACAAACCTAAAACACTTAGAAAAATAAAACATTGGGTTGGAGATATGGCTCAGGTGTTAAAAGCACTAAATGTTCTTCCAGAGGATCCAGGTTCCATTCTCAGCTCCCATGTGGTAGCTCACAAGGCTGTTCTCTACTGACCTCACATGTTAAAAATGTGTATACAGACAAATGCAGGCAAAATACACACAGTTTTTTAAATTTATTATCCCTCATATATTACACCCCAACTGCAGTTTCCCCTCCCTTCTCTTTCCCCAGCCCTACCTCCACCTCCCATCTCCCCTAGATCTGTTTCTCCTCTGTTTCCCTTCAGAAAAGAACAGGCCTCTCAGGGATATCAACCACTCCTGGCTTAATAAGTTACAATAAGACCAGGGACACACCCTTAAATCAAGGCTGGACGAGGCAGCCAAGTAGGGGAAAGAGGTCCCAAAAGTAGGCAGAAGAGTAGAGACAGCCCCTGCGCCCACAGTTAGGAGTCACACAAGACCACCAAGCTTCACAACTAGCATGGATGCAGAGGTCCTAGCTCAGACCTATACAGGTGCTCTGATTGTTGGTTCAGTGTCCCTATGAGCCCTCGTTAGTCGATTCTGTGGGCCATGTTCTGTGGTATCCTTGACCCCTCTGGCTCCTATAATCCTTCCTCCTGTAGCAGCTCGAGAGACAGCCTTGTGTTACGGAGCACTTACTGCTTTTACAGAGGGTCTGGGTTTGGTTCCCAGAACTCATGTAGTGGCTCACAACCACCTGCAACTCCAGGTCCAGGACAGCCAGTGTCCTCGTCTGACCTGCTCAGGTTCCTGCATACACATGGTACATGTATATACACTTAGCACACACACATATATACAGAACATATTTTTAAGCAAAACATGCACATTAAAGGCAATCAGGAAACAGCTAAAAGAGGAAATAAATATCTATTCTGATCCTGCAAGGAAGAGTAAGAAGTCATGCTGGGACTGGGTTGCATTTATGACCACAGTTGGATTTTTTTCCTCATGTGTTTTGTGTGTGTGTGTGTGTGTGTGTGTGTGTGTGTGTGTGTGTATGTTTGTGCACATGCGTGTGTTTATATTTTCATGTGTATGAGTGCACATGTGTGCAAGTACATGTGAAAGCCTGAAGTTGACATTCCAAGTCTTTATCACTCTCTACTTGACTTAACTGAAGAAGCATCTTTGGTTGAATCCAGAACACATCGTTTTGGCTACTCTGGCAAGCCAGCTTCCTCTGGTGTCCCCTGTCTGTGCCTTCTGAGCACTGGAAGTAGAGAAAGTCCACCATGCCCTCAGCATCTACCTGGGACCTGGGAATCTGAGCTCTAGTTCTCTCGCTTACACAACAGGCATTTTGACCACTGAATGATCTCCCCAGCTTCTCACAGTTTGATTTTAACCTTGGAATGCACAAGCAAGTGGGAAAATACTAAGACTCTCATAGAAATCAAGATGAAAGCAACTCTGCAGGGTCATTTTAGCTGCTGAGTCAGCGGATCTGGGGATAGGGTTCGTTGGCAGAGTGTTTACCTCGCGTACACAAGCAGGTCAGAGGAGGATAGAGACAGTTCTTGCTGATTCTTTAGTTAGGCATGGTGGTAACTGCCTATAATCCCAGCACTTGGATGACTCAGGCAGGAGCATAACCACCATGCTAGAGGCTGGTTTGGCTCTGGGGATCCCAGTTCTCCTTTGCACCTGCACATGCCTCTGCTATAGGTTTGCCTGCTCTCTGTGTTCTGCTGTTTTCTAAAAAGTGAATATCTGTCTTTCAAAGTTAACAGGGTTCGGTGGGAGCAGTGACGGGACCTTTTCTTAGGTTAAGAGCTGTACAAAGGCAGCTGAAGAACAAGTTTTGCCCTTGGGCCAGTCTGCCCGCCTTGTGCAGGATGACTCTGTAGCCAGTTCATACAAGATGCAGTGGGGCAAGAAAGGGTTGGGCTGGGCAAAAGTGGTGTGCCAACCAGGCTGACACAAGCCTCTGTGTACTCTTATTACCCCAGCCCCTCCGAAGTTACAGAGATCCTGCGCCTGGCCAGGCTTAGTGAGCTGGAAGTTGTCCCCTTAGTGCAGACATTCGGACACATGGAGGTGAGTGAGAGGAGTGGCAGTTACTGTCATGAGTGTGAGGTTCAATGACTGGACCTGGGCTCCAGTGCGGGGCAGTAGGGCCTGACGGGTAAGCAGCAGCAGCAGCAGCAGCAGCAGCAGCAGCAGCAGCAGCAGCAGCAGCAGCAGCAGCAGCAGCAGCAGCTCAGTAGCTCAGTGTTGCCTGAGCGCCTGTTCTCAGCAGCACCAATCTCTAAGCAGCCAGAGAGCACAACTAACTCTTGGTCAGGGCAGCTTCACTAGGAAGGAAGGAAGCCTTCCATTTTTTGCTTATATCTTTTACCAGTATCCACAATTATTTCTCATATATAAGACGGACAGCTGCAAGGCAAACACAGTATTGGTTTAATGGCTTGTAGGATGCAGCTTCATTCACTCCTCTAAAATAAAATTTAAAGGAAAAAAAAAAAAAAAAAAGACTGGAGTGGCTGGAGCTGTTAAGAGCAGTGCTGTTCTTCCAGAGAACCCAAAACGGATTCCAAGTACCTACAAGGCAGCTCAGAACAGCCAGTTCTAAGGGATCGAATGCCCCCCCCCCGGCCTCTGGACACAAGACACATGTGGTGCACAGACCCCTAACTCTAACAAGCTGAACACCCATATAAGTAAAAAGATGAAGCTGGAGATCTAGCTCTGGAAAATAACCTACTCGGCATGTGCAAAACCCCGGTTAGAGTACCAACACCACAGAGAGACGGGTGGAGTGTGGGGGGAGAGGGCTGCTGAGGAACCAACTAGAGGGTTCAGAGCCCAGCTCAGGCAGAGTCAGAAGCTCTGAAGCTGATCTCTGCTGCACACATCTGGAAGAGTCGGGAGTAATCTGTGAGGGACACCCAGCTGGCCCTCAGGCACCATAAGCTTGGAGTCCTTGACAAGGACATGCAAGGGACTGGGACACTTAAGCACTAGCTTGTCTCTGTCCTCAGTTTGTGCTAAAGCATGCGGCGTTTGCACATCTCCGTGAAGTGGCTCTCTTCCCCAACACCCTGAACCCTCATGAGGCTGAGTCTCTGGCCTTGGTACAAGCTATGATCGACCAGATTCTGGAGCTACACACGGATGTCCGGTGGCTCCACATCGGCTGCGATGAGGTGAGTGCCTGTGATCTCAAGTCTGCAGCTGCTTTGCTTCAGTCATGTGCCATATCACGGCTTCTTTCTTTTCTTTTTATATTTACGTATTTTTATACTTATGTATTTACTTATTTTATGTGTAGAGATATTTTTCCTGCATGTATGCCTGTGTACAGTTGGTGGGAGATGACATGCAGCACCCACAGGGTCCAGAAGAGAACGTCAGGATCACCTGGGACTGCAGTTACAGGTGGTTGTGAGCCACCTCATGAGTACCGAGAATCAAACCTGCGTCCTCCGGAAGAACTTCTAGTGCTCTTAGCCACTGAGTAATCTCTCCAGCCCCCTCTTTGTTTTCTTTTGGTTTGGTTTGGTTTAATTTAATTTAAAACATGTTGAGCTATAGTCTCATTACATCACCCAGGTAAGGTTCCTGTATACCAGATGATATCATCCAGGGACCAGGCTGCTTTACCTCCTCCTACAGGCACAGAGCCAGCCCTGGCCGTGAGCAAATGCCCTTTCAGACAGTTGTAGCCAACTGAGGTGTTGACAGGAAAAGGTGTTGTTATACTTGGGTCTGGAGCACTGTTTGGGAGAAGTGTTCCTCTGGGGTATCTGTGGTAAGTTCTCTTACCTAGCCAACCCAAGGGCTAGCCTCTACTCTGCTTCTCTGGCTTGATTCCAGATATGTGGGCAGGGCTGGGGTAGGCTTTGAGACAAAGGCTTCTTCTGCCTGGGTTTGTAGACACTCCACCCTGAGGTTTCCGTTTTTAAAAGTAAGTTAGAGCTTGATATGGTGGCTGACACCTGTAATCCTAGCACCTGGAGGATTGTGAAGAGAATTGTCACAAACTTGAGACCAGCCCGGGCTACATAATGAGTTCTAGGTCATCTTGGGCCATGGTATCTTAAAATAGGGAAATTTGAAAGTAAGATGTGATTATACACACCTGTAACCCAGCAGGCTTTATAGCATAGGGAATTACAAGCCTGCCTAGGCTACATGAAATCCTGTCTCAAAGGGTGGGAGGTGGGGTGGGGGGTGGAGGGGTGGAGAGGTTGCTGGAGTGGCGACTCAGCAGTTTTGATCATTGACTATTCTTCCAGAGGACCTGGGTTCAATTCCCAGCACCCACATGGCAGCTCACAACTGTATAACTTCAGTTTCTGGGTATCTGACACCTTCATACAGACATATATGCAGGCAAAATATCAATGCATATAAAGTAAATAAAGTAAAAAGGGGAGAGGAATAATAATACCTTCTATAATCTTGTGTGAAACTCTGTCTCAGAAAAAGTGTGTGTGTGTGTGTGTGTGTGTGTGTGTGTGTGTGTGTGTGTGTGTTTCACAGATAGCATTGCACTACATGTTGCCTTCTGTGTCTGGCTTCACTGCCATTGTGAGTGTAGGACAAGGCCCATTAGTATTATCACCCATCTGGGTTAGCCATGGCACAGGGGGTCACGTATCCAC
>JANHMN010000002.1:678077-691708 GCA_030674055.1 Rhabdomys pumilio | reverse complement strand
ATGGCACAGGGGGTCACGTATCCACCCACTCACTCCTCCATGAGTTAGCAAGGTCGTCCTGCCTCTTAGTGATCTGAGCAGAGCTGCTTTGAACCCAAGAGGCCCTACGTGAACCCAGTGTAAGAAGGGCAGTCTTCCTGAGGAGACCAAGGAAGCTAAGCCCCTTTCTAGTCTCTGTACTTGCAGCCACCCCCGAAAGTCAGGGCAGATGTGAACTCTGTAGTCCTAAGGATGGCACTGGATGCAATCCCACCCTGTTTCTTCCTCCTAGGTCTACTACTTGGGTGAGGGGGAGACCTCGAAACAGTGGCTGCAGCAGGAACAGAACAGCCATGCGAAACTGTGCCTGAGCCACATGCAGGCGGTAGCCAGCCATGTGCTGACCCAGCACCCTGGTGTAACACCCTTGGTGTGGGATGACATGTTACGGGACATCCCTCCAGAACAGCTGAAAGGTTGGCAGGGCCTGTGTGGGTGGGGGTTACACATGGCTGCCCACGACCTCAAGTTCCAGAGGCCTTGAAAGTGAGCTCTTAATGTACACTCTAGTGAAAGTGCTGGGTTCTTTCCATCCCTTCAGGTCACTGTACAGCCTTCCAGGAGTGTGGACAGAAATTGGTGTGACTGCTGACAGGCCCAGAGAGCCACTGCCATATCCAGTGGTTCTGATAGCTTTAGTCCCATCTGTGGCCAGCCTTAAAGATGCCAAGGCCAAAAGTTTACACTGGCCCAAAGCCTGGAGACAAAAGCCAATGGGTATCGTCCCCAGACTGGAAGATTGCCATTTAAACAAATCACCTAGCTCCGCTGAACCCTGAGGTTCGGTGCAGAGATCCAGGGCCAGCTGTACCTATGTTCTGTGAGGCTAGTATATGTTTTACGATAATGAATTAGAGGTGTGCTCCAGTGCCCTGAGGCTGCAAGGCAGGCAGCTTGGGGAAGAGCTTAGGAATCCCTCCTCACAAAAGCAGGCAGCCAGCTGCCGGTGGTGGCGCACACCTTTAATCCCGCACTTGGGAGGCAGAGGCAGGCGGATTTCTGAGTTCAAGGCCAGCCTGGTCTACCAAGTGAGTTCCAGGACAGCCAGAGCTACACAGAGAAACTCTGTCTCGAAAAACAAAAAAACAAAACAAAAAAAAAGCAGGCAGCTACAGACGTCATTTGTAGTTCTAATGTTTATGGCCAAAAGCCTAGCAGAGCTGCAGGCTGCACTTAGAACCCACTAGACTGAGAAGATGGTTTATGTTTGACATAACTTTAACATTAAAGGAATGTGCCAGAGATGAACATGATGGCACGTGACTGTAATCTCAGTACTTAGGAGGCTGAGATAGGAGGACTGGAGTCCAAGTTCAGTCTGGGCAGCAAAGTGAGACCCCTATATCAAAAATTCGTCTAAGAAGCAGGGGTATGACCTGAGTGGTCCTTCTCACACTCATGGCTTTGCTCTGTTGACAGCCTCTGGGGTGCCTCAACTGGTGGAGCCTGTGCTCTGGGACTATGGAGCTGACCTGGATGTCCATGGCAAAAGTCAGTACGGATTGCTCACAATACATTCCTCATGGTACATGTACCTGCATGACTGTTTCCCAGTCCTCCATAACCCTGTAACCTGAACTATTCAGCCTGGAAATATGGGCACCATCTTAGCTTAGCTGACCAGCATGGGACAGAAAGGCCATATAGAGACTCCTGTCCTGGCATGGTATCCCCTGCTGCCTCCAGATCATCCCAGGTCATTTCCAGCTCTTCCTAAAGTATTTATTCCTGATGAATGATAAACTAGAGGCATTGTGGGAATGGTTGGTGTCTCCTCTCTGCTAGAATAGGCTGTGTATCCAGGGCCTCTGTGAGAGCTGCTCATCTGCTTGCTTTCTTGCCTAGTCTTCCTTATAGGAAAGTACCAGGAGTGTGGCTTCCAGAGGATGTGGGCTGCCAGTGCCTTCAAGGGGGCCACAGGGGCTAGTCAGGCTCTGCCCCCTGTTGAGCACCACATCAGAAACCATGAGCTGTGGCTGCAGGTGGCAGGCAGTGGACCAGTGGATACTCTACAAGGAATCATCCTGACTGGCTGGCAGAGGTAAGCTCTCAGAGGCTGGGGGTAGGAAGTGGGAAGTTCCTGTCATTCATCATGGCAGCTTGTCTAGTGTTGGTCTTGCCTCTTCCCAAATCGTGTTCTACATTGTCGCGCCCAACTTGGCCAGCAAGCAGACACAACACGGTTGGATTCTTCTCATCAGCCTTTATTGCAGGAACTAATAATAATACTAGGGGGGACCCTGTGCAGCTGAAGGGTGCTGCTTATATAGAGAAGCAGATGTTGCCAATGTAAGGATTGGCTAAGGCTACAGTAACTCGTTAGCATATGCCCACTCGGGAGGGGCACACACCAGAATCATGCAGACGCATGTGCAGAATACCTGTTTACCAGAAAAATCTGAAGAGGCAGGCAGGCAGTCGGCGCCATCTTCTAATGTCGGCTACCGACACTACATGCCTCTATGTTTGCCTCATTTACTCTTCTGAGGAGACAATTGAGTGGTCGAGCCACAAGCATGCAGCCTCTGTGGTCTGCATGTTCCATGAGTGATACTGTATGTCTCGTGTAGCAGGGCATGAAGATTAGTCCCAGTTCTTTTACGATGTCATACACTTTATGAAATAGGATGAACCTGGTCTTTGGCTCTGTCCAAGTCCTAGTGTCAGGTTTCAGCCTTTGAGCCAGACTGGTCAAAGCTGTCGACTCCACTAGGAAGAACTGGACTGATGTCTCCCTGAGGCCTTCACAGGTCCCAAAATGTGACTGCAGAGCAGGGTGCTCAGCCAGCTGAGCCTGCCTAGTGTGATCATTGGAGTTGCTCGTGGTTTCAGTAGATATCCCCTGGTTGGCTTCAGAGATAATTCTAGATAGCTCGTGAGGACTTACCAAGCATTCGCCATTCCAGTAGAGTATATGGAGGTGTGAGTTAAACCAAGACTCTCACAGAGAGTGAAGCTCTTTTTATGCATTGGATGGTGGCTAGTGACTCACAGAGGTAAAGGAAAACTGATGGGAGTAATGTAATCCCTGGCCCTCCTGTCAGCCTCCATCTGCCTCACCTGAGGAGCATCTCTCTAACCCCTTATGGCTGAAGAAACAGAGGCCAGGCCAGGTGGAGGCACTGCCCAGCACTGAAGAGATCCAATGCCCACTCTAACCTGGGGCCTTGTGGAAAAGTATGAGGTGGATAGGTGGGACACAGGCCACAGAAAAGGCCTCTGGGAGGCAGACTAGTACAGGAAAGGGATAATAAAGGCTTTACAGAAGCTGTGCATCAAGCATACTGTGGAGTGTGCCCTGTTTCCCCTATACAGGCTCCTTCCTCCCTGGGGCATTATAGCAAACCTAATGCAAAATCCCCATGACATGAAACCCACTTTGGACATCCTGAGCCAGGTAATGGGATACACCAGGCTGCCCATGGTGGTTCCTAGTCTAGGAATCCCTCAAAACATAAGAAAAGGCACCCCAAATCAGGCATCCTCATCAGGCTGAAATGGTTGAGGTCTGTAGAGCTGAATAGTCTTCTTCTGGACACAGGTACGACCACTTCTCTGTGCTGTGTGAGCTGCTCCCTGTGGGAATCCCATCCCTGGCTGCCTGTCTACAGTCACTTGTACATGGTATGTCCCAGCCGACAGTTCTAGCCTTCCTACCTACTCTTAGCCAGACAGGAAAAAAGGAGCCAACTGCTGATTTCCCCGGGTCATTGTCCTGCTCTGTCTGGACTGTTGTCCTTCACAGGGATAAAGAAAGCTCTTGTTTCTAGTCTGCCCACTTGCTTAAATGCCACTGGTCCAGGACTGCCTATACCCAGTTCCTCATCCTGAGCCTTGAGTAGTTTGGGAATTTAGAAGGGACATGCCCCACAGACTCAGAGAATGTACATAAGAAATTCATGCTTCAGGTGCAGATTCTCTTTGCTGCTTAAGTGTTTTGAGGACTCTGCAGAACTGGGCGCCCCACTGCTGCAGGAGCCTGATCCCAGTGCTCCCACACCCAGGTGACCTGAGGAAGCAACCAGCTGCAGAAAACAGGCCTGGGCACCGCTCAGATCAAATGTAGGCCATGCAGCCTTGGTGAAATAAACCATGTTCGTGTAAACTACAAGACTATGCAGGAGTTTACAACACTCAGAGGATGTCTACATGTAAAGAAGGCCCAACAGTCGGGCACTGTGGCCAGGGGGACGATGGAGAAGTGGTCTTACTTTAGCTCCCCTCCCAAAGTTGTTCATTGTAAAGTGTCTAGAGTGTATAGAAAAACAGGAAGTAATAATCACAAACAGCCCTCGCCACACTGAAGAGGCACTGATGTTAGTGGTGTTGGCTTTAGCCCTTCCTGGTTTTAAGGAGTGATTATGCTGGGACCCAGACCCCTCAGTGCAGAGCCAGGAACCCTCTGTCAATGGCTTCCTGAGACAGCCTTTTGTGCTGATTTGGAGGTGGCTGCTCTGGTCTTACTCCCTGTTTCAGGTGCTCTAGAATACCCCACCTTTGGTTAACCCTGGGCACTTGTACATGAACCGTGTGCTGAGGTCAGGGTCTCCTGCAGGGTGTGCTGCTACCTACAACAATCTATAACAAATATCATTCACGTACTCAATGAAAAGCAGCCAGCTGGCCTGGCTGGGACTTCCCAAGATGCTGTGCCTTTTGCCCATTAGCACCCAAAGGTCAGGGGTCTCCCTGACCACTTCTGCCTGTGGACGGTTTCAGGAGGCTTTGCTGAGGATGTTAGGCTGAGAGTGGATCGCTTCCTTGGAGTTTCAAGCCTGGAAATAACGGATACTGTAAGGTAATCCCACGCTCCCTGACATTCCCCCACCCCTCCCTCTGGGGACCACTGTTCTTAGTGTGACTCTCTGGCAGCGAGGGAGCTGGCTCCTTCCCTGGCAGTGACATCCATGCCCTCGTCACACAAATTAGTCTCCACCTGCGCAGCTCTGTGGATACGCTTCTGGAAAGGAACCGGTAAGCACCTCCTGCATGTCTCCTGCCATTGTTCTTTACAAAGGCTTTTCTAGAAAGACTTATAAAAATTTCTACAGGGTTTCCACTGACACTGTCTGGATTTGCTCCAGGTATGTCACTGGCTGGTTCAGCCCCTACCATCGCAGGCGGAAGCTTGTTCACCCAGTAATGATCCAGCACATACAGCCGGAGGCACTCAGGTAGCCACCATCATATCCTCCGAGATGTTCAGCCCCGGAACACCTTGTCCCCTTCACAAACACACAGTAGTGATGACTATGGTTATCAGTGTTAAGGCAAGACAAGCTTTCCAAGTCTTGCAGCTACATATCTTGGATGAACAGATAGGCTACTTCTTAGTAGCACTTCCCCTAATATTAGCAAGAATCTAAGTGGTTCCTGGCCTAATCAACCACATGCCCAGGCTGACCCAAGGTTCATCTTTGGAATCAGGCCACCTGGGGTCCATGCTGGCCCTATCATTTCCTGGTACAACCTGGTAAAGTGCCCTGTGGCTGGAGTCCTAGGCTGCCTGCACTGTCCTTCCCTGGTTTAAGACTCTAAGCTAAGCTAGTAAGTGTAACATGTATAACATGCTGCCAGTAGCATGACCCGTTCACGGTTGTGAGAAAAACTGCCAGGCAGTGGTGTGTCTTTGATTGTTAAAATGTGACCAGTCATGTACTTGTTAATCCCAATGTTAAACAGAGGCATGGGATAGGCTCCAGGGACTGAGGAGATGGGTATAGCTATGTAAACTTGAACCTTAGCAGGAACACTCAAGTCAATTCCTGGGTGCTGTCTCCCTCAGCCTTCTGAGCAGGTGGAACCAGCTTGTGCAGCAGTTGGAGGCAGCCCTGCAGCTGGCCTTCTACCCAGATGCCATAGAGGAGTGGATGGAGGAGAATGTGCTCCCAAGTACACAGCGACTGCAGGCTCTGCTGCAGGACCTGGGGGAGGCGGCAGCCCAACAGCCATCACCCACCAGCCCAGGCTGGGACACAGGTCAGAACCCCTAAGGGGATGGGACCTTGTATATCAGCCTGGACAACACCAAGATTTCTGTCTCAGTGACCTAGCCATGTGGGGCCTGTGCTCTTTCTGCTAAGCCCTAGACACCTGTGCAGACAGGCCCTCCAACTGTATAAACAGTAACTTTGGGCAAAGCAGAAAACACAAAAGCACACAATTTGCATGAAGAACTTTATTACTTCTGAAATAAAAAGACCAGTAGAAATGGAAGTCCTACCAACAGAAACTTCAATCAACTTTTTACCACCACAAAGAATTTCATGACTTCACCTAGGAATGTGTCTCAGCACTGAGCAATATCAAAAGGGGACAGGACAGCACTTAAGAGACAGACTCCTTCCTCTCTTGCCTCAAGTACCTTAAGAGTCTGTAGGCAACATGTCAAAAACCAACAAGCTATACTTCACATTTCATTTGGGGAGAAAAATCTCTAACTTAACTATTTAAAATGTCACTTTGGCATGTTCAAGGGACCATGTCCCCAAATCGGGACTAGTGGCAGTCACTCAGAAGACCTGGTCATAGTTCTTGCCTAACTACTCTGCTCAGCCTAGGGACAGTGGCCTCAGGGCTGCCTTAACTTCTGTGCCTGTATAACTCTTCAGTTTCCGAGTTCTACTTGACGAGGTATGGGTCTGCAGCTGTGAGGAGCTGTGTGTAGCCCAGAGATCCACAGCTTTTAGGCCTAGAGGCCAAGCTGGCAACTTAGTAAACAATGTACTTTCGAGGGACTTGAATCCACTCAGAAGGAAACTAGAAGGGCAGAAAAGGACCATTAGTGGTTGGTACCAACTTTATTAGAAGAGGCCATGGCCCAGGCTGGCCTTGGAACATTCTTCCCGCCTCACTTCTGAACACTGGGATTTATAGGGCTGTCTCCACATGCCTTTTTTCTCAGGTGTTTTCCAGGCTTGAAAGGCTAAGACTCAGTTTCTGTAAAGGAGCTCCCAGGTCTTAAAGGCTGCAGGATGCCAAAGAGGTGACCTTCCCTTCCCCCAGCAGCTTCTTTCCAGGCTGGGTTGGGAGAGCCTTCCATTCCTGACAACTGTGCTCCGACACCCTGGGATCTCAGACAAGTGGCCTAAGAAGGGACAGGGTAGTCAGCAGCAATCTGATTTCTCTGAGAGTTCTGTAGCCAGCTCCAGCATCCAGAGTTGCCTTCAGGGAAGCCCCCGACCACTGTGAGTGTCCGTCTTGAGGGATGGTGAGGGACAGTAGACCTCAGTGTGCAGAGGAGTGGGTCCTTCCTACATGAATGTGGATGTTTCACTCTCACTGTGAAGTGGAGTCTTCCTACAGTAGCCTGGGGTGGCAAGGTGTCTTGAAGGCAGGCACTAGGCTTATGCTGAAGAAAGCTTGGCATCTTATGCTTCAGATTGCCCTTGGGTGAGCTTATCCAGACTAGGCTGTGCTGCCCAACCCACAGCTGCAGTATAACTCTGGGGAAGGCACTAATTTCTGAGACCTTACCGTCCCCCTAGATGTAGCATCCACCCCCATCATCCTGATAGATGCAACCTTTCTGGATTGTGGAAGAGGTCTAGCCCATGGTTCTGCAAAGTGTAGAAGCACAAACAAGCAAAAGGCAGGTGGTCCAGAGTAGAACTCCCCAACGAGCCACAGGCAGGTGCCCAAGATCTGCCTGTACCCTTATAATTAACAAGTCAGTTGGAGACATCAGAAGTGGGTGACATTTACCAGAAGCCGTTACACACTGTCAGCTCTGGCCACCAGGGACATCAGGTTCACTGTCGCTGCTTTGTGACCGTTCTGAGGGGCTCTCCAGGCGATGCAGCTCCAAGAAGCTTGTGATGAGTTTGGCAATGGCTTCCACATCACTAGGCCATCATCAAGAAAGCACGTCACCTTGGCAAAGGGTGCAGTTCCAGAACACAACACAAAAGACCCACACTGTCTCATCCCCCGAGATACATCTACAGCACCCCCAGGGGTCCCAAATGGGCCCAACATTTCTAGCCTCAGATCTACTCTCACCAGTTCTGCCCAATCCCATTCTGATGCCTCCCCTACCAAAGCTATGACAGAGCTTCTCCTCAGCACACATCCTCAGCACAGCCCCACACCCTGTCTACAACACGGAACTTCTCTGTTGCCCTGAGAAGCACTAAGGGATATCCCAGTCTTGCTCTATACCGCTCTTACCTGCGTCGACCCATGACTGCACTCTGTGTAAGGGGATGAGAGAAGCCTGTTGCAAACCGGAGCACCACCATGTAGCCCTTCCCAAAGTAACGGACCTTTTCCTCCTCCACATTCACATCCTGGATGTCTTTCAGCAGGACCACCACTGGGGACAGAAGGGTTTGTTCATGAGCAGTTACCCTATGCTCTCATCCTATGCCTGCTGAACAGTGGGAGGAGCATTAGTGACAAAAGCATTGCTAGTCCACATCCTGAACTGTGGACACAGAATAACTTCTGGATAAAGCTACTCAGGAGAGCCATTGCAGCTGCAGCTTCAGGCAGATACAGGCTTCTCTGAGCAGTCCCACAACAGGGATCACTAAGCCCAAGCTGCCATCTTCATGATATCCTTTTTGCCTGACTTTACCTTAGGCTGGAAAACCTGTCTGGCTCCAGTGGGGTAGTCCTGCCAGTTAGTTCTGTGCACAAAAAAACCATTGCGTAACTAATGTATGGCTGATACTGCTTTCCCAAGAGCCACTGGAAAACTCACTCTATGAGAGAGCCACTATCTCAACTCACTGTCACAGTGACATGGGGGATGACCATGTGGCTTGGATCCTGTGAGGACTTGCTCTCAGATGCGCAAGGACTCCCAACAGCAGCCTAGGGGTAAGTTCAGCCAGTGCACTGACTCACGCCCCACAAACCAGCTTTGATCTTCATCTGTGCCACATTCAGCTGTTCACTGCCAGCAGATGCCTTGGGGCCTAACTCTTCATGTTAAAAGCCCACTGAGGGGCCTATGCACGCACACAATTTACTATCATGTTTGCAATGCACAATAGCTGGACTGGATTCATAGGGAAGAGACCTATGAGAACCTGCTACAACTAGGCTACCTCCCAAGCCCAGAAGTTCAAGGGTTGTGGGGTTCCTCTGACCTCACTGCAGGGCTAGCAGAGCTGACAATCAAGAAAGACCGTTCCTGAAGACTAGATGGCTCCCTGTTAGTCTACAACCTGTCACCCTCACTCAACCTAGGAGAGGTGCCAAGGAATCCATGCTTCCTGACAGGCTGAGTCCTGAAGTATGCAAATTATCTGCCTGGATCCATCCCTGCAAGCCAGGATAAGTGTGGGGACCCTCATTCCTTGAACAGTTGAACTTGGACCCAAGCCATCCAGACCTCACCAAACCTTCACCAAGCTGTAGTCCCACACATCTTACCTTGATCATGGCCTGCTCTGAGAAGAGTCAGCAGCTTCTTGTAAAGGCTGAATGTTTTTAAGATGACCTTCCCAGTGCTCTTGTTGAAAATGGCCTCCTGCAAACCAATGTATGCTAACCACACACAGAACTCCAGGGAGAGGGCCAAGCTGATGCTGAGGTTATCAGCCCCACCCACATTGATACAAGTATTCATTTGCCCAGTGGAAACCCAAAACTTTCAGGACTCTTCCATAGCCAACTTCTTTGCCTGACCTTTTGTATTCCCAAGTAAGGGGCACATGAGAGAAAGCAGATAGAGTGGGTACCCTTTTTACATAAGAACAAGACCAGGCTGGGGAATCTAGCCCAGTGGTAGAGCCCAGCAGGTCTGAGGCCCCAGGTTCAACTCTAAGTACTGGATAAATAAAAGAACAAAAGGACAGGATGGTAATGAGGCCATTAAGCAAAAAAGCAGAAGCCCAGGCCAGGTAGCTTCAAGAATTCTGAGAAGTCCAAGACTAAGGGAGGGGGCTTCCCCAAAAGGTACCACCTGACTTTACCCAGGCCCAGATTTCTGTCAGCTATTGTAGGTGTACAGTGAGGGCCTGGGTGGTCAGGAAGCCCCCAACTTGTGAACTTCAAAGTCTGAGTTAGCAGAATGTTCTCAGGTCCCTGCCCTGTGTAGCCAGCCTAGCCAAGAGACAATACAGACTTGTTGCAACAACCCCAGGGGGTAGGGGGATGCAGGGGGGGGAGAGGGAAAAACTGTGAGTGTGGTGTTTTATGCCCATCAGAAGGCTGAGGCAGTAGGCTTGCTTTTGAGTTTGAGGCAAGCCTGCAACAAAACAAAACACAGTACACAGAACCTTGGTGAAACAGCTGTGAGTAGCTTCTAGAAAAGTCCAGAGATCTTTATAAGCAAAGTCAAGGGAAGGGCTGAGTCCAGGTTACCCAATGCCTCTGAACTGGGGCAGGTGCTTCCAAATGGGAAGAGTACTACTGTACCATCTTACCTCCCAGTCCTCCAAGTTCTGTACAGCCACAAACAGGCAGCCCGTGACATAGAAGAGCTTCCAGCCCAGACTATCTGCAAGCAAAGTATATCAGCTCATTAGCGACAGGAGCTAAGGTGATAGATATGTCCATAGGTGGTCCTTCCCAGCCCTGCCTTTCTTTTGGCTCAGATTAGAGGCTTAGGCAATGTGCTTCTGTCACCAGAGACATGTGCATCCCAAACTCTGCCTAATTCCACCTAGGAGATGGGTAGATCTATACAGCCTTGTCATGGAGGTGGGACACATCCTCCCCGTAGCAAGGTGGAAGGCAAAGGCTAAAGAGTTTTCCAAAAGGACTTTGTAACACAGGGAGAGATTTAAGATACAAAACATGGGTTGGGATCATCTCCCATACAAGGCAAGGCAGAGGCTACCCCAAAGCCACACACACCAAGACTGCTCACAGGTGACTGCCTTTTGTTCATTACCAAGTGCAAAGAAGCTGATGGGGAAAGAGAGCATACTTTACCTCCACTGTAATAGGCAGCAGCCAGGCCAGTGGATAATATTCCTGTAGAGAGAGGAGAGCGTGAGTACCTTGTTAACTAGCCAAGGGAAGTCCCATTTCTTCACCGTGCTATAGCTGTCAGCAAGCAGGACAGCTTGTTCAGGGGCAGCAGGTAGAGGCTACCTAGTGCAGAGCTGGTGAAACAGCTAAGAAGTTTGTTTTAAAATGGAGGACAAGGGGACTAGAAAGAGAGCTTATTGGTTAAGAGTATATACTACTTTTGCAGAGGACCCAGTTCAGTACTCAGCACCCATGTCAAGCCATTCAGAACCTCCTGTAACTTCAGCTCCAGGAGAGTTAATGCTCTTCTGGACTCCACAGACACCCCCCCCCCATATAGATACACACATAATTTAAAATTAAATTTAAAGCAGGATATGCCATTATAGCATTCACCAGACTTGTCTGCAAACAAATAAAAAATGCACAAATGACCCTGATGTGGGTATTGCCTACATGGGATGAGGGATGAAGACTACGTAGAGAATTATAACACAACACAGCATAACACGCAGAAGAGGCATGTGTATATCTTAAGGACAGACTACAGAGATGCTGCTGAAGCCACAGCTAGTGCCTCACCTCAGACTCTGTACAGCCCAGCAAACACAAGTGCAGCCGTCCCTGCGATACAAGAGCCTTCTGATAGGCATTGGAGGAAGAGTAAAAGAGACTGAATGCACTTAGGTAGAGGTCTGAGACCGGGAAGAGAAAAAATGGGTACCCACAATCACCTGTCAAGTGGAAGGAAAACTATAGTGACCTCAAAAAAGGCAGGCTGGGAGTGCATCTCAGTGCTAAAGAAGCGTGCCCAGCATTCAAGGCTGGGAGGGCATCTCAATGTTAGAGTGTGCCCAGCATGCAAAGGGGTCTTGCATGCCATCTGAAGGAAAAGGCACACCGAGGCGAGGGTTAATGAAACATGCTTTATCAAGGCCTTGTATTGAGGAAACCCTCTAATAGGACACAAAAAAGCTGTTTATGTCGCTTTTTAGATTTGTGTGGGGAAAAACTGGGAAGCCTTACCGACCAGCAGGGACCAAGACCGGATGCCTGGAGCCCTCTTCAGATGGAGGCGGGTGCTGGTGCGTGTCTCCACCTGCATATACATCCCTGGAACCTGGGCTCCACTGCACAGCCGACCAGGCTTGGGAAAACACAGCTGAAGCCTGCAACCACTGCACATAGGCAGCACGTCATCAGTCCAGTCAGGAGGCTAGAGGAAGCTCCACAGCCGACCCTGAATTCCTTTCTCATAAGAGCCCGCCTCAACTCACAATTATGTATGGGCATCGGGGATACACAGCTCACAAGTTCAGTGTCTGGTCTCCCTTCCAAGCCCCAGTCTTGTGAACCCTTTTCTTGACTGAACCCTCATCTTTAAGTTTTTCCATTAGTAGCCCCCCGCCCCGCCCCTACACACACACACACACACACACACACACACACACACACACACACACACATATATAACTCAGGCTTCCGGCACCTTACTCGAATCTTCCAGAAACAACTCTTCCCACCAAGAACGGGAAGTGAAAGTACCACCGTGTATGAGTCTCTACAGTCACAAGCTGTCAGACCCCTGTTACTGACTCCAGACTACCTAACAATGGCCCAGATACATCCGAATTAATGGGACACTGCGGCAGGACCTCTGGAGATTAGCACCCAAAGCCCCAGTTCTGAGTGGCTCCTTGGATGCCCAGGGGCAATCAAGCTTCGTACCCTACATCCTCATGAATCCTAGTTAAGCACACAACTTGCCTCCCTCTGGCTCCAGTTACCAAACAGCTCCACTAGCCGCCCGTTCCGCTAGCTCCTCTGGAGGAGTGCACACGCCCAGTTTGCTCAATCTGCCTTGCGCCCAATCCAGATCCGCAAGCGGTGGGTCGGAACCCGAAAAGATGCAGTACACGCACCTATGCCGGCACCGAGGGACGTGTGCGAGAATTAGTGGGCGAGAACAGCCCCTCCAACTTCCGGACTTCTGTTCCCCGGACTTCCGGGATAAGAGCCGGGTAGGAACCTCCCAAGGGTGGAGACTGAGTGATTACGCAGCCCCGGGTAGTGCCTTTGTGCTTCCACACTCCAGTGGACCGGACGGTCCGTAGGGCTCCTGAATTAACCCCTTGGCCGGCCAAGGAAGATGTCACTCATGGGACATTTCCTACCTAAGCAGCATATGGGCGTGGTTTAGAAGCCCTAGGAGTGGATCTGGATTGGGTTTTTTGTTTGTTTGTTTTGAGGGTGTGGGGGATTTTTTTTTCCCGGTTTTCCAGACATGGTTTCTCTGTGTAGCTCTGGCTAGCCTGGATCTCAGAGAGATCCGCCTGCCTCTGCCTCCCAAGTGCTGAGATTAAAAAGGCATGTACCACTACCTCTTGGCTGGATCTGGAATTTTAAGGAAATGAGAGATTATATTCACCAGACCCCTAAGGTATAGCAAACATGGACTATCTGAAGTCAATCTAACAAAATATGCACAATAAATGAAAGTGAGGACATGGCCACTCTTAGGTATTGCTGACAAGGTTCTTATTGTAGATGTGAGGGAGAGCACAGTCACGGGCATGTGGAAGAGTCTGAACATGACCAGCAGAATAGACAGAGCCAGGAGAGGGAGGGAGGGAGGGAGGGAGAGAGAGAGAGAGAGAGAGAGAGAG
>JANHMN010000002.1:641986-677977 GCA_030674055.1 Rhabdomys pumilio | reverse complement strand
GAGAGAGAGAGAGAGAGAGAGAGAGAGAGAGAGAGAGAGAGAGAAAGGGAGGCAAAAGACCAAGAGGGCAGACAGCTCGTAGTCAGGGTTGGCTGAGTTTTATAGGCAAAGAGAAGCTGGAGGGAGCGAAGCTCAGGGAAGCTCAGGGGCTATTGAGGCTTAGGGTAGTGGGCAGGAGCTGAGGACCCAGGACTCTGTACCGGGTACTTACTGAGAGCCTGGCCGTCATCCACTTTGATAGTCAATAGGCACCTCAGTTAGCCATTTGTCCCTGGTTTCTAACACACAATAACTAGTGACATTAAAACCTGGATCACTTGTCCCTATTTTGTAGCTGCCTCCAACATACATCCGGTGATCTGTGGGTGCTGGAACGGCATGCTGCAGCAGAGATTTCCATTACTTTGCCGTTCTCTTTAGATCTACTTGTTATATGTCTCATAATTTTATAATGACTTTATAAAAGCACACAGCAGCATATATAACCCTGGAAATTTTGTCAATAGATAGGTATAGAATGTACTGAGAAAACTGGATGAGGCGTTTTGATACATGCCTGTAGCCAACGTGCTTGGAAGACTGGGGGAGAATTACTCCACAAAAGCCAACTTGGGATTCAGAGTGAGTCCAAGGCAGTATGGGCAGCCTAGTGACACAGGAGGTGTGACTCAGTGGAAGAGTGCTTTGCTAAGAATGTACACAGGATCTGTATTCACTCTCCAGTGCTAGTTAGTGGATAAATTAAAAATGGCATTCTTTTCAATTCTGTGTCTCTGTCTCTGTCTCTCTGTCTCTGTCTCCCCACCCCACCCCACCCCTCTCTCTCTCTTTCTCTTTCTTTAGTTTTTTTTCCAAGACAAGATTTCCCCAGGTATCCCCCTGACTGTCCTGGAACTCACTCTGTAGACCAGGCCATCTTCAAATACACAGAGATCTGCCTGCCTCTGCCTCCTGAGTGCTGGGAATTTCCCAGTTCAAGAAGAAACTTTTATTTATAGACTGGCACCAGGTCTACACCCAGGATTAGAGATTCCTGAATGGAGCCCTAGCCACCTCAGTCAGAGGTTTATAAAGAAAAAGAACACAAGTTACATTCTCTTCTAGTGCAAGCAGAAGGTTCTCTTATACAAAACAAGCTTTATTTACAGGAGCAGAAACAGAAGAAAGAAAAAAAAATCTTTAGCAGCCCTTAGCATTTGGAAGTCTAATTTTGCTTTATGGTTCTCTAAAAAACCCAGAGATAAACTTTTAAACATAATGTTAGTGTTAGCCATGAACATGGTAGCCATCACTGTGCTGTGTGTTGAGATTTACAGCTTGAATGGTACTTCCATCATGGAGTCAGTTGTGCTAAAGCCTGAGGCCCTGTTACACTAGAGCTCATTCACTATGAAGACCAGGCAGTTCTCCTGCTTCTGCCCCTTAGGTTCTGGGATTAAAGGTGTGCATCACCACACCTAGCTGCTTTTAGTTAATTTTTAAAATAACTTTGGAGGTCACACAGTCTAGCAATAAATTATTTCTCCTAATAGGTTTGCTGTAGGTGACACCTCTGCCTGTACCTGTAGAGTAAAAGATGAGTCCACTTCTGGGTTTGAAAATGTATCAAACCCCACCAATTCCTGAGTATGAAAACCACCAATCCCTTATATAAAAATCCCACCAATCCCTGGGCTTGGACTGACATCTCACCAATCCCCACCCTGGAAAACTTGAGCACAGCCACATTTACTGGAAACAGTGAAGGTCAAGAAGCCAGCACAGCTGCTTGACATAGTTCTAGTAAAGCTAACCCGAATGCTTCAGTTGCTGTCAGTCTGTCTCTCACTTTTGGGTTTTGGTCTCTATGTGGTACATGTTTGGGGACTTTCTACATTATGATTCATTTTATGTCTTTTCCTGAGAAAAATTATGTCTGAATCCTTTTTAGGAAAGTCCTAAAATTAACTATCTGGCTGTATTTGTAAGTCTTCCTTATGCTCTAGAGATCATTAAAGCACAGATAAACACATAATTAGATGAGACCATTACTCCAGGAAACTTCTTGGTGCATTAGCCAGTGAGCTAACTCAAACAGTATAATTGGTGCAGGGTATACAGAGACAACTGACAAACTCTGACTGGCCAGGAGAATAGGTTACATTCAAGGACTCCTTTACAGTATACTTAGAGCTTTCTGAACATGAAGTTTAACTATAGGGCTCGTACAGGATACAACCTTGGAGGAATAGAACTCAGTAAAAAAGATAGACTGACTAAAATAAACTTTTCCTACTTTATAGCATAGATGAAGTAATTAAAAAGTTAGGTATTAGTATTTGTTATTAATAAAGACTGGTTCAGATATTTTTCTGTTTGTCTGGAGTGCTTTAAAACTGCAAACATTGCCAGCCTAAAAGTAGGCTGTCATATAATAGATGTGTCTGCTTTGGAGGAGACATTCTTTAGATTTTTTTACATTAGAGTTATAGAGCTGATGATAAAAATAAAATCTGTTCTATTTGTATTTCCTAATTGTGACAGAACTTGTAACTCTGGACATAAAATGAAAAATCAAATCTAATCTGTACTTCTTGTATAATCATTGTTCTGTGACAGAGTCTTTTTTTTTTTTCTGTGAAACCTATAAAATAAAGAAACACCTGATTGCTAGTCAGAGGTGCAAGATTCCCTGACTACTTCCTCCCTCACTCTTCTCTTTCTTTATCTCCTCTGTGGCTGGGTTGTCCTGTTGACAAACTGCCCTCCTGGCAAAACTCCCTGAAGAAACCCTATCTATATAAGCCTATCCCCTGTTCAGTTCCAAACTACTTCTCACCCAAGCAGAGGCAGCCACTCTTTTGTTTCTGTCCCAGTAAATCTCTTGTATGAGGTTTGTTGTGCCGGGTTACTTTGTGGTATTCCTCGGTTCTCAACTGCTAGGATGCTTTCCTTTCAGAGTTGCAACACTTCTGTAGGGGGAAAACTCTTTCCTTGGAAGCTGTAACACTTCCACTGGGGAAACCCTCTCCACGAGAGCTGCAGCATCTTGGATGGGGAAGCCATTCAGCTGTAACAACAATGTAACGACATTGGTGTTTTCCTCTCAGAGCCGCAACACTATATTGTGGAAAACTTTCCCCCTCAGAGCAAAGCTGTACGGCTTTCATTGAGAAAGCCTTTCCCCGCAGAGATGTAACATAGTACCTATGTAGTAAGTAAAATGGTAGAGCTGAGTGATGGAGCATTTGTCTGGCACGCAGAAATGCCAGAGTGGAACTGAGAGTCTGGAGGGCAGATTGAAAGCAGGCTGTAGGGGTTCAGTGGGGGTAGTTTGTTTTTCCAGCCTCTATGCTTAATGAAACTGAACAATTTTTGTGCCTTCCAGAAGCTGATGCTGGTTATACAAAACTTGCTTATAATTATTCACTTGCAGACCTATAATAGCAACACAGGACAATATAAATATTTTAAAATATATTATATATTCACTGGTGTTTGCCTGCTTGCATGTCTGAGGGTGTCAGAATCCCTGCAACTGGAGTTACAGTTGTGAGCTGCCATGTGAGGGCTTAGAATTGAACCCGTGTCCTCTGGAAGAGCATCCAGTGCTTTTAACTGCTGAACCATCTCCCTAGTCCCCAGTACTTCATCAGAAAAGTGCATGTAAGCAAAGTCTCTCTCAGACGGAAGATCAGCTGTAGGGAGCCGACTTTAAGCAGAAAGCGGCTAGAAAGCAGCTATCATCTTTGCAGCCATCTGGAACCATTTACCCTGATAGAGACTTGGTTTTTCAGCAGCCTACAACAGCTGAGCACACTCTAACAAATATCTTGTTTATCCCACATAGCTTGTTTTGCTGTTTAGTGACCCCAGCTGCATAGTGCACGTGGTAAAATGTTTTCACCTGTGTTCTCCTGCGTGTGCTTATAAATACCCAGGATTTCCTTGTACTGGGGTGAATGAGAATCAATAGGAGTTAAGAGATATATATATACAGTCAATACAGTTAAGAGCAATATGAGTGAAGAGGAGTCAAAGAGGGGAATAAAGGAGTAACCAGATTTGACTACGGACCCTCTGCCTTGTCTCCATTCTTCAAGACTCAGTCCCCATGGGCCCGAGCAGCAGCGCAAGCCAAACCAGACAGAGAACGGTCCTCAACAATCAGCTGCAAAGAAGACTCTCAGACCAGACCAGCTGTCTGAAAGAGGTTTAGACCAACTGAGACACATAGAAAAGAAACACTCTCCAACCATTTGAGCTGCCTATAGGCTGTGGCTTGTGCTTCAGGGTCCCAGATTTGTGAGCTGTCACCCAAGCTGTGGTTGGCTTTTGTGATGCAGCTGTCTTTGAGTCATTTTTGCTCCCATAAGTAACCCCTCACCCATATTCCTGCAAGTAACCCAGTAGAATTTATTGGTTCATCAAGTTAGACTTTTGTGGTATCCATACTTTGGTCTGTCATGGGCACCCTCTCTGGGGTGAGTATGTGTATGTTGTGACATACATGGCAAATCAGGAAGTTCTGTCACACAGCACTGAGAAATAATAAATAAGAAGTATATGCCTGAAGAGTTCAGTATGACATAAAAGACATCTTGCAGACTGGGAATGTAGCTCAGTATAGAATACTTATTATTATTTTTATTTACTTACTTATTTTTTAGATAGGGTCTCACTTCAGTTCTGGGTTGCCTGGAACTTGCTGTGTAAACCAGGCAGGCCTTAACCTCATGGAGATCTGCCTGTTTCCAAAGTGCTGGGATTAAAGGAATGAAAAACCATATCTGGCCTTGTATTTTATTTTGTGTGTGTGAATGTTTTTTCTGCATGTAGTATGTGCACTACATGCATGTCTGGTGCTCACAGAGGTCAAAAGAAGGTGTTGCTGCCGGCCAGTGATCGTGCATTCTTTTAATCCCAGCACCTGGGAAGCAGAGGCTGGTGGACCCCAGATTTCGAGGCCAGGCTGGTCTACAGAGTGAGCTCCAGGACAGCCAGGGCTACACATAGAAACTCTGTCTCAAAAATAAAACAAAACAAACAAAAACAAAAGAACAACAAAAACCAAGCAGGTGTCACATACTCTCAGAACAGGAGTTAATGGGAGTGTTGAGAACTAACACCAGAAATCAAGAGTCAACCCAGGTTCTCTGCAATGGCAAATGCTCTAAACTGCTAAGCCAGTTCTCCAGCCTCACAAGACTCCATCTTAATAAAGCTCAAGTAAATAATCCACAAGTTGGGTGTTGGACTTGAATGTTTGTTTATTGCTTCTAGTCATTGCAGGTATGGATCATGGTGTCTGGCTGGCTTCCAGCAGGATAACAAAATCAGATGTAACGTCTCATTGAACGTTTGTAGAATCTTAGTGTAAGTGTAGTCTTTATATGGCTCTCAGTGGTAGTGAAGAGGAAACTATATAGATAACTAATGCAGAGACTTCTTGGTATCAAGTCATTTCTACCAAAATTCTGAGAATAAAAACACTCTCAGCTATATAAGTGTGCATAACTAAAAGAACGTGCTGATAGTTTATATGAGTGTAGCTCAAAGGATGTAGATCAAAAGAAACTTCCCAAACAGACAGTCTTACAATTCCTGTCTTCAGTTCCTTTCCCTAGTCTTGCCTAACCTTGCAGTTAGTCAAGAGGAGCAGCAAAATGGCTAAGCTTCTAAAGTTGGTTCTGAATTTGATCCCTGGAACCAAGATTGTAGGAGGGGACCAACTTCCATCTGTTTGCGTGTGTGCACTCTAATACACTATATATGTACATATACATACACATATCCATACATATTTCCACATATATGGAGAAGCTGCCAAAGATACAGAAGAGAGGAAGAGAACAAAAGGCTAGCCTTTGCAACAGAACATTGTTTGGTTTGGGGGATGGAACCTGGAGCTTCTCAGGAAACTGCCCATACTCATGACATCACTAAAAATAATTTTACTGAACTAAAAGTCAGGTAAGCTCACGATGACATTACAATTTTTATTTATTTACTTATATTGTGTGTGTGTGTGTGTGTGCTCATCCATAGAGGCAAGTGGAGGAGAGGACAACTTGCAGGAGTTTACCTTGGTTTACCTACTAAACCATTTCATTGGACCTTAAATTCATATTTCTTTTTGTTTTATGAGTGTTTTGGCAGCATGTGTGCAGATGCATTGTGTGTTGCCTTCAGTGGCCAGAAGAGGGCGGGCGATCCTTGGAGCTGGGGGATGTTTCTAGCCAATCAGTCACAGGTGCTAAGAACCAACCTTGATTCTCTGGAAGAACCGCAGGGCTCTTAGTCATCAGTTCCCCAGCTCCCTTAAATTCCTAATGATAATGTTTAAACTCGGCTTTTAGAAGATACTGAAAAACAAACTCCATTTAAGAAGCTGATTCACAGCAAGTGTGAGGATGTAAGTCAGTCTTAACCTAAGGGCACTGTTACTGCAGGTCCAGAAACAAGCTGCTCTCTCCCAGTCATTGAGACACTTCCCTCAGTAACACCATTATCCTATACTTTCATTCTATTTTTGACATTCCAGGTCAAAGGTCAATGCCCCTTATGGGATGCCTGGTACCATAGTAAGTTTCTTTAGCTGTCCCAGGGGAGTTATATGAAAATTATTACACAGGACAATTTTCTTACCCAGCTGTGGATTCCATGGATAATGTACATCTTTTGTTCATTATGTAATGTGTACTATTCTGTAGGTGATGTACATCTATGATATCCACTTTATAAAGCCTTCCTTTAGCCTTCTTCCTGCATGCTGTTTGGCTCTAAAGCTGCCGTCCTTCAGGAAGCAGTAAGAATACATTTATTTAATCTAAATTTGAATTGAATCAAAGTCTTTGTTTTTTTCCAGGGGATTAGAACACAACAAAAGAATGAGGCACTTAGTCTGCCTTGGAGACAGGTCTCACTGTGTAGCAGTATAGGGCAGTGTTGGCTTTAATATAGCATTTTCCTGCCTCATCCTCTTGAGTGTTGGGATCCAATATGCCCGCTTATCCTACCTGTCATTCTGTTTGTAGACAGGTACATGTATAGCACTGGCTGTCCTGGAACTCAGAGATCTGCCTGGCTCTGCCTCCTGGGTTCTGGGACTAAAGGCGTGCACTAACTCGCCAAGATTCAAGGTCAGCTTACTTTGAATCTACCCTCTAGACTCAGCAAAGCCCACAAAGCAACGCAAGCCTGCTGCGCATGTGCACTTGTGCCGCACCGGCCTACGTGAGGCTTCGCAGGATGGCCATGGCGGCGGCAGAGGGCGGCGCCGGCTCCGCCCTCCAGGAGATGCAGTAGAGCCGACCTTACGACGCTAACTTGATTGAGCTGGCCAGGCCGCGGCCTCTGAGCAAGGCGCTCTGAAATCGCCGCGGTCTGGCCTCCTTCGCTCGGTCAGCACACTCTTCCTGCCTCATGCAGCTACCTTTGCCAACTTTCACCATCAGACCTTAACTAGCCAAAAACTGACAGGAGGATACGTCCCGGCCCCGCCGCTGCTGGCCAAGGACAAGCTCCACCCCCACTTCTGATTGGCTCCTGGGAGGGACTTGCCACTTCCTGACACTCTCATTGGCTTAGGTGGCGGAGGCGGGGTAAGCGTGCCATACCATCCTTGCACTCTTTTCATTGGCTCAGGGGTGTGGCTCATCCTGCTTCGTCTCTCTCATTGGTCTACTCCAGTCCTTGGGGCGGGGCCTCCGTGGGTGAAGACAACAAAGGGTCGCAGGTCGCTAGCAGGCGGCAGGCGGCGGTGTTCCAGTCTTCCTTATTCCTTCCAGCTTAGGCGCGTCGGCCTCCCGCAAGTCCCACTCCAGATGAAGTGTGAGCACTGCACACGAAAGGTGGGTGCGTCGTCCGGCGGGGCTAGGGGCGAAAGCCAAGGCTGCGCATCGTTGGTGAGGGTCGGGCTCGGCCGGGTGCACCTTGCTCTGTGTTATGTCGGCCTCTGACAGTCATCACCTGTCTGCCGAGGACTGGGCGGCGAGCTGGCTGTTGTCCACGGCGGGCGAGGGCACCGCCAGGACTCGCCGTGGAAGCTACTGTTCTGGGGCCAGTGCTTGATCTCAGTCCCGGCACCTTATTGTGGAAGTGAACGATTAATAAAGTAAATAGGAATGCTTTGAGCGGCTCTTACACTTAACAGCAAACTTCAATGAAAAGAAGTGGAGAAGGAATCAGAGGCAGGCAGGCCCTCCTGTCCTGCTCCACTAGGTGGCTGAAGTGACTGACAGCCGCTGTCACTCACATGTGATGCGTGTGCAGGAATCTTGTTTTTACAGGAATTCTGTTATATCCAAATACTCCATACGTTGTTCTTTTTCAGAGTATCGTCTGTATTCTTGTGTAATAGCCACATCTAAGTGTTCTTATATTCATTATGGTTAGATCACTTCTGTTCTTAGTTATCACAGACAATACAAGTGGACGATGTGTGTGTTTGTGTGTATCCTTCCTTAAGTATGGATGATTTTATTTTGTAGAAAGGGTTTCTAGCCGGGTGGTGGTGGCGCACGTCTTTAATCCCAGCACTTGGGAGGCAGAGGCAGGCGTATTTCTGAGTTCGAGGCCAGCCTGGTCTACAGAGTGAGTTCCAGGACAGTCAGGACTACACAGAGAAACCCTGTTTCGAAAAAACCAAAAAAAAAAAAAAAAAAAAAAAAAAGAAAGAAAGAAAAAAGAAAAGAAAGGGTTTCTAGAAGTAAGATCGACTGCTCAGGATATGTTCTGGTCTTTGGCATCGTACTAAATTATTCTTGGCTGAGCTCGGTGGTACACACCTATGACCCCAGTGCTTGAGAGATTGAGGCAGGAGGTTATAAGCTCAGTTAGACAGTGCAATTTATCACCTCTCTCTCTCTCTCTCTCTCTCTCTCTCTCTCTCTCTCTCTCTCTCTTTCTCTCTTAAGCTTATTATGGGCACCACACACCTTAATTGGAGCACTCAGGAGACAGAGGCAAACTTTCTGTGAGTTTGAGGTCAGCCTGGTCTACATGGTGAGTTCCAGGACAGGCAGGACTATGTAGAAGGACTTGATCTAAAAAAGAAAAATTAGATAAATAAAAATAGAGAAAAGAGAAATAATTTTCCTTTCTAACATCCCTCTCCTTTTTTTTTTTTTTTTTTCTTTTTTAAGGAATGTAGTAAAAAATCAAAAACCGATGACCAGGAGAATGTGTCCACTGATGCACCCAGCCCAGCCAAGGAGGACGAAGAGGCAAGTCAACATTTTGGTTTTGGGTCAGCCTAACGTGAATGGAGTGGCTACTGTTGTTGTTTCTTCTGTCAGGGTCTCATAATACCTTGACTTTCACTGCTCTAAGAAAGACTGAAGGAAAAGTGGTAAGAGCCATGTGTAGGACAGTCTTGAGTCTTCTCAAACAGGTACTGCATGGGAAATGGGAGCATTGTGGTACGGTGTTAAAACCTATATTCTGTAAAATGGAAGGAACTCACATTCTGTAATGTATTCAAAGGCTTGAAGCTCAAGTCCCATGGGTTGTTTGTTTGTTTGTTTGTTTGTTTGGTTTTTTTGTTTGTTTGTTTTGTTTTTCCGAGACAGGGTTTCTCTGTGTAGTCCCGGCTGTCCTGGAACTCACTCTGTAGACCAGGCTGGCCTCGAACTCAGAAATCCACCTGCCTCTGCCTCCCAAGTGCTGGGATTAAAGGCATGTACCACCACTACCCGGCAGTCCCATGGTTCTTTAAGCTTGCTGTTTAAGTTACTAAACTGCTTGTTCAGTTCAGTTCAGTTCTTGTCTTAGCTAATAGTAATGCTTATGTGTGTATATATTGTATCGCACTTGGAGCTGAGATTTATACCCGCCTCACTTCATGCTCTGAAGAGGCATTTGCTTCTGCATGTGTCCCACCGTGCTACGGATCCACAGAGAAGGTTACAGTCACTGTTCTCTTAGAAAATATTAGGACTAGTCAGGAATGCTGGCACACCTCTGGAGTCCCAGCTCAAGGTCAACCTAAGCTGTGTAATGAGACCTTGTCTCAAAACAATAACTGAGGGCTAAAGATTAGTCAACTGATAGACTGCTTAGCTAGTAGCCTGAAATTCTGAGCTCAATCGTATACAAACAAACAAATTGATTTTAGAGCTTACTAGATAGCTCAAGTGGTAAAGACACTTGCCACCAAGTCTCAGGATGTCAGTTTGAGCCCCAGAACCCATATGTGACATTTGGTGACTTATGAACACAGGTGACAGGAAAGGACCAGTTTTTACAAGTTGTCTTTCTACCTCTACACCAACATATGCACACACACACACACAAAACCCCAAATAGGAAAACAATCAGTCAATGTAATATAAAACTTTCTTTTATGTAAGTGTAGAATGAATGACATGTGGGAAGTAGGTGGCAGGATTTTTTTTTTCTTTGACCTAGTAGTTCTGATGTACTGTTTAATCTGACGGGCATAGTTCTGGCCCTCCTCTGTGTGCCAGTGCTGTGCTTTGGGAAGTAGGCCTTTGGGGAGCAGCAGTGCACCAAGAGGCAGTGGTCCCTGGAGTCCTGGGTCAATTTGGGCCAATGCTTTAGACACTAGGCCTATCCTGTCACATAAAATCCCATTGACATGTTAGTGCATACCTGAGAAATAGAGGCCTGCCTAGACTACACAGAAAAATTCAGTCTCCAAAAAATTAGAACAACCCTTTTAAGGCCCCATTTCTTATCAGTGTTGTGAAGAGCTGGGTGTCTTCCCTCCCAGGGTTCTGGTAAGGATGAGATAAGTTTGAACATAGTCTAACCAGCCTCTTGGCAGTTTAGTGTGGATATAATCTTTAAAAGGCTGAGGGTTGCTGGGGAAGAGTTGTAGACTGGGCACTGAAGGTAAGAATTCAAGGTGGGATGGAACATCAAACAGATGTCTGCACTACATAAATGCCTGGTGCCCGCTGAAGTCAGAGGAGGATGTTTGATCCCCTGGGATTAGTTACAGATAGTTGTTAACCACTATATGGATTCTGGGACTCTAACCTGGGTCCTCTGAAAGGGCAGCCAGTGCTATTGACTGCTGAGCCATCTCCAGCTCCTATTTATCTATTTTACTTTTGAGATGGTCACACTTGCTATGTAGACCCTGCTGGCCTTGAGTTCAGTGACCCTTTGTCTGCTTCAGGAGTCCTGAGACTAAAGGCATGTGTCATTAAGCCTAGCATCTTTTTTTTTTTTTTAATCTGTGTATATGTGCTCCCCACTCCACCCAGATATATGCTTTAGGATAGGTTACAGAATCATCATGAAGCCAGGGAGCTGAAGGAGAATCGATGGAAGTCACTTAGAAGACAGCTTCAGCTTCTAGTGCCTAGTTAGACAGCCAGAGGTGTATCGGGGATGCTGGGCTGACCTGGGGCCCTGGTGACAGGAACAGGAAGGCTGTTTTGGAAATGGTGAGGACTATATCAAAAGAAGAGGGTCTCCCTAGAGTCTAGCAGTTTACAAGAACAGGAAAGGAAGGAAGATGAGAGTGTGGGAAAGAAACCAGCCTGGACCCTGAGTGTTGTTTATTTGCTTGTTTACTTATTTTAGAGACAGGATCTCACTATGCAGTTCTATTTGGCCTGGAACTCACTATATAGACCAGGCTGGCCTTGAACTCAAGAGATCCATTTGCCTCGGTTTCTGGAGTGCTGGGATTAAAGGCATGGTGTCATGGTGCTCAGCTAAGAACTACATTTTAAAGTAATACACACACACACATACACACACACATACACACATACACATACATACACATACATACACACATACACACACACACACACACACACACACACACATACACACACACACACACACACACACACACACCCCAAAAACCCAAGCAAGCATATTGATACACACCTGTAATCCCATCACTCAGAGTTCTAAGATGCAACTGCTGTAAGTTCAAAGCCATCCTGTGCTACATAGTGAATACCAGACCAGATCTACATAGCAAGATCCTATCTAAAAATATCAACAAACTAGAGGCTGGTGAGATGGCTCAGTGGTTAAGAGCACTGACTGCAATTCCTAGCAACCACATGGTGGCTCACAACTATCTATAATGAGATCTGATGCCCTCTTCTGGTGTGTCTGAAGACAGTTACAGTGTAAATAAATAAATATAAATAAATAAATACATATAAATAAATACATAAATATTTTAAAAATATCAATAAACTATGAAAAAAAATGAGACTGCATAGAGCTTCTATAATTGAGTGAAATGACTGCTTACTTCAGCATCTTCCTGTGTTAACTCACCAATACTAACTGAACACCTATTATTTTTAATTTATTTCTTTTTTTACTCATCCCTGATTTGAACTTGAGCCTTGCACTTGCTGGGAGAGCTATGACACTCACTTAACCTCGAGCACATAAGCACCTTCTAGGCTCTCAGAGATGCTGGGGAGCATAAGGAACATGAGATGCTAGCCCCTGTGAGGTCATTCAGAGGGACAAGCACGTTGACACTGTGTGGTAATGAGCCCTGAAAATAAATTTCAGGATGCCAGCTCTGTTGGAGCCAGTGGATGGGTGAGAGATCATTTGGAATATTTTCTGGAAGAACTCAAGAGCAGTCAAAGCCAGTCTGACTGAATGTGAGCCCCAAGGGGCAGGGCAGGGCAGGGCGGGCAAGGCAGGCAAATGCTGTGCTTGGAACCCTGCTCTAAGAGAGTGCTGTCAGGCTTCAAGCTATGGAAATGTGTCTTGTGCTTTAGCAGATTTCTCTGTGGACTAAAAAGGGCCAGAGTATGGAATGGGAGGTGGGGGTTCAAAATGTGGTTAAAGGGACCAAGATCCTAGGGTCCCAACATCCAGGTGTTGAGTCCCCCTTTTTAAAGCGGGGGTGGGGACAATGATGAGCACCAACAGTTCAGAGCTGGGAACTGAGGTCTGAGGTCTGTGGTGCTCACAGGTGGAAACCTCAAGTCAGTCCTGACTATATGGAAAATTTGCTCATTAGTGTGGAGCTTGAGGAGCTAGGCAGGGAAGCCAGATGCTGGCTCACAGGCACTGGAGAGGAAGGGTAGAAGAAGAGAAGCAGGAGATGGCCATCAGGCCACTTTGCAGCAGGCAGGAGTATCATCTACCCACATGACAATGCTGGGGCCAGTTCACCCTTGACTGTTATCTGCGACTCCTGTGAGCTATCAATGGCCTTGTGCCATGACATGTGCCCCCACCACCCTGAGTTGCTCAGAACTGAAATCATTGCCCAGTAGCTCCGGACACCTCAGCCATGACTCTGTCTCTATGTTGAATGTCAATTCTTTTCTTTATTGTACTTATGCAGTTACCCTCCCCAAAGAAACAATGCTACCAGCCAAGCAGTGGTGGCGCGCACCTTTAATCCCAGCACTTGGCAGGCAGAGGCAGGCGGATCTCTGGGATTTCGAGGCCAACCTTGTCTTAAAATCCTGTCTCAAAAGACTAAAAAAAGAGAGGGAGAGAGAAAAACGAAAGAAACAATGTTAACAGCATTTTCTTTCCTAGAAGGGAGAATTCCATAAGTTGGCTGATGCAAAAGTCTTTCTGAGTGACTGCCTGGCATGTGACAGCTGTGTGACTGTGGAGGAAGGTGTCCAGCTTTCCCAGCAGAGCGCCAAGGACTTCTTCCAGGTCCTGAATCTTAATAAGGTATGGTGTCAGCCTGAACGAATGGTGCAGGCCTGCGATTCCAGCTACTGGGAAACTGAGGCAGGAGACGTGCAAATTCAAGTTCTGCTTAGGCTACAAACTGAGTTCAAGACCACCCTGGGGAACTACAATGGTAGAACATTTGTCTAGCATAGATGGAGGGATGGATGATAGGGTCCTATTGTTTTTAGTTTATTTCTTTTTTTACTCATCCCTGATTTGAACTTGAGCCTTGCACTTGCTGGGAGAGCTATGACACTCACCTAACCTGGAGCACATAAGCACCTTCTAGGCTCTCAGAGATGCTGGGGAGCGTAAGGAACATGAGATGCTAGCCCCTGTGAGGTCATTCAGGGGGACAAGCACGTTGACACTGTGTGGTCAAATTGTGTATTGTAATGAAACACAGTACCGGTGTTTATGACCAGTTTATGATCAAAAGCAAGCTGGAGAGGAAAGGATTTACTTGGCTGGCTTACACGTTCACATATTAGTGCATCATTGAAGGGGAAGTCAGGTTAGGAACACAGTAGGAACCTGGAGGCAGGAGCAGGTGCAGAGACCATTGGGGAGTGCTGCTACAGGGTAGTTCATCATGGCTTGCACAGCCTGCTTTCTTACAGAACCCAGGATCACCAGCTTGGGGAGGGCACCATCCATAATGGAGATCTTATGGAAACATTTTCTGAATTGAGGATCCCTCCTTCCCTCCTTTCAGACAACTCTAGCTTGTGTCAAGTTGACATAAAACTATCCATCATAGTCAGACACACACACACACACACACACACACACACACACACACACACACACAAATGATTAGATAAATACATCCAGGGTTATTGACAACTATGTGCCTGAGGGATACCATCCATGTGTGTCATTGCTCTTTGATTCTTTGTATCTGCAACTTGTTCTTGATGTGATGGGCTTTACTGATGTTTTGTGAAACATGCTACATTTAATTGTTACACTCCATGTATTGGAATTCTTCTGTTGGTTAACATGTCTGTCTTGTATGTGGTATTTTTATTTTATTTGGTTTTTCCAGACAACATTTCTTCGTGTAGCCCTGGCTGTCCTGGAACTCACTCTTTGCAGATCAGGCTGGCCAGGAACTCACAGAGATCCTCCTGCCTTTGCCTCCTGAGTGCTGGGATTAAAGGTGTGTGTGCACCATCACCATCTGGCAGTATGTGGCATTTTATAAATTTAATATTTGACTGTTTTATCAAAGTATCTTAGTTTTATGGTTTTTTAAAAAGATTTATTTATCTTATGTATGTGAGTACACTGTAGCTGTTTTCAGAGACACCAGAAGAAGGCATCAGATCCATTATAGATGGTTGTGAGCCACCATGTGGTTGCTGGGAATTGAACTCAGGACCTTTGGAAGAGCAGTCAGTGCACTTAACCCCTAAGCCATCTCTCCAGCCCCCTGGCTAGAACTTTTAAACTGGTACAAAGTAACAACAATGGTAAGTGGTTCTGGCTAAAACCTAGAAGCTTAAAGCTGACTTCTGAATTGAGTCTTGTTGGAAATTTAGCTTTCCTGTCATCCTGAATCTCACCTGCAGATGATGAGCCCCGCCTGGAGTCTCACAGGCTCCATCACTGAGGCAAACACTGGAAGCCTTGGCATGGAGGAGATTGGTGCAGATGCTCCTGACTCCAGTCTCTGGGGTGATAAGAGCCAACCACTCACCACCACACCAAGATCCTGTGCTTTCTTTGTGTGTGGGGGGCGGGGAGTGAGGGTGACGTGGTTCAAGACATGGTTTTTCTTCTCTTTGTAGCCCTGGCTGTCCTGGAACTTGCTTTGTAGCCTACATCTTTTTCTTTTCTCTCCCCACCCCTCTCTTTTAAAATGTAATTTAAACTTTTTTATGTTTTTCTGGGATGTGGTGGAGCATGCCTTTAATCCCAGCACTGCACGTGCGTTTCTGAGTCTGAGACCAGTCTAGTCTATAGAATGAATTCCAGTGCAGCCCGGGCTACACAGAGAAACCTTATCTTGAAAAACTAAAACAAACAAACAAATAAACAAACAAAAAACCCCAACCAACCAACCTACCAACCAACCAAAAAACTGAAAAACCCAAAAAACTATTTGCTATTTTCCATTAAACATTTGACATTATTGTTTCTCCCTCTAGAGATGTGACACCTCAAAGCACAGAGTGCTGGTTGTGTCTGTGTGTCCTCAGTCTCTACCTTATTTTGCTGCTAAATTCAACCTCAGTGTCACTGATGCATCTAGAAGGCTGTGTGGCTTCCTCAAAAGTCTTGGTGAGTAAGTCACCTCTTTATACTAGCATGGATATATACTTTGAGCTCCTGAGGGGCCCTTTTCATTTTTTAAGTTCAACTTTCAAGGACACAGGAAAGAGAAACTTGAGGAGAGGCTCCTGAGAAAAGGACCCCATTCCCTGTGTCATCACACAGCCTTGCTGTATGTGGATGGATGCTTGTTACAGTGAGCTTGGCCCTCAGTAGTAAGAAGTGACCACCTGTGAACCAGGGACAGGGGTTGTTGGGAGGCTCCCACACCTGCCTCCAGCTCACAGAATGATCAATTGATAATTATTTCTACAATGACTAATGTCCATTTTTCTACAGCCTTTCTCTAGCTAGGTGAGCTGTAGGACTCAGCTCCATCTCCACCCTCAGGCAAATGGTCTTTATATGAGGAATGAAAAGTGGGAGTTTGCCACAGTGGCTGGTTGTACACGACTTTAATCCTAGAATTTGGGAAGCCGAGGTGGGTAGATCTCTATGAGTTCAGGTCAGTTTGGGCTACATAGTAAGTACTAGGCCATCCAGGGGTAAACAGTGAGCCCTTGTCTGAAAAAGAAAAAAAAAAAAAAAAAACTAGGCATGGTAGTCGACTCCTATAACTACAGCATTGGAAGAGCTGAGACAAGTAGATTTAGGGGCTCCCTAGCTAGCCAGTCTAGCCAAAATAGCAAACTTCATGTTCTGTGCGAAAACTATCTCCAAGAGTAAAGTGGAGGGCAAGCAAGATGGTTCAGCAAGTTAGGGCTCTCCTTACAGGAGAGTGTTGGTGTACATTCATTACCCCCAACCCATACATAAAAGTGAGAGGCAAGAAGACATTGTCACATATACCTATAATCATAGCATCCAGGAAGCAGATGCAGGAGGATCTTCCATGAGTTTAAGGCCAGCCTGATGAACACAGTGAGTTCCAGGCTGGCCAAGACTTTGTTTCAGGCAAGAAAAAGGTAAAACACCCAATCCGAACCAGGCCACTGTTGTAAGAAAAGTATCAAGACTAACTGTGGTAGTGGCTAAGGAGAGACATGTGTCATCATATCTGTGATCTGTGTTTGTGGCTAAAAAGTTGAGGAATAATTAGGTTGCTCGGAAGCTGTGGATGGTTGTTCCGACCTGTAGTCCTAGCACTCGGGAGCCTGAGGTAGGAAGATTCCAAGTCTACAGCTAGCTTGGGCTATGCCGAAATAGAGTTTATCAGAAATAACAACAAAAAGCCAAGTGTTGTGATCCATGCTTTTAATCAGAACACTTGGGAATCAGATAGAATATCACAACCAAGTCTATATAGCCCAATAAGCTCTGCACCAGCTAGGACTCCATAGTGAGATCTTGTAATATAAAATGAAAGACAGAGTACAGAGAAGTCAGATGTGATCTGGATCCATCCTTGGTCTGAGAGAAGAATCCATTAAACTCAGCCCATGCCCTTCTTTCCTACAGGGGTGCACTATGTGTTTGACACCACCATCGCTGCAGATTTCAGCATTCTGGAGAGTCAGAAGGAATTTGTACGCCGGTATCACCAACACAGTGAGGAACAGCGTGAGCTGCCCATGTTGACCTCTGCCTGTCCTGGTGAGCACAATGCTGGTACTGTTTCACCAGAACTGGATCATGGCCCTAGCTTTGGCTGGAGGAGGGCAGGCCCATCCCACCCAGCTTCGTAGAGCAGGACACCTCCATTAGTTAGGGTTTACTGCTGTGAGCAGACATTACGACCTAGGCAACTCTTATAAGGACAACATTTAACTGGGACTGGCTTACAGGTTCAGAGGTTCAGTCCATTATCATCATGGCGGGAAGCATGGCAGCATCCAGGCAAGCATGGTGCAGGAGGAGCTGAGAGTTCTACATCTTCATCTGAAGGCTGCTAGCAGAATATTGGCTTCCAAGAAGCTAGGAAGAGGGTCTAAACCCCATACCCACAGTGACACACCTACTCCAACAAGGCCACACCTACTCTAACAAGGCCATACCTTCTAATAGTGCCACTGGGCTGAGCATATACAAAACATAACAACACTTTATGAATAGGAACAGTATAAAGGTGTGTTGGCTCACTCTAGGGTGACAGTCTCAGGAATTCACTGTACCCAGTGCTAGAAGGAAGGAGAAAACAGTGGGAACTGACTTCATACGTGTTCTCTCTCCTCTCTCTCTGTCTCACTGTCTCTGTCTCTCTCCCTCTCTTCCCCTCCCTTCTCTCTTTTCCACTCTATTTCCCTTTTTCTCTCTCTAGGTTGGGTCAGATATGCTGAGCGGGTGCTGGGACACCCCATCATCCCATATCTTTGTACTGCCAAGTCCCCCCAGCAGGTCATGGGCTCCTTGGTGAAGGATTACTTTGCCAGACAGCAGGTAAGCCAGTGTCTCTAGAGAGTAGCAGCATAGGGTAGACTCAAGGTGAGCAAAGCCTGGGGAACACTGCACACTGTGGATAGCGAGGCCCTGGACTGCACCCATGGAGACACTGTCTGACTGCTGTTCTGGCTGCCTCAGGAAGCTAAGCCTCATCTCTATCCTGGCTTTTTGCGCCAGGCCACAGATAGCATCCTTAGTCTGCCGTTTTGGTTGGGTTTGGTTTGGTTTTTTGAGACAGGGATTCTCTCTGTAATCCTGGGTGTCTTAGAACTCACTATGTAAATTGGGCTGGCCTCAGACTCACAGAGATCTGCCAGCCACTGCTGATTAAAGAAATGTGCTACCACACCCAGCCCTTTATTTTATTTGTATTTTTTTAATTTTACATCTTATTTTATGGGTATGGATGTTTTGCCTATCTGTCTGTCTGTGTACCATTTGCATGCCTGGTACCTACAGAGGCCAGAAGACAGCATCAGAGCCCCTGAGATTGGAGTTGCATCTATTCATGAGCTGCTCCATGGGTGCTCGGCAGTGGACCAGGTCCTCTGGAAGAACAACCAGTCTTTTTAAGTGCTGAGCCATCTCTCTAGTCCCTGGTCCCATGGTCTTGACACTGTCTGTCACATGATAAAGTGTTCCTTTATGACCTTTGCCTCAGTCCATCTTCCTCCTCAGTTCAAAGGCGTTGGGCAGCCAGACATAGATTGCACCCTGCCTTCTTTCATTTGAATAACTGTTTGGGTCCCACAGTAACTAGAAAATATATCAAAGGACAGACATCCCAAACACTGCAGCAGCCTGAAGGCCACATCCACCTGACAACCTCATTTAGCCACAGAAAACGTTTCTTCATTTATAAAGTCACCACAGTTGGCAAATTATCACCCCTACCACTCCCATATGTGTATTAAGTTGATGGGACAGAAAATTGGCTATGGAGTGGTTTATTTTCTTCTTGGCTTCTTATACCCACTGTGAGAGTTCTGGTGTTTCTTAATCTTCTTGGGCTGCCAGCCCTGTGCTCTCCAAGGGGAGCCCAAGTTACAGATCCTCTTGCAGCTCTTAGTGGGGACAGCTGGGCCTACAGCTCTAGCCTCTGGCAACCTCTTGGCTTAAACCCCTGGGGGTTAGGATCAAATATGTTTCCTCTTGAGCTCTACCCCTTCTCTGAGTAGGGCTTTTCTCTTGGGCCTCAGTGTAAAAGTCACTTGGCAACTGCTGGCTCTGTGTTTGTCTCAGCAGAGGGGTGGCTCAGATGTTGTCACTTGAACAGTTTCAGAAAATCTTCGGGTAAAGCAGGTGCAGCACAAGCCTGTTCTTACCTGTGCAGAGCGCATGAGACAGAAACACCCATGGGGCAGGGTGGGAGCGGCAGTTGGGACTACCCCATGCTGTCGCCATCACCACCTCCCTGTTTGCTGAGCTGAGTGCTCTCCTCCACAGAATCTGTCTCCAGAGAAAATCTTCCATGTTGTCGTGGCTCCTTGCTATGATAAGAAGTTGGAAGCTCTTCGAGAGGGACTTTCCACTACCTTAAATGGTGCTAGGGGCACTGACTGTGTGCTGACATCAGGTGAGAGGTGATAGCTGCTCTGACAGGCCTGTGTGACCAAGCTGCCTGATGGCACTGATAGCCAAGGGTTTTTGGGGTCTCAGCGGCCTAAAGTGAAGAAGATTCTTCAGAGTCTTTCTCCAGATGAGAAGGTCTCTGGGAGGGCCTTATGGATAGCATGGCTTTTAGATGGTGCTCTCTTACCCCACAGTCCATCAGCTTGCTTTTCTGTAGAAGTCACAAAGTGCTTGTGCACACAGATAAGCAGAGAGAAGCCAGGAAGGCTAAACAGGTTAAAGAGATGTTTGACCTGTCTTCCTCATGGGATGCTGGGAATGGATGTAGTATCTAAATCAATAAGAACCCATCTTAGGGAGGAAGCCATATGCACTCTGTAAAGAGCTTCAGTGTAAACATGTCTTAAGCTGTATTGTACACACGGGGCTGAGTTAATTGTAAACAACTTTTTTTTTTTTAAATCATGCTGTGCTTAAGTATACTAAAGTAAATGAACTGGTGGTCAGACTCTCAAGTCTCAGCCCTGAATTGAGTTTCACTCTTGTCTTTGGCAGATCGTTTCCCTGCCTGCTATAAACCCGCAGGGACCCTCCTTGCTTTCCCACATGTGAGAAAACCAGTATACTACTGGACACAAAGAATGTTTTTTACACTGAATAAAGTGAGGAATTCAACTGTACTCTAGTGATACTGCATTTAGTGGCCCTGTTGGTATCGCTTTTCAGATGCTCTGCCTTAGAGCAGCAATGCTCAACCTGGGGGTCATACAGGATCCCTACAGGGGTCACGCACCAGATATTTACATTAGCATGAGGAACTGTATTAAAGGGTCATTACATCAAGAAGGTTGAGCACCACTGACTTGGAGAATGTGGCAGAATTGGTTGGGAATGGAAATTATCCATTGGTGTCCTGAGAGCTTTTCAGAAAAAAGAAGCCTAAGAGCATTTGTTGGGAGCTTGTTAGGATCCAGGCTCATCTACTTGAGTTAGATTCTGAAAACTGATTCTTCAAGGTGTTCAGACTAGGTTCATGTGGCCTCGTTATCTGTCAGGATGACCTTAAAGATCAGGAGCTCTCTTCCTCCCTGTCGTGGGAGTCTAGCTTTGACACAGGGAAAGATTCCTCCCCAAGGTGGGACAGTGTTGCAGGGAGGGCAAGATGGTTAAAGGTGCTGTTCTGTACTTCCTGAGCAGGAGGCCCAGGGTCTCTACTCATATTGATGGAATAAAAACCTTCAAAGGGACGGACCATCTTAGAACCACATTGAGAACGTAAGCTGTGTTTGCTGTATGTTCTCAATGTCTTGTGGTACCTGGTGTCTCACTGTTCTCTAGGGCTCTGACGGGGGCTTTTCTTGGGAACCCTTATGTAGAAAGAGGGTAATATAGAAAATGCCTCTGGTTACGAGCAGCTGTCCATCAGCACAGTGTCCACATAACAGTGTGGACACATGCAAGCTTCCACTTCAAGGAACATGAAGCAGATACAGAATTGCCTCAGTTCAGGGCCCAAATGAGGAATTCTGTTTTCACATCTTTTTAGTGTTTTCTGATGTTAGCATTACTTTATCCTGGTGAAGGGCTCCTGCTACATGGAATAGATTATACAGCAAAGAGGGATCCCAGGCTCCTAATGCAGAATCTCCGGGATAAGCAAAGCCTGACCCAGAGCCCTTGGCCACCTGTCTTCCTGTCTGTGACTCATGCCTCTTTTTTTTTTTTCCAGGTGAAATTGCTCAGATAATGGAGCAAAGTGACCTCTCTGTGAAAGACATTGCTGTGGATACTTTGTAAGTGGCATCTTTGTAAGTTGGGAGGGGCCTCTGGTGAGCCTTGCAGGCCCTAGGGCTGCCCTGATTAGATCATGTGAGTGCTGACAGGTTCCTACAGCCTTACCAACCTGGCCTTTGAAATGGATTCAGGCAGGATCCTGGAGGAGAACACTATTCTCTAGTACTGCCAGGGGGTCAGGGGCTTCCTCGAGTGATGCCCATGCTGTTTCCTTCAGGGAGGAAGGCAAGCATAGAAGCTATGTGGAGCAGAGCTCCACACCTAACACAGTGGCTCCCTCCAGTCTCTCTGCATCGAGAACACAGCTGTTGGGTTTTTTTTTCCCATGGTGACTCCAATGCCCAGCCAAGACTTTGGCTATTGCTGCATCCTGGGTCCCATTCAAAGTATATTGCAAAGACCAAGTGCCCAACTGATAGCCTGGGTGCTACATTTGTCCCCCCTCTATGGGAGGTGAGGTGAGTAATTCTGGAGTACCTGCTGTCAGAGACTACCTGACAACCCAGGGTGACCAAGAGAACTCACTGTGACAACCTGGACATAGTTAAGCACATGCTTAAGTCACTTGCCACCCTGCCCTGAGTACATTTGTAGCTATACACAAAGAAACAAGTGAACCCAGTAAAATAGCCCCACTTGCAATCTTGGGCTAGATGCAAAACGACATTTGATACTGTTCATTAGAACTCATTAAGAATGTGCTTTTGGGGGCTGGAGAGATGACTCAGTGGTTAAGATTGCTTACGGCTCTTTCAGAGGACCCAGATTTGGTTTTCAGCACCCACATGGCTCCTCAAGTTTAAAAGTGACTTAGTCCTGTAAGTGACTCCCTGGATTCTGTTCCTATAAAACCTGGGTCAGTAGCTGGGCAGTGGTGGCGCATGCCTTTAATCCCAGCACTTGGGAGGCAGAGGCAGAGGCAGGTGGATTTCTGAGTTCGAGGCCAGCCTGGTCTACAGAGTGAGTTCCAGGACAGCCAGGGCTATACAGAGAACCAAAAAAAAAAAAAAAAAAAACCCTGGGTCAGTGCTTGCTGCTCTTCATCAGCCCAATTGAGGTTTTGTCCTCTCTTTTGAGGTTTGGAGATGTGAAGGAGGTGGCAGTCCAGCGTCACGATGGAGTGAGCTCAGATGGGCATCTGGCTCACGTCTTCAGACATGCAGCCAAGGAGTTGTTTGGCGAGCACGTGGAGGAGATCACCTACCGTGCACTGAGGTCTGACCCAGCATATCTAGCACCAGGAGTGGCGCTGACAGATCAGCCAGAGCTAGGGTGTGATGCTTGTGCAGTATGGGTGGTGTGCCTGAGGTACATGGTATAGTCACCTGCTCAGCTGTGGCTGTTCCATGAGAAAAACAGCACTGGTTACAACAGACAGGCCTTTTGTGTGTCTTTCCATTGACATTATCTTGGTGACATTTGAAACTTAAGTTGAAAAGTGGGCAGATATGCTAAACCTAGCACTGGGGAGACCAAGGGAGGATTGTGAGCTCAAAGTCAGCCTGGGCTACGTGATGAGACTGTACCTCAGACTAATAGGAGTGATTGGCCATTGAAATATGTTTTATTGGTTTATAGAAACAAAGACTTCCATGAGGTTACCCTTGAGAAGAATGGGGAGGTCTTACTGCGCTTTGCTGCGGCGTATGGCTTCCGCAACATCCAGAACATGATCCTGAAGCTCAAGAAGGGCAAGCTCCCGTATCACTTTGTGGAGGTCCTCGCATGTCCCAGAGGTAAGGGATTCAGCAGGCCCACTGACAGCCTGTCCAAAAGTGACCATGCCATGCCATGCCATGCCATGCCATCCTCAGCCATGAAGGCTCCCTTCCCTCAACTGTCATGTGAGAAGTAGCTAGTTGTATCCTGAGACCTTCCCTTGTAGATGCCCAACTGATGCAAATGGGAACCAGCTCCTCAGGTCACTGACATAGAGTCAGTGCACAGGTCTACTAGAAGCTGAATCGTGCATGGTGGCTGCAGGAAAGGGCAGATGTTACCTGCTGTCTAAGAGTTCCCCATGCTGCAGAGGAAAATTGACCCAGGCAGATTAGGAAAGTTCCCAGCTAGGATGGGGAGACAATGAGAGCAGGCCAGAGTGAGGACAGGACCTAGTGCCTGAATCTCTTCCTCAGACAGTAGGTGTAAGTACTGGAGAGTGAAGGGAGCCATCTGAGATAGTCCCTCTGCACCCCTGGGTATGAGGAGCTATCTGAAGATCAGGAATGTCTAGGTCATCCTGAGCTTGGGGTAATGAAAAATACTCAAGTAGGACACTAGAGTTCTCAGAAAGGCCCAGAGGGAGCCAGGCAGTTTCTGACAATAGTCAGAAATGAAGAAAGGATCCATGAAGACTCTGACAGAGGAGAGGCTTGTATTTCTAGCCCATGTCCTCAGGGGTCTTCTAGAGGGAAATGGTTAGTAGCCAGCATTTAGAAAAGGGGATGAAAGCAGGGGCCATCTACTTCTCCTGAGGCTCAGCAAGGCAGATGCTGTATTAGAGCTTGTGCTACAGTAGGTAGAGACAAAATGGAGCCTCTTGGAGGGCTCATCTTGCTTTCTGGGAAAACCTGTATAGGCCTGGAAAAGAGAGGAAGTAGGGTCACACCCACTGAAAGGGTGCACAGCAACAGTCCAGCTGCTAGGCGGCTGGGACCAGTGGAGATTAGGTCTAACCAGGTGGGAATGTGTTCCTGCTGCTGCTTTTTGGTTTGTTTGTTTGTTTGTTTGTTTGTTCTATTTTTCCTGGTGCTGGATTCTGAACTCAAGGCATTGTATGTGGTTGGTAAGTGCTCTTCCACTGAGATCTATATTCCCAGCCTATCTCCTGGTTCTTTTAAATGAAAGTCTTGATGCTAGGTTTGGAGACTAGTACCTTGAACACACTAGATACACACTCTACCACCAAGCTGCTCCCACCGCTATGCCATTAATGGCATTTGGCACATCAAGGTGTTGTACTGACAGAGGCGACACATACTCAGACCATATGACTGGGAAGTGTGGGTTTATGGAGAGCTCATAGACCTCACTCAGTCCTAATCCAGCCTTGTTGGATCTGCACACTGACAACAGAGTGTGCAAGCCAATGTGCTTTAGCCTGTAGGCCATTCTGTGCTCTTTAGGTAAGACCAGTTTACCGGTAGTGTATATGGTGAGAACACCCAGGGCTCTCCTCCTGGGCAGGCTCCATGACAATCCTGAGAGCCCCAGTAACAGTCTCAAGCCACACAGTGCTGCCTATTCCTTGCTTGACCTGCCTCCAGCTGTGTGCCTCCAGGTAAAGCTCCCTTAACAGGTTGCCCACAGGGAAGAAGAGGCCCACCTGTGTGTCTTTCAGGATGCTTAAATGGCAGAGGCCAAGCACAGGCTGCGGATGGCCACACAGATCGTGCACTACTGCAGCAGATGGAAGGGATCTACTCCGGCATCCCTGTGCGGCCCCCAGAGAGCAGTGCACACGTGCAACAGTTGTACCAGGAGTGGCTGGAGGGCACCGAATCCCCCAAAGTCCAGGAGGTGCTGCACACCAGCTACCGGAGCTTGGAGCCCTGCACAGACAGCCTGGATATCAAGTGGTGACAAAGCCTGAAGGGCAGGAGGGGACAGCTCTGAGTGGAGAGTGGTGGGTGCTTCAAGAAACAACGGGTCACTGCAGCTGTGCCAGCACTCCAGGACACGTGGTTCCATTGGTGCTATCTTTGTAGTGTGTGAGGGAGAGGAATGTTTGCACATGGGAGAAGCATTTTTCCCTCTCTGCCTATCCTTTTATCCCAAGATTGTGAGAAAGATCCCAAAGAGGCCAGGGACATACCCCTGATTTACAGGTTTTAAAAAAAGTTCAAAATGTGTTCTTAAAGAATCAGACCCTGGGGTTGTGATCCAGGAGCCTAAGATTATTGCTGCAGAAATGGAGACATAAGGAAGGGCCAGGCTGCTGCATAGTGGATAACTATGGCCTTCATAGAGGCCCAGTCTTCTGGCCCAGTTTGGCTCTTTTACTTGTATACAGTTTTTAAAAATAATTTTGAATTCTAGGGCCAGCAAGATGGCTCACTGGTACCAGCCTTAGTTTGATCTGTGGAACCCACATGGTGGACGGAGAGACCATGCCCACAAGTTATCTTCATTAGGCACCATGGTATACACATGTAACACCGAGGTCATGCCCCCAAATAACCATAAAAAACATTACAGTAGTTTTAAGTCCTTGTAACAGTGAGCCATATTCTTCATAGTCACCGAAGGCCAGCAGACTTGGCAAGCTGGGCACTGGTGTGCATGAGTCATTCTTTTACTTGACCTGATAGTAGCTTTGAGTTGGACTCACCTCAGAAGAAAGGCTGCCGAGGATGGCATGCATTGTGCCCTGCATTTGATGCAATGTATATTTGAAAAGAAATAAGTAGAGAATTAAGAGGGTAGCCCACCAAGGGTTCTAAGGTAGGTGCAGCTCACTGGCTACTGCTGTGGGGCAGGAAGATGAAGCTGAGGCTCCATGGTCCCTGGAATGGGTGAAACAGCTTTGTAATGTCCAGCTTCCTCTAAACTCCTCCCCAGTGCCTTCTCATACAAATTGGCCTGGAGCACCCCGTCTTCTCCACAAAGCCCACTGATCTGGGGCAGCATCCCTTCAGCCCTCACTAGTGCTAGTATGAGCATGCCTTAGGGGAATCGGTATGTCCACACAGAAATGGCTGCCCAATGGTGGAATTCACAGAATCATGTGACACATTCTAGAGTCCATCCAAGAGATAAAGGGGTTTGATGAAGCCCCTGAATTTTGCTCAGTATGTGACTACCTTGGCCCTCAGTATTGTCAGCTCTGGCTTATGTTTTGTTACTCCTGTGAGTCTGTCTAGGAACATAACTGGATATATTGTTGTAAACCAGTGGTTCTCAACCTGTGGGTCATGACCCCTACAAAGGGGTCACATATTGCATTACAATTCATAACAGTAGAGATACTACTACAGTTATGAAGTAGCAACAGAATAATTTTATAATTGTTGGGGGGAGGGTCACCACAACAGGAGAAACTATATTAAAGTGTCGCAGCATAGGAAGGTTGAGAACTACTGTTATAAATTATGATTTTTTTTTTTTTTTTTTTTTTTTGCTTTTAGTCTATATGCCTGGGTATCTACCCCCAAAGTAATTGGTCATGGAATAAACAATGCAATGGGGTCTTGAGTGTGGAGTTGAAGGAGTCAGATGTTGTTCTCCTGTCCTGGACTACACCTTGCAATTCGCCTCCCCCACTATGCCCCAGCCTGAGTGATATTACCTTTTTCTGATAGGTCAGGAGAAGGCTTAGAACACTGGGAGTCAGTGTGGGAAGAGATTGACTTCCTGCAAACTTCATGGCACCATCCACAATAGCAACCGAGGCTGGGTGCTAAGATATGAGATGTAGGCCTTCTGTTTCATTGATGCTAGGCTGTGGCCCCGTGGGCTCTTCAAGACTGCAAGTGCCTTTCTGTTCCTACATCACAATGGAAGTATAGTGATACTGACTTGACTCAGTGTGTGCCTTACCCATTACTGGTTGGCATGTGGGCTTTCCAGGTGCATCACAAGTGAGCCAACTACAGGAGTTGGGGTTGCAGCTGGCGGCCAAGTTGTAGGTGCTGCCCTGGGTACATCACTCACCTGAGGGGCACAGCTGTCTGGAAGGGTAATGCAGGAAATGTGGCTTCCTTTCCACTTGGCATACTACGTGTGGGTTCCCTTCTGCATCTACAGATGGGAAATTGCCTGAAGAATTTACTCTGGTTTACCATTTGAGAGAGTGCAGTCAGTCCATTATGTCAGAGAAGACACCTCACATCTCGCTGTTCATAAAGCACCGTATCTTCTGTGGATGGGGTTCCTTGTAAACAGAGTTGAAATGGAAGATTTATTATGATTTTTATTTGTGTGTGTGTGTGTGTGTGTGTGTGTGTGTGTGTGTGTGAAAATCAGGTGTGTATGGGTATCCACAGAGGCCTGAGAGGACACTGGGTGCCATGGAGATGGAGTTACAGGCACTAGTGAGCTGCATTGTGAGTGCTGGAACAATTTTGGTCTTTTGGAAGAGCAGTAAGAGCTCTTAACTGCTGAGCCATCTCTCCAGACCCCTGAGTGTAGTTTTGCTTAGAGAGAGAGAGAGAGAGAGAGAGTGTGTGTGTGTATGTGTGTGTGTGTGCGCGTGTGCCTGTCTACTGCTGGGAATAGGACTTGGGTATGGCATGTGCTAGGCAGAAACTACAACTGAGCCACATCTTGAGTGCACACACAACCCCTTCCTTTCTCTTGCTCTCTTATTCTGAGACAGAGTCTCACGAAGTCATCCAAATTTTCAGCTCGCCTTGGAGCCTGGGCTGGCCTTGAACTTTCCACCTTGATCCTCCTGCCTCTACTTCCCAAGTGCTAGGATTACACATTCACCACCATGCTCTGCTTTTACAGTGGTGGGACGGCATGCAGAGTTGGGGGTATACTAAGCTGGCACTCTGGTTACTGAGCTCTGTCCCCAGCTCTCCTTTTCCCTTACCCACCCTCCCCTCTGCTTTCTCTCTTCTCTCCCTCCCCGTCTTTCCCTTTCATTCTCCCCCCTACAGAAACAGCCTGGTCCCTTGAACTGTGGCTCATGGGATCCACTTGTCTCAGCCAACCCAGCAGATGTGACTACAGGCTCATGTCACTGATGGGGGAGATTCAATAAAGTCTCAGAATCATACTTTTTCAGACAGATATGGGAGCACACAACTTTGATCACAGCACTCATAAGGTAGAGACAGATGGATCTCTTAGTTGGAGGCCAGCCTAGTCTACATAGTGAGTCTCAGACTAGCCAGAAATAAATGATGGAGAAACTATCTCAGAAAACAAAACAAGAACTCTGTTTCCCTCTGCCTGCCTGCCTGCTTCCTTTCTTCAGACTTTGGTGTTTTGGGGACAGTTGTAGACAACATTTAACCACACTTAAACATCTCCCTCTCCCATGTCCTTTCCCTTTAACTCCCTCTGCTTCCTTCTGAGATATGGTCACATTTAGCCAAGGCTTGCTGTGAATGGATTCTCCTGCCTCCATTACCTCCCAAGTGCTGGGGTTAGAGGCATAAGCCACCATGTCTAGTGATATTCCCTTTCAAACCCTGACTAAATTTGGGGCTGGGATGGATGTAGAGATTGGTCAGCACTAAAGTATGCTTGCTGCTCTTCTAGAGGACCCACATTTGGTTCTCAGGACCCACATCAGGTGACTTAACCGCCTTTAAGTTAGAGGATCTGATAACCTGGCTTCTGCCACCTTTAACTTTAGAGGATCTGATGCCCTCTTCTGGCCTCTGCAGTATCCATATGCACAAAGGACACAAAAAAATTTTAAACCTTAATACCAGCACTGCAGGCAGAAGTAGGCAGATCTCTGAGTTCAAGACCAGCCTGGTCTACAGAGGGAGTTCCAGGACAGCCAAGGCTATACAAAGAAACCTATCCCCCCTTCCTCGAAAAAGGCAAGACCTAGAATATTTTTAAAAATTCAAAATAGAACATATATTATTCATTTGTGAAATTCATAAAAAATCAGATGTATTTTCCTTGTCTATCATGTACAAAGTCCTGGCTCTATCCTGAGCACCACATGAACAGCATGGCACCAAATGGGGGTTGCTGTTAGGGTCAGAAGTTCAAGGTCATCCTTAGAACTTTCAGTGTTTGAGGTGAGCCTGCGGTACATGGTACTTCAAAAGGAAGGAAAGAAGGAGACGAACCATCTCTCATAGTGCCTCACCAATTTCTAGTCTAAGTTGCTTCACGTCATTGACAGCTCTTTATAATGTCAGTCATGTTAATAATTTTAGTCCCTCCAATTGGTATCATGATTTTTGCTTACATTTATTTTGGAGAAATGCTTGCCAACTGTTGAAATGATTTTAAACATACTTCTGCTATTTTGTAGCTGTGTGTTTATATAAATCAGTGTTCTTAACATTGATAATCATAAAACCAAAATTTGCTGGAGTATAAATTAAATCAAAGTACTTGGGATACATAGGAAGGTAACTCTTGAGTTCCAAGCCAGTCTACATAGTAAGTTCTAGGCCAGTCGAGGCTATAAAGTGAGGCTCGGTCTCAAACCAAGCAAAAAACAAACATACGGATTAACTCTGAAAACATCAAAGATGCTCTATACCCTATAGGATCAAATATTCAGCTGGGTGGGAATGCGGCATAGGACGATGTGCAAGTGGATCCTGGGGTCTCATTTGTCAGCCAGTCTTGCCAAAACAGTGAACTCCAGGTCTCAGAAAAAGACAGGAAGAAAAGCTATTGAGGCGGACATCTTAACATCAATCCCTGGTGTCTACATGTCCCACAGTGCGATACGTACATACACTCTTCTATCATACATAGGAACAGATAAGCACATGCATCCTATTACTATACAGGGTAGTTTTCATCTGTAATAAATTGTTAAGTTTACATGTACATTGAAGAACTGCTTTAAAATAAATATCCTTATTGTAAGTGTTTGATTTGGCCAGATATGGTGGCTCATGCCTCTAATCCCAACACTTGGAAGGCAGAGGTAGGGGGGTCTCTATGAGTTCTAGATGATCTCGGCCTATATAGTAAGTTCCAGGCCAGTCAGGGCTATATACGACTGTCTTTCCCTCCCCACAGAAAACACCAAAACCAACCATAAAAGCCAAACAAAGCAGCACAAGTGTTTGCTTTGTATGCTTACTTTCTATACCTGGATAGCCAGGTGTAAAAAGTTAGATTTAGCCCTGTTATAGACAGATGCTAGAAGCACATGGCAGAGCCTCAAACCTGCCCTAGCCTCAAACATGTATTAGAACAAGAGCTCAGGACAACACAACAGTGTCAATAGTAATGGAAAAACATTTCTTGCTCTTGACCGTGCTTTTTCCTTTGACTGTGTTTTGTCTCTAGATATTTACCAAGTTATCATTTCCTAGTTATCTCTATATCACCTACAATGCCTCAAATTAATAATTAATGAAATGGCTCTCTGCCATATTTATAGTACAAAGCAGCTTGAACCCTTAGGAATTTATACTGTAATTACACATATAAGTCAAATAAGATATGTAAATGTTATAAAGACACATTAATTTCCATTAAATTTATTGTAAGTTCAGACACATAGAATGAATTAAAATGCAAAATGTTCCGATGCCTCTAGTTTGGCTCTCTAGAAGCTCTTGGCTAGAATGTCCATTTTATCCTGTGCAGCTTAAGTTCAGACTCGCTCAGCCTTTCCACTCTCCCTGACCTGAACTCCTTTTGTGCATCAGTGAGACAACACTGCGTCCCATTGCCTGCACCCAGGGGCCACCATATTGGTGTGACGTTCTTTATGACCACGTGCCTCTCTTACCAAAGCTAAAGCAGGTGCATCCACTGCCCTTCCGTCCTGGGGAAGACACTAGGGGTCTCGGCTTCACCTCTGTGTTGGCACTGGCTTCTAGAGCCCCTCATAGCTCTGCTCTTCCCACGCCCCACCCCCCCCCCCCGCAGTGGTTTCTTTATTAATGGGAGAGATGGGGGTCTCTCATCTCCTGTGTGTGTGTGTGTGTGTGTGTGTGTGTGTGAGAGAGAGAAAGAGAGAGAGAGAGAGAGAGAGAGAGATTGGCAAAATGCTCAGATTTGCAGCCCTTGGTATGAATTACTGAGTGCAGAACTGTATGTATACTGGGGTAATTTCTGTTACAGCCCTGCGCTGTGACACACCGGTCAATGCGGCAGGTTCCCGAGCAGCGTGCCTGGTTCTGCGCAGCCTAGGGCGGAGTGTGAGAGTGGACAGCGGCTCCCGGGGCGCACTTGACGCCCGTCATGACCTTGGACCCCCGCTCACTCCGCGAACGCGCGCGGCCCCACGCCAACTCCTCACTCCGCCCCGGGTTTTCCGCGCCGCCGCGGCCAACCTGCGTCGCGCGACGACGCCGGACGTGCGGGCGCTCGGCGGCGCAGCTTCCCATTGGCTGGCCGCGGTAGCCCCACTGCGTGCGCCGCGCCCATTGGCCGGCGTGCCCGTCCGTCGTAGGGCCGGCGCGCGGCCGTGCGAGCTCCCGCCCTCGCAGCTCTCCTCGCCGGCCGGCGGTCTCCGCGACCGTGCTCGGCTCGCGCGGCCCACGACCGCGCCCGGGCCTCGGCCCGCTAGGGCGCCCGCGCGGATCGGCCAGGCCTCGCAGGCGATGGCGGCCGCGGCGGCGCTCTCGGGCGCGGGCGCCCCTCCCGCGGGCGGCGGGGCCGGGGGCGGCGGATCCCCGCCGGGCGGCTGGGCCGTGGCGCGGCTCGAAGGCCGCGAGTTCGAGTACCTCATGAAGAAGCGTTCGGTGACCATCGGGCGCAACTCGTCGCAGGGCTCCGTAGATGTGAGCATGGGCCACTCGAGCTTCATCTCGCGGCGCCACCTGGAGATCTTCACGCCCCCGGGCGGCGGCCATAGCGCGGCCGCCCCGGAACCCGCGCAGCCCCGGCCGGACGCGGGCGGCGACTTCTACCTGCGCTGTCTCGGCAAGAACGGCGTGTTCGTGGACGGGGTGTTCCAGCGGCGTGGGGCGCCGCCGCTGCAGCTGCCGCGCGTGTGAGTGGCGGGCGGGGGCTGCGGCCTGGACCCGACCCACGGTGTTACCCACGAGCAGGGAGGGACCCTGGCCCACAGCAGCCACCCCCAGGGAGGGGCGGGACCCTGACCCACTGCCCATCGTCAGGCAGGACTCAGAAGACCCACGACAGCTACCTATGAGTGGTGTCAGACCCTGAACCAGACCTTCTGGTCACCATCAGGGAGGCATCCTGATCCGCTATCCAGGAGCCAGGAATGCTAGACTCACCACCAGGACCCATTCACCACCCATAACCAAGACCTGACTGATTCTGACCTACCCTAGTTTAATGCCCGCTACCAGAACTGGGACCACAGCCCCCAGCGCATCACCCGGAGTATTTAACCTGCTGGCCCACTCATGTCTGCTCCCCGTACTGCCAGGTCCCAGGCACCGGTATTCTAGCCCACGGCCCTTTGTCCAGCCTGACACGGGACTCTTAGAACACAGACCATCATTTCTGCCATCGACCCTCCGCCCTCCCTGCCATCGTCACTGGAGTTAGTGGGTGGAAGTTTTACGGGTGATCTGTACCTAACCATCAGGGAGAAAGCACCTAAGGGAGAGGTTAAGCAGTGTGTGAGATAACTGCCTGAACTAAAATACCTATCTAAAATGAAGAATAGAAAGCTGTTACCTTTTTTTGTTGTTCACGTTTCAGTGGCAAGATATTTTGGAGGTAGCGTCTTAAGCCTAACAGTTCTCTTTCCCCGGTGTTTCTCAGCCTAAATATTGAAAACTCTTACATGAAGGGTTAAAAGCTTGTCCAGAAACTTAGAAATATGAGAAAACTGGATACTAATTTCAACAAAGTAATTTCTAAGAAGCATCTTTAGTCAGATGTAGTGCTTTCAACCTGTAATTCCAGCACCCCGGAGGCTGAGGCAGAAGAAATTTGAGTTCCAGGCTAGGTTGGACTGTGTAGTAAACTCTAGACCAGATTGGGTTGCATGGTGAGACCCTGTTTCATAAAACAACAACAGCAAGACAGAACAAAGAGTGTTGGTTTTTAAGGAATAATTACAAGATTGTGTAGAGTGACAAGGGAGCCGCATAGGGAACTGCCAATCATGGTACACAACAATTTCAATTTGGTTCTGTGGCTGGATAAACTTACATTTTCTGTGCTTGAAAAACAACCTTGCTCTCCAGGAAATGCTAATTATGACTCAGGGGTCTCTTTCTAGGTCATTGCTAGTGTAGCTTTTGCCACAGACTGAAGTTTTTAATTGCTTTCAGTTTTTGGAGATAATGGTAAAAGTGTGGTTCCAACTTAGGTTTGATGTGTGTGTTCCATATTTCTTAGCGTTGGGAGGGGGTTGCAGTATGCACCACTGTGTTTGCCTGCAAACTTCACTTGTTTGTTTATTTATTTTAAAAATATTAGCAGTCTGGTTAGTAGCACTTGTTGCTCTTGCAGAGGACTTGTCTTCAGTTCGCAGCATCCACATTACAGCTCAAAACCGTTTCTAACCGTAGCTTAGGCATCAGACACCCTCTTCTGAATGCTGTGATCACCAGGCATGCACAGAGTACACAGACATACGTGTGGGCAAATACTCATACACAGAAAATAGAAAAAATTTAAAATTAACATTTGTTGCCAGGTGTAATGGTATAGACCTTTAATTCCAGCACTTAGGAGGCAGAGTCAGGTGGATCTCCATGAGTTCAGGGACAGCCTGGTCTACATAGAGAATTCCAGGCCAGCCAGGGCTAACTTTTGCCTCTAAATAAAATAATAAGTAAAATTACATTTGCTTATACCTGTGCCTTGCTTGCATTCACTACAGTACACATGTGGAGGCCAGAGGACAACTTGCTGGAGTCAGTTCTTTCTGCTGTGTGGGTCCTGGGTATCAGACTCAGATCATCAGATGTGGCAGCATGAGACCTTACCAGTAAGCTGTCTTACTGGCCTACAAGTTATTTCTTATTGTTATTTTTTAAATTTCAAATTAAATTAAAACTGTAGATTAAAACTCCTGAGTGTGTGTCTGTTGGTATGTACATGTGAAGTAGGTGTCCTCAGAGGCATTGAGGCTCCCTCTGTAGCTGAAGTTAAGAGTAGTTATGAACCACTGGACATGGGTTCTGGGAGCCAAACTTAGCTCTTCTGAAGCAGCACATGTCCTTAACTGATGAGCCATCTGTCCAGCTCCCAGTGTGTACCTGTGCACCACATGTGTGCCTGGTGCCTTCACAGGCCAGAAGAGGATTTTGGATTCTTTGGAGCTGGAGTTACACAGTTTTGAGCCACCATGTGGGTCCTGGGAATTGAACCTGGGTCCTTTGGAAGAATAGCCAATGCTCTTAACCACAGAACCAACACTGTGGCCACCCAAAATCTTTTTAAGTTTAAACAAACAAATAGGTACTGGCACACACACTTAAAAGAGTGTATAATGGAAGAATTATGCTGAAGCTGAAATACTTTTGAGACAGTCTAACTGTGACAAGGTGACCTTGAACTAGAGACCTTACTGCCTCCACCTAGGAACTGGTATAGGGTACAGCTGGTGTGAATATTCTTGTTATTTTGTTTCCAGATATATTGCTTCCTCTGTTGTCTAGGTAAACTTGGCCTTGAACTCTTTGTTGAATCTCCCACCCCAGCTTTTTCTTTTCCTCTGGAGATGGTTTCTCTGTGTAACCCTGCTGCCTTGGAACTTGACCTGTAGACCAGGCTGGCCTCACTCAGATCTGCCTTTCCTCCCAGTGCTGGGATTAAACATGTGTGCCACCATGTCCAGCATCCACTAACCCTGAGTGCTGGGATCTGTAAGCTACCATGACTGACTCACTCCGCTTGGAAGTATTCTTAATGTTTCTGTCTATGGCTGGCCTTGCATTTGTTTTGTTTTGATTTTGGAGACAGGGTATCTCTGTGTAGCCCTTGGTGACCTGGAACTGTCTCTGGCTCTGTAGACCAAGCTGGCCTTGAACTCACAGAGATCTGCCTACCTCTGCCTCCAGAGTGCTGGGATTAAGGGTGTGTACTACCGCCCTGCTGGTTGGTCTTGTATTTCAACCATCACGATTTTATCCTAGTTCCAGTTTTTATATGTTTGCATTTTGTAGTTTACTTTAAAAATTTAAAGAAGTGCTATCATCTTAGTGCATGTCTTTAATCCCACCCAACATTTGGGAGGAAGAAGCAGGAGGATCTCTTGAGTTCCAGGCTAGCCAGGTCTACAAGTGCCATCCTGCCTAAGAAAACAAAATTCAAAGGTAATTTGGAAGGATATGAAATACAATAGTTGTGGTTTAAAGTGTGATTAGTTCATTAAAACAGTATATACTGTATGGAGCTGGCATACGTATGTGGGTAGGGCTGCCCTAGCTTTGGTGAGCATCTTTAGTAACTATGGCTGGAACAGTACAGATATCTTTGCAATGGCTGGTGAGCCCAGTGCCCACTGTGGATGTGTACTTGGGACTCAGTATACATGACAACAGGGGCATCTGTACTTTCTTTTCTTTCTCTCTTTTTTAGTTTTATTTATTTTCTGTATATGAGTACACTGTAGCTGTCTTCAGACACACCAGAAGAGGGCATGGGATCCCATTACAGATAGTTGTGAGCCACCATGTAGTTGCTGGGAATCGATCTCAGGACCTCTGGAAGAGCAGTCAGTGCTCCTAACCACTGAGCCATCTCTCCAGCCTGGCATGTTTTGTTTTTTTTTTTTTTTTTTTTTTTTTTTTT
>JANHMN010000002.1:626184-641886 GCA_030674055.1 Rhabdomys pumilio | reverse complement strand
GCCTGCCTCCGCCTCCCAGGTGCTGGGATTAAAGGTGTGCGCCACCACCGACCCGCGTATATTTTCAAAAACAAAAATCTACATGATTCTACAGATCCTTGTCTTTGTATAACCAGACAAGTATACAAACCCATATATAAGGGAAATGTAAAAAATTTTTTGAGACCCTGGTGCTCCTAAACTGGGATTTGTAGCATCTCCAGAAGGTGGGCAGCTGGAGGAACCCTCTGAGTTTGGAATGAGCCTGTAATCTGGCACTGGAGTAGATGGAATCCAGGCTGGGAAAGGATCTTAGAGGGCAGGGTGTGCAAGTACAGGTGTGGGTTTGTCTGGACTTGGTGAGACATTGCTTTCACTGAGTGAAAATGCCCCGTAGGCTCAGTTAGTTGGATGTTTGGTTTCCAGTTGGTGTGCTGTTTGGGGAAGTTTAGGAAGTATGCCTTGCAGGAATATGTCACCAGGGTAGGCTTTTCAAATAAAAAGCCTCTCCTAGTTTTGTTTTGTTTTGTGCCCCCCCCACCCCCTTTCAAACTCATGGTTCAAGATCTGATCTCTCAGCTTCTTGCTCCTGCTGCTTGTTACTATGCCTTCCACCAGAATGAATACTTATCCCTCTAGATAAGGATATGCCCAAATAAACTTTTTTGTAAGACTTCTTCTGTATGGTATTTCATCATAGCAACAGAAAAGTACTATACAGTCAGTGAAGAAAGCCTTAGAGTACAGGGCCCTTCGCTATCCAGTGACTGAATTTAGTGCCTAAGATTAAAGTTTTAAGAACCCAGTGGGTGCCGGGCAGTGGTGGCGTACGCCACTTGGGAGGCAGAGGCAGGCAGATTTCTGAGTTCGAGGCCAGCCTGGTCTACAGAGTGAGTTCCAGGACAGCCAGGACTACACAGAGAAACCCTGTCTCGAAAAACAAAAACAAAAACAAACAAAAAAAAGAACCCAGTGGGTAACCAGGCAGTGGTGGTGCATACCTGTAATCCCAGCACTCAGGAGCAGAGGCAGGTGGATCTTTGAGTTCAAGGCCAGCCTGGTCTACAGAGTGAGTTTCAGGACAGCCAAGGTCACACAGAGAAACCCTAGTTTCGAAAAACAAAATGGAGAAAAGAAAAGAAATCAGTGGGACCAGAAAGTTTGGGTTTGTTCCTGTTGTTGTCATGGTAGCAAACTTAAATATAACATCTAAATTAGCAAATTTTTTTTTTTCAAAAATAAGCAACTTGTAAAAATCTTTTCTTTTTAAGATACACGTAAGTATGTGGGTATGGATGACGCCAGGTCCTTCAGAGCTGGAGTTACAGTGGTTGTGAGCTGACAGGGGTGTTGAGAACCAGGCTTAGATCTCCAACAGCAGTACATTCTCCCAACCACTGAGCTAGCATTCCAGCTCCCATCCTCAGCCCTCAGATAAGCAGCTCGCTCATTCGTGTGCGTACGTATGTACGCACGTACGTACGCACGCACGCACGCGCCACACACGCATGTAGGTACGTAAGTATGTATGTGTGTGAGACAGTCTTCCTACATTGACCTGGAACTCACTGACTGCCTCCTGAATGCTGGGATTAAAGACATGTACTACCATGCCCAGCTTAATGGTTGTTTTTATACTTTGAAGATGTCAGTTATGTAATTAATTTTATCTATATGAGTGTTTTACTCTCACGTGTCTGTACCACTGGCATGCCTAGTGCCGTCAGAGGCTGGAAGAAGGTGTTGAATCCCTTGTTACAGACATTGTGAGCTGCTGTGTGAGACCCAAACCCAGGTCCTCTGCATCCCATACTTTTAGCTGCCAAGCTACCTCTTCAGCCCCAAGTCCATAATTTTAATCAGAGTTTAGACTAATGGCCATCATAAACAGAATTGATTTTATTGTTGCCTAAAAGTAATTTTTTTTTTTTTGAGATGGTCTCAGTGTATAGCTTAGGCCAGTGTCCTAACTCCATGATTTTCCTGCCTTACCTTTTCTAGGGGTAGGATTACAGGTGTGCATCACCGTGATTTGCTGCCTCATCTATTTAATATGCAAAATAAATTATCCTTGTTAAGAAAAGTGACCCCTATTCCTATCTCAGACTGATTTAACTGGCTCTCTGCAGTGCTTCATGATGTAGCCAGACTTGACTATGGCTCGAACAGTACAGATATTTTTGCAGTGGCTGGTGATCGTATTTGACTTGAAGATCGTATTTAGTAGGGTCATGTTTAGAGACTTGTTCTATAAGTCAGGGAAAACTGGAGAGAGATTGCAGATGTTCAGTCAGTGGCTTCTGCAGCTTGTCAGATGAGTGGAGGGGACTCTTAGTGACCTGTCAACCCCTAATGAGTCGGTTCTCTGATGATACTAGTATCAGTAAGGGAGAAGTAAGAAGCAGCTGTCGGGTGTGGGTGGGACCATAACTTTTACAGACAGGGTGAGGACAGAGACAGGATAGAGGATGTAGAGAGTAAGAGGAGACAGTCATGAGAGGATGGAGAGGGGAGATGAGAGCTAGAAACCTTGTACCTCAGCAGGTTTGCAGCAAAGACAGGACCCAAGCAGAGCGGATCATAACACACACACACACATACACACACACCCCTGCAAGGAGCTGGAGAATAGTTCCCTGCTAGAAAGGACCCAAGCAGAGCTGATCAGAACGAATACACACACACACACACACACACACACACACCCCAAGCAGAACTGACCAGAACAAACACACACACACACACACACACACACACACACACCCCAAGCAGAGCTGATCAGAACAAACACACACGCACACACACACTCAGACTCACACACACACACACACACACACACACATCCCAAGCAGAACTGATCAGAACAAACACACACACACACACACACCAGCAAGGTTTAAGGCTTGGTATCTGTTCACCAAGGGTTGTGAGGGTTGCTTGAGATGGCCTTGCTTAACGACTCTAGCTTAGCTGAGCAGATAAAAGCCTGGACTGGGGACCAGGATCTGGTGAAGCCGCTGTACACACTGCTCTGCTGTGCCAGTAGTTGCCTTCATGACTGGCCCTCAAGGTCCGTGTGCAGTTTACTCAGCACAGTTCTGTATCTTATTACTGGTTGTGGACACTGGGGGCAGTCACTCTAGAATTGGCACTTCCCTATGTTGAGAACCCATTGCCAGCCCAGGGGTTTGTTTGACACTCCAGTGGTGAAACACAGTTCCCTGTAACAGACACCTCTGTACTTGTGTCTTTTGATGATGTTGTTGTATTTGTTTTTTGAAACAGGGTCTCAATATGTAACCCTGGCTGCCCTGGAAATTGCTGTGTAGTTCATAGACCATGTTGGCCTGAAATTTACAGAAACCTGCCTGCCTCTGTGTCCTGAGTACTTAAAGGTGTGAGCCTTAAAGGTGTGTCCCATCATGCTCTCTTTGTGTATGTATATGTCCATGTCCATGTGCCACAGTATACGTGGAGGTCAGAGAACAGTGGCAGGAACCATTTCTACTATGTGGGTTCCTGCCTGACCTGCCCACTGTTTGTTTTAATGTTTACTTGATAGTGTAGGCTGTCTTCGATTTAAGTTATTCACGTTTTTAACATCTTTAAAGAATTTCCTTTTGTGTGTGTAAGCATGGGCACCTGCATGGATGCTACGTATGCATATGGAGGTCAGAGTGCAGTTCAGGAGTTGGTTCTCCTTTCCTATCTGACTAAGGTAGAATTCTCTTGTTTCCACTACTCTACAGGCTTCAGTCTGGCCTGCGAGCTTCTGGGTGATTTCTTTTGCCTCCACCTCCCATCTCACCTTAGGGTGCTGGGATTTCAGGTGAAAGTACTGTTTTGGGCTTGCTACTGCAAGTTGTTAATCTGCTACACCATCTCCTGGCCCCAGCTCTTAAAATTTTTATCGGCCATCTGTCCGTCCATTCATCCATCTGCCTATTTCAGGACTAGCCTTGGCTGTTGTGGAACTCTGTAGACCAGGATGGCCTCAAACTTACAGAGATCCACCTGCCTCTGCGTCCTGAGTGCTGGGATTAAAGATCTGCATCATCACCACCAGCCGTGCTGCTTTTTAAAGAAGGCGTTTATGTATCTTCTCTTTGTGTGTGTGTCCATCCGTCCGTCCTTTGCATTAGCAGTCAGTACAGTCTGTGGAAGTCCTTCCTCCCGTGTAGGTTCTGGGGATGGGACTCAGGTCAACAGGTTGCATGTCAGTGCCTCTTCCTGCTGAGCCGTCGGTTTTTAGCTTTGAGACAGCTCTCTTTACTTACCCTGCTGCTGGCTGTCCTGGAACTCACTTGGTAGGCCATGCTAGCCTTGAATTCACAGAGATCTGCCTGTCTTTGATACTTAGGATAGTCATATGCATACCTGCTGGCTGACAGCAAGGACTGCTTCCTGGATAGATGGTACCTACATTCCAGCACACTTAACCTTTCTGGTTTTGTTCCCTCCATGATTAGAATAAATGTCTACATCACAACACAGTTGTGTTGTATTTGTGTCCCAGTTGGGACACAGACCTGAGGCCTCATTTGTTTTGGTCATCACAGACCTCAGCTTAGTGCTTGGAACCTGGTCCTGAGGGGGCCGTGAGGCTTGTGCACACAGTGGGCACCACTGTTGTCTCTATCCCATCTTCCAGTTTGGCAGCACCAGATCCAGAGAGCAGGGACAGTGGAGGACTGGTGTGTGTGGCACCAGCTTTGAGGCCTACATTTTGGTGATGTTTTTCTCTTTTCCTTTAAAAAAATCTTATTTATTTTACATGCATAGGATGTTTTGCATACACACATATATGAATACCACATGACTGTCCTGTGCCCACGGAGGCTAGAAGGGACGTTGGGTTCCCTGGGGCTGGAGTTAGAGAAGTTTGTGAATTGCCGTGTGGGTGTGAGGAATTGAATCTAGGTCCTTTGGAAGAACAGCCAGTGCTTTTAACTGCTCTTCTCTCCAGCCCTGCTTTTCCTTTTTTAAGCTTGTTTTCATTTAATTTTACATTTTACTCTTCTGTTAGGGGAGAAAGGAGCTACTGATTTTTAAATTACACCGCTCTATTCTTTAGAGAGAGAACAGCAGTTTCTAGGTATCTTTTTGGTTGGTTGGTTGGTTATTCTAATTTGGTTTGACTTTTGAGATAGGATCTCTCTCTCTGGGTAGCTCAAGCTGGCTTTGAATTTGTGGTGATCATTCTGCACCTACTTCTTGAATGCTGGGATGACAGGCATGTGCCATCCTTCTTGGTTCTGATTGTCTTTCTAGAGGATAAGAATAGTCATAAGAATTTGACTCCTGCTTGCTGGAGGCTGGGTCTCCTGGGACAATGCCAGGAAGATGTGGGACTGTCCATGAGGGATCTTGTTTTAGGGCTCCCACCCTGATGCCAGACAGTTCTCCAGGATGAGCGAGCGTTGGTGAAGAGGTGCACTGCTGCTCCTCAGAGAATGGGTTCCAAAAATTGGAACGGAGAGATCAGTTCTAGCATTGGTTTGCTGGAGGTTGGAAGTGCAAAGGAGGTGGGAGGTCAGCAGGACTGCCACAGAGCAGTTACCCAAGTCTGTAACCCTTGGAGCTCAGGCATTCTCTCCCGTAAGGATTCTCTCCTTTGTCTCTTACTGGCCTTGGGGCTTTTTAAGTTCCTGGTCTCTTTTTGTGCTTCGGTCCTGTTTCCAGTATAAGGTCCTGCTTTCTTCATTTTTACTTTGTGAGCTACTTTTCTGTTTCCTAGTAGGTGGAAAATCAGGACTTATTCTTTCCTTATGGGATCCCAGTAGACTCTGGAATCTGGTCTGATAGTGCTGTGATTGTCCCCCTTAGCTTCTGTCAGTCTCTAAATCTCTTTTTATGTGTGTTTTTTAAATTCACGTTTATGTTTATACATACTTGAGGCCCATGGGAAGGAGGTGTATTTGAAACTGAGCTCTGTAAGCTTTGGAAGCCGTCTATTGTTTAACAGGAGGCACAGCAGCTTAGGGTATGGAAGAGTGGTTGGTCACACACTGCTCTCAACAAGAACCTGGCAGCAGCCCCTAGAATTGCCTAGTTTAGAGAGCAAGAGGGCTTCCTTGCTGTCCATGGTACATTGTGATCTGTTGTCATTAGCATCTTGAGTTCTAATTCCTCTTCTCACACAGCTTTTTCTCTAGTCTTCCAGAGGCACCAAATCCCAAACAAACTTGAGATCCCTGGAAATGGCACAGCATAGTTGCCTGGTGTCAGTTGACATTTATGCATTTACTGCGGGTTTAACATTACTGTTCAGTAAACATGTTCAGGTGCTGATGTGATGGGGTGGGATTCTAGCTGGTTGTGGCTCCCTCATTCGTTCTCCCCATGTTCTAGAAGGTTCCTTTGGATCCCCAGTTGCAGAAGCATAGCACTATTGCTTTCTTTTGTGAACCTAATAATATATACACACACTGTGTACTGCAAGGTTTGAATACCATTTCCTTTTTGTGAAGGTGTATGCACATGCATATGGAGGCCGAGGCCAACCTTGGGTACTGTTGCTTAGATGCTGCAGCCGTATTTTCTGTCACTAGTACCATGTCTTTGTCTCCCTGGTGCTGGAATTTGAAATGCTTGCCACTACGTCTGGCTTCTTACATGCAGTGGGCGGGTTGGTGGTGTGGAGCTCAGGTCCTCATTCGTCCTTGGTCAGCGGATCCTTCACTGGACTCTGGTACCTTGGTTTGTTTTGTTTTTTTGAGACAGGGTCTCTCTGTTTAGCCCTGGCTGTCCTGGAACTCACTCTGTAGACCAGGCTGGCCTTGAACTCAGAAATCTGCCTGCCTCTGCCTCCCAAGTGCTGGGATTAAAGGTGTGTGCCACCACCGCCTGACTGGTACCTCAATTTTTAAAAACAAAAAAATTTTTTTTTTATTTCAATTCCAATTTTTAGGAACTGTATGTGCTGGACACTTTTATGTCAGTTTGACACAGCTAAAGTTATCTGAGAGGAGTGACTCTCAATTAAGAAAATGCCTCCATAAGGTTGTGTAAGACTATAGGGCACTTTCTTAATTAGTGGTTGATGGGAGAGGGTTTAACCTATTGTGGGTGGAGTAATCGCTGGGCTGGTGGTCCTGGATTCTATAAGAAAGTAGGCTGAACTGTGATATGGAAGCAGAAGCCAAATAAACTCTTTCCTTCCTGAGTTGTTTTGGTCATGGTGTTTCATCATAACAATAGTGACCCTAACCAGCACTTCATAAAACCTAATTATAACACCTAACCATACTACTTAGTATTCATTTATTCTCAGTCTCTTGGTCTCCCATCTTCCCTTCCTCCCCCTTTCTCCTCTTTCCCTTCCCCCTCTCTGCCCACTCTTCCCTCCCTCTTTTGAGGCAGGGTCTTACTACATAGCTTTGGCTGGCCTTTATATAGACAATGCTAGCCTCAGACTCAGAGATCTTTAGGCCTCTACTGTCTAAGTGATGAGATTAAAGGCACATACCACACAATGCCAGTAGCCTCCTAAATTTAATGAATTTTATCTCATAGCCTAGACTTCCTGAGACTTGTTGGCACCTCTTGGGTTAAATACAAAAGTAAACATGCACTGAAGTCACTGACCTATGTTCAGATCCCAGGTATTTCTTAAAAATCGTAAGCATTAAGTTAACAAAAGATTGTTCATACCCAAAAGAACATAAATTAATTATTAAAAAAAAGCCCAGAACTTGCATGCCTTTAATCCCAGCACTTGGGAGGCAGAGGCAGGTGGATTTCTGAGTTTGAGGCCAGTCTGGTCTACAGAGTGAGTTCCATGACAGCCAGGGCTACACAGAGAAACCCTGTCTTGAAAAAAACTTAAAAAAAAAAAAAAGGCCCAGGACTCTTTGTATGCATAAATTAAGCCCAACTTATTGTGTCTTCTGTCCCAGCAGAGTAGCATGGTTCACCTGTGTTAACTAACCAGCAAGAAAGAATGGGTTAAATTCAGTTCCAAACTGACTTTCATAAGTCTTCTCATCTTTATGTTCTCCAAGTGACTCCATTCACATAGCCACAACTGTAGGCACATCTGAGGGTCACACTCAACTCCCTTGAGACCTTAGTTCCCATTCAGACTGGGTTTGTCTGTGGCTTATGAGAGAGACATCTCATTTTTGCCCCCACAATAGCATCTGGCTTCTCTCTGTAACAGAAGCTGTAATGTGCTTGAGTCTCTCTTCTGTTTGATGCATGGTGTGGGCCTTCTGGTAGAGGGGAAGGTCCTGGGTACTAAAGCTGAAATCTGAGTCTTGAAGATCCTTTGTCAACAATTCTAAGCAGGCTGGATGAGAGCCTGGTGAATCTTATGGGGGAGTTTTCTTCATGGAGAATCCAAGGTCAAGGTTGAGTTAAACATTGTAGTAGCTATATTGAAGCTTCAAACGGTGGTTCCAGTGTAGCTTGGGAAAAATTAGTACAGTTCTGAAGGAACCTAAAATCCCAAACTCCAACAAGCGGTTGGGTTTTGTCGGTGAGTGTTTATATAAATGGTACCTGATAGAGTCCTGATAGCTTTCAGCAGAACATGCCTTTTCTAAACCTGGAAAAGGAGCCTGAAAGTGTTGAGGCTCTGTGTGGGACCACCAATCGTTAAACTAGCAAAAGATTCTTCATATCCAAAAGAGTATAAAAAATGAATTTTAAAAAAGCAGACTTCTCAGTGCCATGCCCTTCTGTGTTCTGAATGACAGATGCTCTGTTCCAGGGTTGAGATAGTTGTTGCTCGTCCACTGGGCATTTGTGCTTTTTTGACTTTAGCCTGACATGGTCCTCTAGATAAATTTATATGATTAATAAGGGTTGGGTCAACACTGGTTGGGGTTTTGTTTTGTTCTTTAACTGGTGTTCTGCCTTTGCCACTCTGGTTTACTGGAGTGGTTAGATAAGCATTAGAGTCACCATAGCCATACTAAGTGATAGTTATCCAAGACACTGAGACTCACTCAGCTGCAAGACCAAAGCGTTTCCTGATCCGTTCTTAAACAGAATGTAAACAGGTTTGCTAGAGACAGCTAGAAGAGTTGTAAAAATGTTATGTTTTGCCATTTCTAAACTGTTAGAGGGCTCACTTTCATGGCAATCTGAGCTTAGTGTGGAAATGTGCGGCTTAAAGGTTAGCTGTCTGTCCATACTGGCTTTTTAATGAGTGTTTGCCTACTATCCTACTCTTCTACTGAAGTATATCCTAAAGACGCCTAAACAACCATTCTGTGGTCTAGATGGCTCCTCTTCAGGTTCTCTCTTAGAACTGTGACCTGTGACCTCCCTAGTATTTGCTAGTGAATTGTTCAATGTAAGCTTTTAAAAAAAGGATGTATTCAGTGCATATATCAGTATGTACACAGTGTTATAGGTCAGAGGGGGCACACACATATAGGTCAAAGGACAACCCCTGGGAGTTGATTCTCTCCTATAGGAGTTTACAGAGATAGAACTCAGTGGGTTGGGCCGTGGTGGCGCACACTTTTGATCCCAGCACTTGGGAGGCAGAGGCAGGCCAATTTCTGAGTTCTAGGCCAGCCTGATCTACAGGGTGAGTTCTAGGACAGCCAGGGCTACACAGAGAAACCCTGTCTCGAAAAACCAAAACAAACAAACAAACAACCCAAAAAACTCAGGTTGGCATTCTTGGCAGCAGTGCCTCTACCTGTTGAGCCATCAGGCGAAGCTGCCTGATGGGCTTTTTGTTTTACGTTTGTTTTCTGAGATGGGGTTTCTCTGTAGCCTTGCCTGTCCTGGAACTCACTTTGTAGATCATACTGGCTTTTTACTCAGATCTACTTGCCTCTGCCTCTTGCATGCTAGAATTTTAAACACCAGTTGACATAGGCTTTCAAAACTTGACTTTTGGGGAATGCAGAGATAGTTCAGCAGTTAAGAGCACAGGCTGCCCTTACAGAGGACTTGAATTCGATTTATAGCACCCACGCATAGACACATACATAAAAATAAATCTTAGGGCTGGCCTTTAATCTCAGCACTTGGGAGCAGGCAAACACAGATCTCTGTAAAGGCCTGTCTGATCTAGAGTTAGTGAGACCCTGTCTCCCCCCCCCCCCCCAAAAAATCTTAAAACAACACAACTTGGGAGTCAACTAGAGAAAATGGTTAGCAGTTACAAATACTTGCTCTTCTTGCAGAGGACCCAGCTCAGGTGCTCCAGCACCTACAACTGACTGTGATTTCAGCTCCAAGGGTGCAATGCCCTTTTCTGGCTCTGGACACCAGGCATGCACAAGATTCACAAACACACTTACAAGCAAAACACCAGAAAACATTGAGGTTTGATGAATGTTGCTGAACAAGACAGAAATGTTCCAGGCAGTTCACACTTGACTATAGACTATAATTCCACCTTTGGGGAATCAGGAGAGTCAAACCCATGGCCTTACTTATGTTAAATAAATATTCTACCATTGAGTGCCCTTGACAGGATCTCATTATGCAGACCAGGCTGACCCCCAAATCAAGAGATCTGCCTGTCTATGCCTCTCTTGTTTTGGGGCTATTGATGTGGGCCTCCCAGCCACCCATTCCTGTTTTGGTTGATGACGTACAATCCAAAGTGGCTTTTGTTTTCCTAGTGTGTACGTTGAAGCTAAAGGCGGCTGATACTGTAGAAGCCGGGGCACATGCACATACAGTCTCGTAAGTAAAACTGTGTGTATCAGGGTATTGACCTCACGGTGGTACTGGAAAACCATTTTTGGTCTGTTAGAGGAAGAAAGCCAGCACGCTGTTGAACCTCTTGATGCTAGACAGAGGGGCCTGGTCTTGCCTGTGTTGCTTGCTTTTGCTTCTCTCACAGATTATGTGTGACTCTGTTTCCTGTCTGACCTAGATTCCGTCTTCACGTCTTGGGCTGGGAGTAGGCCAATGAGACACTCCTGAGAGTGTCCAAACTGGAGCATATCCTACCAAACCAGACCTTTTCCAGTTCTGCATACTATCCTAACTGGACCACCCTGAGTTTAGTGGCATGGTAGCTTGACAATTTCTCCCTCCCTTCCCTGTTTCTTACAGGATGCTGTCTGACTAGTTGAACTTAGCTTCTCAAAGATAAAAATACTCTTCTTTTTTTGTTTGTTTAGAAACAATCTGTGTAGCCTCAGCTGATCTGTAACTTTGAAGACCAGGCTGTCTACACACTTGCTGTGATCCTCCTGCCTCTGCCTTCTGAGTGCTAGGATTAACAAGAATATCCTGTTCTCTGTGGTCGTTTCTCAGTGTGTATTCTCCCACTGCTCGCTCCCTCCCTTCCTTCCTTCCTTTCTTTCTTTCTTTCTTTCTTTCTTTCTTTCTTTCTTTCTTTCTTTCTTATTTCTTGGAGACAGGGTCTCTCTCTGTAGTCCTGGGTGTTCTCATACTCTAGAGTTCAAGGCTATTCCTTGAACTCAAACCCAGCTACTTCTGCCTCCTTCCTGAGGGCTGAGATTAAAGGGGTGGGTCACCACACTGGGCTGTCTTTCTTTTAGAAAGATTTATTTTGTTTTAAGTTATTTGTATTTGTGTCTGTGCATGCGAGTGCGTGTCCCAGGGAGGCCAGAGGGGTCATAGCCTGGAACTGGAGTTGTAGGTGGTTGTGAACCATTCACAGTTTCCTTGCCGGACCTGAACTCTGATCCTTTCGGTTATCACACTCCCTTAACCACTGAGCCACTTCTCCTTCGTTTTTGAGACAGGAACTCACTGTGTAGCCCAGGCTAGCCTTGAGTGATCCTCTCAGTGATCCTCTTACCTCAGCTTCCCAAGTACTGGGACTGCAAAAATGACCCACCATATTTTGCTAAGAAAATTGTTTAAAGTTTTTGTGTAGTAAGTCCATCATCTGGTCTTTCTTCAGGACTGGATTCTTTTTGTTGTACTGCTCTTGTTTGTGTGTGGGTGTGTATGTTAGAGATTGAACCCAGGGTCTAACATATGTTAAGCATACGGTCTAGCACCAAGTACTATACATAAATCTTGTTTGCTCCTTTGTGAGTCACTCCTGCTTCTTTATGTAACTTAGGATTTTTGTGTCCTGTTGAAAACTGGTAGCTTTGGAAATCATGTTTGCCTTGTAATTTGTTGGGGTTTTGTTGGTTTGTTGAGAGCCATGTGAACCTCTCATTTAGTAACTGAGGTATTTGTTCCTTAGCTAGTGTAGCATGTATCTGGTTGTTACCTTGATAGGTTTCTGGGAGGCAAGGAGTCCTCCCAGTTTTGGAATGGCTCTGACTGGGCCCACCCTCTTTGTGTACTTGGCCTGGGGAGCAACCCAAGTTTCTCATTCTCGTGTATACTGGTACTTTGGAAGGTCTTGATTCCCTTGAAGCTCTCAAAGCCCTTGCCTCAGGGTTGTTTTGTTTTGAACTTTAGTTGAGTAGAGCAGTGAGGGTTGTTGACTGGGCGGGATGGTTTTTAGTGTTTGTTTGTTTGTTGATCAGAGTTCAGAGGATTGGAGTAGGTGTAACAACAGATGTTGGAGACGGCCCAGCCACTGCAGGTAAGGTGTCTCTGAAGTCTGTTTTTCTCATGATTAAAAAAAAATGTTTTTAAAAATGTGGGTTCAGTATCTGGGGTTATAAGAAATGAAACTGATATGTGCCAGTAATACTGCTCCTTGGTTAAGGTTACCTGAGTTCTGAGTTCAGTCTTCAAAACCTACATAATAGAAGAGGAGAACCAAGTCTCATACTCTGTGGTGGGCAATGAGTTCCCCAAATAAATAAACGTGTTCAAAATAATTAGCCTAATAAAGTTTCTAGCAAAGAGCTAATTGATTATTGTGAAGATTAAATTTTTTGTATGGACTAATATTGTTATCAGGGTCTGAAATTTGTAGACAATTTGAGACCTTATAGGGTGCAAACTTGTTTTGTTTTCTTTTTTATTGTTTGTGTGTGTTTGTTTGTTTGTTTGATTTTAGTGGGAAATTTGCTAACCAGATCTGTCTCTAGTACCTCATTTTGACAGTGTTGATAATTTTGTTTCTCTTGGATTTAAGGTGAATGGAAAATGTTTCTTACCTTGCAGTGGGAGGTGAGGGAGAGCCTGGCTTACTGTGGCAGTTGTCATCATACCATTGGTAGATTTTCTGCACTAAGCAAACACCGGCTCCTTCTCTAGTCTACTTTCTTGGACCTGAATGTTGCTATGGGTTTAGGTGATGAGGCACCTACTGGACTCTTAAGAAGTTGCTAGAAATCCTGCCATGTAACTAACCCTGGTCTTAGTATCATCTCATTAAAAAGATGGTTGGGTGATGCATAGGGTGGGAAGATAGAAACCTGTCGAGTGGTGACTACATCATAGAATTCGTTCATGAGGCTAAAGTTGGCGTATAGCGGGAACAGTTAAACCTTGGGATATACGACTAAGAAAAATGAAATGTCATTTCCTGTTGTCAAATTAATACGTAAATGGGTAACTGATGAACTTCCTTTAAGACTGAAATTTTGTTTGTTCATCTTCTGGAACTGGGAAAGGAAGGGATCGAACCTAGGTCCTCATACACCTCAGGAAAACATAGCTAATTGAGCTGTTTTAGCCCTAGAATGGAGTTTTTAAAATGTACTTATTTTATGTACATTGGAATTTTGCCTGCATGTGTGTGGGGGTTGGATCCCCTGGCACAGGAGTTACAGATGGTTATGAGCTGCCACGTGGGTGCTGGGAATTGAACCTGAGTCCTCTGGAAGAGGAGCTAAGTGCTCTTAACCACTGAGCCATCTCCCTAGCTTGAGAATGGAATTTTTAAGCAGCTTTGGGAATTAGAAATAAGAGATGATTACCTTAACTTCCCCATTGGCTGCCACATCCTCCTCTTCCTCCTCCTCTTCCCTCTCCTCTTCCTCCTCTTCCTCCTCTTCCCTCTCCTCTTCCTCCTCCTCTTCCTCCTCTTCCCCTCCCCCCTCCTTAGTGGTCTTTTTTTGTTCTTGTTGTCCTGCAGCTGACCCACTGAAAGCATTTGTGTGGAACTGCTCGAACTGCTCCTACTCCTCAGTTATGCACGCAGTGGCCTGGGTGCCCCCCTCCATGTTACCTACACTGGCGGCTTGGACCCCGTGTGTTTCTCCTTGAACATTATTCCATCTCTCTTCTGGACTTGCTCTGCTGTGGCCTGGTGCCCACTCGTGAGCCCAAGATGGCTGCCACCCCTCTTCCTCTCATGCCATTTTCTCCATTACTTGCCCACACCCTGCTGCTTCAGGGTTTCTGTTCCTGTATGACCAGGCACCAGGGTTCTAGCCCAAGTCCTTTCCCAGTTTTTCTCTTCAAGCTCTCGAGGGAAGGGATCATCTTTGCAAATACATTTCAAGTTTGTGGCTTTTAGTTTCATGTTCCCTTGGAGACTGACAGCTGAGATCTGCTCTAGTGAGCATTTGCAGATTTCCTAGTGCACTGCACTTGGTCTTCTAAGTGTGAAACACATTGTTCTGAAGAGCAGTGGGCACTTGTAGGCTCACAGAACGTTAAATACTTTTCTTACTCAGAGGAACTCATGCTGGGTGTATGTGGCAGTGAGGAATCTGCATGCGATTCCTTCATAGATGCTCTGGTGAGAGAGTCATGAAGCTCTAGAGTTTGTTTGAGCCTGAGTATGCTTCTTTGTGCACACACTGTCTCTAGCTTTGCTTTCTAGTTCATATGTATGTGGCCGGTGAACCTTTTTCTAGAGAGTGGGGTTAGGTAAGAATAAAGGGCTTGTTGAAAAAAGTTAAGAATATAAGTGATTCTAAGAGACAGTTTAGAATTAGAATTTTCAGTGATAATTTACACTTCTCAATTTATGAACATGTATTTGTTATAAATTAATAGAGATAAGTGACAATCAGATGTGACTGCTCAAAATGTAAATTTTCAATGTGTGTGAGTGTTTTGTTCACACGCATGTGTAGTGTGCACTGTGTGTCTACCTGGTGTGGTAGGTGGGGCAGTGTGTAGTGTGTACTGTGTGTCTAACTGGTGTGGTGGGTGGGGGCAGGGTCCGCAGTAAGTGCTTTTAGCCGCTGAGCCTCTTTTCAGCCATGTTCATTTATTTTTTGAGATAGAGTCTTACACAGCCTATGCTGGCCTTGAGCTCAAGTAGTTAAAGATGGCCTTGAACTCCTTTTCCTCCCTCCCTCCCTCTCCAGTGGGATTGTATAGAGTTATGCTTTGAAAACAAGTGATTCTATTAGTGGATTGTATTCTGAAAGCACATGTTCGTCTCTGATGCTGGATGTCAAGAACTGGGGTTGATGTGAGATGAGAAAAGGAAGCTGAGTGTGGAGGAGACAGTTAGAATGGAGCCTGCCAGCCACCGTAGGGCATGGTTGGCTGGGTTATTTCTTTTTACTATTTGTTTGTTTGTTTTTGAAAATAGTTAGGCCTTGGCTGTCATAGACTCATCCAGGAGACCAGGCTGGAGTCAAACTCAGGGGTCTGTCTCTGCCTCCCCAGTGCTGGGATTAATGGTGTACACCACCACCATCCAGCTTTTCTTTTCTCCTTTTAAAATTTTATTTTATTATTTATTCATGTATATGTATGTATATATGAACACATGTGAGTGCAAGTGCCTGTAGAACCCAGAATAGGGAGTTGAATCCCTGTTAACAGTAGTTATAGATACAGCTGTGAGCCACTATGTATGTGGGTGCTGGAATTTAAACCCAGGTCTTCTGTGCAAGAATAGCCAGTGTTCTTAACTGCTGAGCCATCTTTCTAGCCCCCATGTTTATCTCTCTGTGT
>JANHMN010000002.1:595136-621184 GCA_030674055.1 Rhabdomys pumilio | reverse complement strand
TAGGCTGTCTTCGATTTAAGTTATTCACGTTTTTAACATCTTTAAAGAATTTCCTTTTGTGTGTGTAAGCATGGGCACCTGCATGGATGCTATGTATGCATATGGAGGTCAGAGTGCAGTTCAGGAGTTGGTTCTCCTTTCCTATCTGACTAAGGTAGAATTCTCTTGTTTCCACTACTCTACAGGCTTCAGTCTGGCCTGCGAGCTTCTGGGTGATTTCTTTTGCCTCCACCTCCCATCTCACCTTAGGGTGCTGGGATTTCAGGTGAAAGTACTGTTTTGGGCTTGCTACTGCAAGTTGTTAATTACACCATCTCCTGGCCCCAGCTCTTAAAATTTTTATCGGCCATCTGTCCGTCCATTCATCCATCTGCCTATTTCAGGACTAGCCTTGGCTGTTGTGGAACTCTGTAGACCAGGATGGCCTCAAACTTACAGAGATCCACCTGCCTCTGCGTCCTGAGTGCTGGGATTAAAGATCTGCATCATCACCACCAGCCGTGCTGCTTTTTAAAGAAGGCGTTTATGTATCTTCTCTTTGTGTGTGTGTCCATCCGTCCGTCCTGTGTTTGTCTGTGTGTGTGTGTCCATCCGTCCGTCCTGTGCGTGAGCAGTCAGTACAGTCTGTGGAAGTCCTTCCTCCCATGTAGGTGCTGGGGATGGGAGTCAGGTCAACAGGTTCCATTGTCAGTGCCTCTTCCTGCTGAGCCGTCGGTTTTTAGCTTTGAGACAGCTCTCTTTACTTACCCTGCTGCTGGCTGTCCTGGAACTCACTTGGTAGGCCATGCTAGCCTTGAATTCACAGAGATCTGCCTGTCTTTGATACTTAGGATAGTCATATGCATACCTGCTGGCTGACAGCAAGGACTGCTTCCTGGATAGATGGTACCTACATTCCAGCACACTTAACCTTTCTGGTTTTGTTCCCTCCATGATTAGAATAAATGTCTACATCACAACACAGTTGTGTTGTATTTGTGTCCCAGTTGGGACACAGACCTGAGGCCTCATTTGTTTTGGTCATCACAGACCTCAGCTTAGTGCTTGGAACCTGGTCCTGAGGGGGCCGTGAGGCTTGTGCACACAGTGGGCACCACTGTTGTCTCTATCCCATCTTCCAGTTTGGCAGCACCAGATCCAGAGAGCAGGGACAGTGGAGGACTGGTGTGTGTGGCACCAGCTTTGAGGCCTACATTTTGGTGATGTTTTTCTCTTTTCCTTTAAAAAAATCTTATTTATTTTACATGCATAGGATGTTTTGCATACACACATATATGAATACCACATGACTGTCCTGTGCCCACGGAGGCTAGAAGGGACGTTGGGTTCCCTGGGGCTGGAGTTAGAGAAGTTTGTGAATTGCCGTGTGGGTGTGAGGAATTGAATCTAGGTCCTTTGGAAGAACAGCCAGTGCTTTTAACTGCTCTTCTCTCCAGCCCTGCTTTTCCTTTTTTAAGCTTGTTTTCATTTAATTTTACATTTTACTCTTCTGTTAGGGGAGAAAGGAGCTACTGATTTTTAAATTACACCGCTCTATTCTTTAGAGAGAGAACAGCAGTTTCTAGGTATCTTTTTGGTTGGTTGGTTGGTTATTCTAATTTGGTTTGACTTTTGAGATAGGATCTCTCTCTCTGGGTAGCTCAAGCTGGCTTTGAATTTGTGGTGATCATTCTGCACCTACTTCTTGAATGCTGGGATGACAGGCATGTGCCATCCTTCTTGGTTCTGATTGTCTTTCTAGAGGATAAGAATAGTCATAAGAATTTGACTCCTGCTTGCTGGAGGCTGGGTCTCCTGGGACAATGCCAGGAAGATGTGGGACTGTCCATGAGGGATCTTGTTTTAGGGCTCCCACCCTGATGCCAGACAGTTCTCCAGGATGAGCGAGCGTTGGTGAAGAGGTGCACTGCTGCTCCTCAGAGAATGGGTTCCAAAAATTGGAACGGAGAGATCAGTTCTAGCATTGGTTTGCTGGAGGTTGGAAGTGCAAAGGAGGTGGAGGTCAGCAGGACTGCCACAGAGCAGTTATCCAAGTCTGTAACCCTTGGAGCTCAGGCATTCTCTCCCGTAAGGATTCTCTCCTTTGTCTCTTACTGGCCTTGGGGCTTTTTAAGTTCCTGGTCTCTTTTTGTGCTTCGGTCCTGTTTCCAGTATAAGGTCCTGCTTTCTTCATTTTTACTTTGTGAGCTACTTTTCTGTTTCCTAGTAGGTGGAAAATCAGGACTTATTCTTTCCTTATGGGATCCCAGTAGACTCTGGAATCTGGTCTGATAGTGCTGTGATTGTCCCCCCTTAGCTTCTGTCAGTCTCTAAATCTCTTTTTATGTGTGTTTTTTAAATTCACGTTTATGTTTATACATACTTGAGGCCCATGGGAAGGAGGTGTATTTGAAACTGAGCTCTGTAAGCTTTGGAAGCCGTCTATTGTTTAACAGGAGGCACAGCAGCTTAGGGTATGGAAGAGTGGTTGGTCACACACTGCTCTCAACAAGAACCTGGCAGCAGCCCCTAGAATTGCCTAGTTTAGAGAGCAAGAGGGCTTCCTTGCTGTCCATGGTACATTGTGATCTGTTGTCATTAGCATCTTGAGTTCTAATTCCTCTTCTCACACAGCTTTTTCTCTAGTCTTCCAGAGGCACCAAATCCCAAACAAACTTGAGATCCCTGGAAATGGCACAGCATAGTTGCCTGGTGTCAGTTGACATTTATGCATTTACTGCGGGTTTAACATTACTGTTCAGTAAACATGTTCAGGTGCTGATGTGATGGGGTGGGATTCTAGCTGGTTGTGGCTCCCTCATTCGTTCTCCCCATGTTCTAGAAGGTTCCTTTGGATCCCCAGTTGCAGAAGCATAGCACTATTGCTTTCTTTTGTGAACCTAATAATATATACACACACTGTGTACTGCAAGGTTTGAATACCATTTCCTTTTTGTGAAGGTGTATGCACATGCATATGGAGGCCGAGGCCAACCTTGGGTACTGTTGCTTAGATGCTGCAGCCGTATTTTCTGTCACTAGTACCATGTCTTTGTCTCCCTGGTGCTGGAATTTGAAATGCTTGCCACTACGTCTGGCTTCTTACATGCAGTGGGCGGGTTGGTGGTGTGGAGCTCAGGTCCTCATTCGTCCTTGGTCAGCGGATCCTTCACTGGACTCTGGTACCTTGGTTTGTTTTGTTTTTTTGAGACAGGGTCTCTCTGTTTAGCCCTGGCTGTCCTGGAACTCACTCTGTAGACCAGGCTGGCCTTGAACTCAGAAATCTGCCTGCCTCTGCCTCCCAAGTGCTGGGATTAAAGGTGTGTGCCACCACCGCCTGACTGGTACCTCAATTTTTAAAAACAAAAAAATTTTTTTTTTATTTCAATTCCAATTTTTAGGAACTGTATGTGCTGGACACTTTTATGTCAGTTTGACACAGCTAAAGTTATCTGAGAGGAGTGACTCTCAATTAAGAAAATGCCTCCATAAGGTTGTGTAAGACTATAGGGCACTTTCTTAATTAGTGGTTGATGGGAGAGGGTTTAACCTATTGTGGGTGGAGTAATCGCTGGGCTGGTGGTCCTGGATTCTATAAGAAAGTAGGCTGAGCAAGCCGTGAGGAGCAAGCCAGTGAGCAGCACCCTCCATGGCCTCTGCATCAGCTTCTCCAGGTTCCTGCCCTGCTTGAGTTCCTGTCCTGGCTTTGATGATGAACTGTGATATGGAAGCAGAAGCCAAATAAACTCTTTCCTTCCTGAGTTGTTTTGGTCATGGTGTTTCATCATAACAATAGTGACACTAACCAGCACTTCATAAAACCTAATTATAACACCTAACCATACTACTTAGTATTCATTTATTCTCAGTCTCTTGGTCTCCCATCTTCCCTTCCTCCCCCTTTCTCCTCTTTCCCTTCCCCCTCTCTGCCCACTCTTCCCTCCCTCTTTTGAGGCAGGGTCTTACTACATAGCTTTGGCTGGCCTTTATATAGACAATGCTAGCCTCAGACTCAGAGATCTTTAGGCCTCTACTGTCTAAGTGATGAGATTAAAGGCACATACCACACAATGCCAGTAGCCTCCTAAATTTAATGAATTTTATCTCATAGCCTAGACTTCCTGAGACTTGTTGGCACCTCTTGGGTTAAATACAAAAGTAAACATGCACTGAAGTCATTGACCTATGTTCAGATCCCAGGTATTTCTTAAAAATTGTAAGCATTAAGTTAACAAAAGATTGTTCATACCCAAAAGAGCATAAATTAATTATTAAAAAAAAGCCCAGAACTTGCATGCCTTTAATCCCAGCACTTGGGAGGCAGAGGCAGGTGGATTTCTGAGTTTGAGGCCAGTCTGGTCTACAGAGTGAGTTCCATGACAGCCAGGGCTACACAGAGAAACCCTGTCTTGAAAAAAACTTAAAAAAAAAAAAAAGGCCCAGGACTCTTTGTATGCATAAATTAAGCCCAACTTATTGTGTCTTCTGTCCCAGCAGAGTAGCATGGTTCACCTGTGTTAACTAACCAGCAAGAAAGAATGGGTTAAATTCAGTTCCAAACTGACTTTCATAAGTCTTCTCATCTTTATGTTCTCCAAGTGACTCCATTCACATAGCCACAACTGTAGGCACATCTGAGGGTCACACTCAACTCCCTTGAGACCTTAGTTCCCATTCAGACTGGGTTTGTCTGTGGCTTATGAGAGAGACATCTCATTTTTGCCCCCACAATAGCATCTGGCTTCTCTATGTAACAGAAGCTGTTCTGGTTTCGTGCTTGAGTCTCTCTTCTGTTTGATGCATGGTGTGGGCCTTCTGGTAGAGAGGAAGGTCCTGGGTACTAAAGCTGAAATCTGAGTCTTGAAGATCCTTTGTCAACAATTCTAAGCAGGCTGGATGAGAGCCTGGTGAATCTTATGGGGGAGTTTTCTTCATGGAGAATCCAAGGTCAAGGTTGAGTTAAACATTGTAGTAGCTATATTGAAGCTTCAAACGGTGGTTCCAGTGTAGCTTGGAAAAAATTAGTACAGTTCTGAAGGAACCTAAAATCCCAAACTCCAACAAGCGGTTGGGTTTTGTTGGTGAGTGTTTATATAAATGGTACCTGACTAGAGTCCTGATAGCTTTCAGCAGAACATGCCTTTTCTAAACCTGGAAAAGGAGCCTGAAAGTGTTTAGGCTCTGTGTGGGACCACCAAACGTTAAACTAGCAAAAGATTCTTCATATCCAAAAGAGTATAAAAAATGAATTTTAAAAAAGCAGACTTCTCAGTGCCATGCCTTTCTGTGTTCTGAATGACAGATGCTCTGTTCCAGGGTTGAGATAGTTGTTGCTCGTCCACTGGGCATTTGTGCTTTTTTGACTTTAGCCTGACATGGTCCTCTAGATAAATTTATATGGTTAATAAGGGTTGGGTCAACACTGGTTGGGGTTTTGTTTTGTTCTTTAACTGGTGTTCTGCCTTTGCCACTCTGGTTTACTGGAGTGGTTAGATAAGCATTAGAGTCACCATAGCCATACTAAGTGATAGTTATCCAAGACACTGAGACTCACTCAGCTGCAAGACCAAAGCGTTTCCTGATCCGTTCTTAAACAGAATGTAAACAGGTTTGCTAGAGACAGCTAGAAGAGTTGTAAAAATGTTATGTTTTGCCATTTCTAAACTGTTAGAGGGCTCACTTTCATGGCAATCTGAGCTTAGTGTGGAAATGTGCGGCTTAAAGGTTAGCTGTCTGTCCATACTGGCTTTTTAATGAGTGTTTGCCTACTATCCTACTCTTCTACTGAAGTATATCCTAAAGACGCCTAAACAACCATTCTGTGGTCTAGATGGCTCCTCTTCAGGTTCTCTCTTAGAACTGTGACCTGTGACCTCCCTAGTATTTGCTAGTGAATTGTTCAATGTAAGCTTTTAAAAAAAGGATGTATTCAGTGCATATATCAGTATGTACACAGTGTTATAGGTCAGAGGGGGCACACACATATAGGTCAAAGGACAACCCCTGGGAGTTGATTCTCTCCTATAGGAGTTTACAGAGATAGAACTCAGTGGGTTGGGCCGTGGTGGCGCACACTTTTGATCCCAGCACTTGGGAGGCAGAGGCAGGCCAATTTCTGAGTTCTAGGCCAGCCTGATCTACAGGGTGAGTTCTAGGACAGCCAGGGCTACACAGAGAAACCCTGTCTCGAAAAACCAAAACAAACAAACAAACAAACAACCCAAAAAACTCAGGTTGGCATTCTTGGCAGCAGTGCCTCTACCTGTTGAGCCATCAGGCGAAGCTGCCTGATGGGCTTTTTGTTTTACGTTTGTTTTCTGAGATGGGGTTTCTCTGTAGCCTTGCCTGTCCTGGAACTCACTTTGTAGATCATACTGGCTTTTTACTCAGATCTACTTGCCTCTGCCTCTTGCATGCTAGAATTTTAAACACCAGTTGACATAGGCTTTCAAAACTTGACTTTTGGGGAATGCAGAGATAGTTCAGCAGTTAAGAGCACAGGCTGCCCTTACAGAGGACTTGAATTCGATTTATAGCACCCACGCACAGACACATACATAAAAATAAATCTTAGGGCTGGCCTTTAATCTCAGCACTTGGGAGCAGGCAAACACAGATCTCTGTAAAGGCCTGTCTGATCTAGAGTTAGTGAGACCCTGTCTCTCCCCCCCCCCCCCAAAAAATCTTAAAACAACACAACTTGGGAGTCAACTAGAGAAAATGGTTAGCAGTTACAAATACTTGCTCTTCTTGCAGAGGACCCAGCTCAGGTGCTCCAGCACCTACAACTGACTGTGATTTCAGCTCCAAGGGTGCAATGCCCTTTTCTGGCTCTGGACACCAGGCATGCACAAGATTCACAAACACACTTACAAGCAAAACACCAGAAAACATTGAGGTTTGATGAATGTTGCCGAACAAGACAGAAATGTTCCAGGCAGTTCACACTTGACTATAATTCCACCTTTGGGGAATCAGGAGAGTCAAACCCATGGCCTTACTTATGTTAAATAAGTATTCTACCATTGAGTGCCCTTGACAGGATCTCATTATGCAGACCAGGCTGACCCCCAAATCAAGAGATCTGCCTGTCTATGCCTCTCTTGTTTTGGGGCTATTGATGTGGGCCTCCCAGCCACCCATTCCTGTTTTGGTTGATGACGTACAATCCAAAGTGGCTTTTGTTTTCCTAGTGTGTACGTCAAAGCTAAAGATGGCTGATACTGTAGAAGCTGGGGCACATGCACATGCAGTCTCGTAAGTAAAACTGTGTGTATCAGGGTATTGACCTCACGGTGGTACTGGAAAACCATTTTTGGTCTGTTAGAGGAAGAAAGCCAGCACACTGTTGAACCTCTTGATGCTAGACAGAGGGGCCTGGTCTTGCCTGCGTTGCTTGCTTTTGCTTCTCTCACAGATTATGTGTGACTGTTTCCTGTCTGACCTAGATTCCGTCTTCACGTCTTGGGCTGGGAGTAGGCCAATGTGACACTCCTGAGAGTGTCCAAACTGGAGCATATCCTACCAAACCAGACCTTTTCCAGTTCCGCATACTATCCTAACTGGACCACCCTGAGTTTAGTGGCATGGTAGCTTGACAATTTCTCCCTCCCTTCCCTGTTTCTTACAGGATGCTGTCTGACTAGTTGAACGTAGCTTCTCAAAGATAAAAATACTCTTCTTTTTTTGTTTGTTTAGAAACAATCTGTGTAGCCTCAGCTGATCTGTAACTTTGAAGACCAGGCTGTCTACACACTTGCTGTGATCCTCCTGCCTCTGCCTTCTGAGTGCTAGGATTAACAAGAATATCCTGTTCTCTGTGGTCGTTTCTCAGTGTGTATTCTCCCACTGCCCGCCCGTCCGCTCGCTTGCTTTCTTCCTTCCTTTCTTCCTTCCTTTCTTTCTTCCTTTCTTTCTTCCTTCCTTTCTTCCTTCCTTTCTTTCTTTCTTTCTTTCTTTCTTTCTTTCTTTCTTTCTTTCTTTCTTTCTAATTTTTTGGAGACAGGGTCTCTCTCTGTAGCCCTGGGTGTTCTCATACTCTAGAGTTCAAGGCTATTCCTTGAACTCAAACCCAGCTACTTCTGCCTCCTTCCTGAGGGCTGAGATTAAAGGGGTGAGTCACCACACTGGGCTGTCTTTCTTTTAGAAAGATTTATTTTGTTTTAAGTTATTTGTATTTGTGTCTGTGCATGCGAGTGCATGTTCCCAGGGAGGCCAGAGGGGTCATAGCCTGGAACTGGAGTTGTAGGTGGTTGTGAACCATTCACAGTTTCCTTGCCGGACCTGAACTCTGATCCTTGCGGTTATCACACTCCCTTAACCACTGAGCCACTTCTCCTTCGTTTTTGAGACAGGAACTCACTGTGTAGCCCAGGCTAGCCTTGAGTGATCCTCTCAGTGATCCTCTTACCTCAGCTTCCCAAGTACTGGGACTGCAAAAATGACCCACCATGTTTTGCTAAGAAAATTGTTTAAAGTTTTTGTGTAGTAAGTCCAGCATCTGGTCTTTCTTCAGGACTGGATTCTTTTTGTTGTACTGCTCTTGTTTGTGTGTGGGTGTGTATGTTAGAGATTGAACCCAGGGTCTAACATATGTTAAGCATACGGTCTAGCACCAAGTACTATACATAAATCTTGTTTGCTCCTTTGTGAGTCACTCCTGCTTCTTTATGTAACTTAGGATTTTTGTGTCGTGTTGAAAACTGGTAGCTTTGGAAATCATGTTTGCCTTGTAATTTGTTGGGGTTTTGTTGGTTTGTTGAGAGCCATGTGAACCTCTCATTTAGTAACTGAGGTATTTGTTCCTTAGCTAGTGTAGCATGTATCTGGTTGTTACCTTGATAGGTTTCTGGGAGGCAAGGAGTCCTCCCAGTTTTGGAATGGCTCTGACTGGGCCCACCCTCTTTGTGTACTTGGCCTGGGGAGCAACCCAAGTTTCTCATTCTCGTGTATACTGGTACTTTGGAAGGTCTTGATTCCCTTGAAGCTCTCAAAGCCCTTGCCTCAGGGTTGTTTTGTTTTGAACTTTAGTTGAGTAGAGCAGTGAGGGTTGTTGACTGGGCGGGATGGTTTTTAGTGTTTGTTTGTTTGTTGATCAGAGTTCAGAGGATTGGAGTAGGTGTAACAACAGATGTTGGAGACGGCCCAGCCACTGCAGGTAAGGTGTCTCTGAAGTCTGTTTTTCTCATGATTAAAAAAAAATGTTTTTAAAAATGTGGGTTCAGTATCTGGGGTTATAAGAAATGAAACTGATATGTGCCAGTAATACTGCTCCTTGGCTAGAGGTTAAGGTTACCTGAGTTCTGAGTTCAGTCTTCAAAACCTACATAATAGAAGAGGAGAACCAAGTCTCATACTCTGTGGTGGGCAATGAGTTCCCCAAATAAATAAACGTGTTCAAAATAATTAGCCTAATAAAGTTTCTAGCAAAGAGCTAATTGATTATTGTGAAGATTAAATTTTTTGTATGGACTAATATTGTTATCAGGGTCTGAAATTTGTAGACAATTTGAGACCTTATAGGGTGCAAACTTGTTTTGTTTTCTTTTTTATTGTTTGTGTGTGTTTGTTTGTTTGTTTGATTTTAGTGGGAAATTTGCTAACCAGATCTGTCTCTAGTACCTCATTTTGACAGTGTTGATAATTTTGTTTCTCTTGGATTTAAGGTGAATGGAAAATGTTTCTTACCTTGCAGTGGGAGGTGAGGGAGAGCCTGGCTTACTGTGGCAGTTGTCATCATACCATTGGTAGATTTTCTGCACTAAGCAAACACCGGCTCCTTCTCTAGTCTACTTTCTTGGACCTGAATGTTGCTATGGGTTTAGGTGATGAGGCACCTACTGGACTCTTAAGAAGTTGCTAGAAATCCTGCCATGTAACTAACCCTGGTCTTAGTATCATCTCATTAAAAAGATGGTTGGGTGATGCATAGGGTGGGAAGATAGAAACCTGTCGAGTGGTGACTACATCATAGAATTCGTTCATGAGGCTAAAGTTGGCGTATAGCGGGAACAGTTAAACCTTGGGATATACGACTAAGAAAAATGAAATGTCATTTCCTGTTGTCAAATTAATACGTAAATGGGTAACTGATGAACTTCCTTTAAGACTGAAATTTTGTTTGTTCATCTTCTGGAACTGGGAAAGGAAGGGATCGAACCTAGGTCCTCATACACCTCAGGAAAACATAGCTAATTGAGCTGTTTTAGCCCTAGAATGGAGTTTTTAAAATGTACTTATTTTATGTACATTGGAATTTTGCCTGCATGTGTGTGGGGGTTGGATCCCCTGGCACAGGAGTTACAGATGGTTATGAGCTGCCACGTGGGTGCTGGGAATTGAACCTGAGTCCTCTGGAAGAGGAGCTAAGTGCTCTTAACCACTGAGCCATCTCCCTTGAGATGGAATTTTTAAGCAGCTTTGGGAATTAGAAATAAGAGATGATTACCTTAACTTCCCCATTGGCTGCCACATCCTCCTCTTCCTCCTCCTCTTCCCTCTCCTCTTCCTCCTCTTCCTCCTCTTCCCCTCCCCCCTCCTTAGTGGTCTTTTTTTGTTCTTGTTGTCCTGCAGCTGACCCACTGAAAGCATTTGTGTGGAACTGCTCGAACTGCTCCTACTCCTCAGTTATGCACGCAGTGGCCTGGGTGCCCCCCTCCATGTTACCTACACTGGCGGCTTGGACCCCGTGTGTTTCTCCTTGAACATTATTCCATCTCTCTTCTGGACTTGCTCTGCTGTGGCCTGGTGCCCACTCGTGAGCCCAAGATGGCTGCCACCCCTCTTCCTCTCATGCCATTTTCTCCATTACTTGCCCACACCCTGCTGCTTCAGGGTTTCTGTTCCTGTATGACCAGGCACCAGGGTTCTAGCCCAAGTCCTTTCCCAGTTTTTCTCTTCAAGCTCTCGAGGGAAGGGATCATCTTTGCAAATACATTTCAAGTTTGTGGCTTTTAGTTTCATGTTCCCTTGGAGACTGACAGCTGAGATCTGCTCTAGTGAGCATTTGCAGATTTCCTAGTGCACTGCACTTGGTCTTCTAAGTGTGAAACACATTGTTCTGAAGAGCAGTGGGCACTTGTAGGCTCACAGAACGTTAAATACTTTTCTTACTCAGAGGAACTCATGCTGGGTGTATGTGGCAGTGAGGAATCTGCATGCGATTCCTTCATAGATGCTCTGGTGAGAGAGTCATGAAGCTCTAGAGTTTGTTTGAGCCTGAGTATGCTTCTTTGTGCACACACTGTCTCTAGCTTTGCTTTCTAGTTCATATGTATGTGGCCGGTGAACCTTTTTCTAGAGAGTGGGGTTAGGTAAGAATAAAGGGCTTGTTGAAAAAAGTTAAGAATATAAGTGATTCTAAGAGACAGTTTAGAATTAGAATTTTCAGTGATAATTTACACTTCTCAATTTATGAACATGTATTTGTTATAAATTAATAGAGATAAGTGACAATCAGATGTGACTACTCAAAATGTAAATTTTCAATGTGTGTGAGTGTTTTCTTCACACGCATGTGTAGTATGTACTGTGTGTCTACCTGGTGTGGTAGGTGGGGCAGTGTGTAGTGTGTACTGTGTGTCTAACTGGTGTGGTGGGTGGGGGCAGGGTCCGCAGTAAGTGCTTTTAGCCGCTGAGCCTCTTTTCAGCCATGTTCATTTATTTTTTGAGATAGAGTCTTACACAGCCTAGGCTGGCCTTGAGCTCAAGTAGTTAAAGATGGCCTTGAACTCCTTTTCCTCCCTCCCTCCCTCTCCAGTGGGATTGTATAGAGTTATGCTTTGAAAACAAGTGATTCTATTAGTGGATTGTATTCTGAAAGCACATGTTCATCTCTGATGCTGGATGTCAAGAACTGGGGTTGATGTGAGATGAGAAAAGGAAGCTGTGAGTGGAGGAGACAGTTAGAATGGAGCCTGCCAGCCACCGTAGGGCATGGTTGGCTGGGTTATTTCTTTTTACTATTTGTTTGTTTGTTTTTGAAAATAGTTAGGCCTTGGCTGTCATAGACTCATCCAGGAGACCAGGCTGGAGTCAAACTCAGGGGTCTGTCTCTGCCTCCCCAGTGCTGGGATTAATGGTGTACACCACCACCATCCAGCTTTTCTTTTCTCCTTTTAAAATTTTATTTTATTATTTATTCATGTATATGTATGTATATATGAACACATGTGAGTGCAAGTGCCTGTAGAACCCAGAATAGGGAGTTGAATCCCTGTTAACAGTAGTTATAGATACAGCTGTGAGCCACTATGTATGTGGGTGCTGGAATTTAAACCCAGGTCTTCTGTGCAAGAATAGCCAGTGTTCTTAACTGCTGAGCCATCTTTCTAGCCCCCATGTTTATCTCTCTGTGTATATGTGTGTGTGTGTGTGTGTGTGTGTGTGTGTGTGTGTGTGTGCGCGCGCGCGCGTGCGTGCCTGTGTGCCTGTGCCTGTGCCTGTGCCTGTGCCTGTGCCTGTGCCTGTGCCTGTGCCTGTGCCTGTGCCTGTGCCTGTGCCTGTGCCTGTGCGTGGCTTCTCACTGGACCTGAAGTTGGTCTTTTCTGATAGGCTATAGACTAGCTGGCCAGTGAGACCCTGTGTTGTCTTCTCTCTACCTAATCTAGTTCTGGTGTTAGGTTTACATTGCATTTATTTTGACAAAGGTGCTAGGAATCTAAGCTCAGGTCTTCACACTCACACTCCCCTTTAATTGTCTTTGAATGCAGGAGGTTGTTGTTGTTGTTGTGTTTCCTTCTTCTATCCAGAAAGAAGTGACATGAGCTAAACTTTAGTTTTTGGAGACAGGACCTCATCTTGTAGCTCAGGCAGTCCTCTTGCTTTGCTGCACGATTGCCAAGTGTGGGGACTACAGGCCTGTAGTCTGTAGTCTGTGCCCAGTTTACTTACGCTTTTGAATGGATGAATAGTGTGTAGTTAGTGTTGTGGTTGTGGTTGTGTGCAGTCATGTAGTCCTTCAGCCCCTGTGGGTCTGACTTCAGTGTGTTCATAGCGGCCCCCAAGTATCACCTTCCAGATGGGTTCTCTTTGATACTTCCAAGTCTATTTCCAACTATTTGGAATTGTTAAATAAAACTGAATGTATTGTCAAAGCATTTGAAATATCCTTTCTTGGGGAGAGAGTGGTTTTTGAGATGAATTTCTCTGTAACCCTGGCTGTCCTGGAACTGATTCTTTAGGCTGCCCTAAAACCCAGAGAAATCCACCTGCCTCTGCCTCTCTTGTGCTGGGATTAAAGTGTGTGCTACCAGCATCTGCCTGAAATGTTATCTTTTTAACATGTTTTTTGCACAGTTACAGGTTCAGTGTGTTAAGTAAAGGGTAAAGACATTTCTTTTATTCTCTCTTCCTGATGACTAAGGGTCATATAAACTATGAGTCGAAATTTTGCTTAATTAGATAGGCAGCAGCTGGGTACTTCTGTCTAGTGGTATGTGAACCTCTGCTGCTGGCTGCCATGTTGGTGCTGAGACCCCGATGGCTAATAGAGGGCAGGAGTTAACCGATTGCTTCTTTGCTTGCTTCTCTAGGTAATTTTCTCACTGTTGTGAGAGGATCAAAGACACTGATAAGTATTCTGGGGATACGTATTGCCTATCAGTAACGATAGAATACTGATTAGTGGTTTAAGGCAGCAGCTTAGTGAACGTACTCCTTCCCATATAAATGTCTGATTTGCCTCTTTAACAAATGAGGATATTTAGGTGCAATGCTTATAGGATCCATTGGAAGCCTCCAGGCCTGTCTGGTGGACACTGTATGTGATTCAGCACTCCCAGCACCTTGTGATCCAGACTGTGAGACTTCGGAGGAAGAAACACAAGGTTGTTCTCACTAAGTGGGGCAGTTGAAGGCTATAATTAACTCCTCTTCAATGCAGGTCAGAGGGGGCTGCCAGGGGATTTGAGATTAGATTTTCAGAACCTTTGCTTTTGGAATTTGTAGAAAGGACTATAGACCTCCAAAGCAAGTCCCCTGGGAAGGACAGGGAGAACAAAGGCTTAGGGTGACAATACTCTTGCAGCCCTGTTGTTTCTGTCTTCCAGGATTCCTCCTTGGAGAGAGTGGTGTCCTTCCACAGCCTGTGGACCCATCCTCTTCATAGCTAGCCACTTTTCTGAGTCCACAGAACTACTTACTTGTGCCTTCTTTCTCTCTTAAACATTCCTCCAACCCCCCTTGAATCACCAGGAGATAGTTACATGATTGTCATTGCTTCTGCCACTCCTGTGGCCTGTCACAGGACGCAGGTCATTAGCATCCATCCTCACTGTCCTCCCCTATACACACTGTCCCCCCCCCCCCCACACACACACACACATACACACACACTGTGCCTCCTTCTCAGCTCTGGAACAACTATCCTGACTTCTAAGCCATAGATTGGGCATCTTTCCCTTTGAATGCATATGGAATAAAGAAGGGACCCTGAGGTGAAGGAATTTGAATGGTATGCTTATGAAATCAGTCTTATTTCTTTAACAGAACTGTGGGTCATTTCATTTCTGTAAAGTTTTTAAGAATGTGAATTTAGTAAAATTTACAGATGAACATATAACATAGTTTTATTTGGAGCTATTATTGCTGCTATGAATAATCTCAAGTGCTTTTGTTTACGTTTGTGAGAAAAGATCTCATTTAGCCCAGGCTGACCAAGAACATATGTAGCTGAGGATGACCTTGAACTCCTGTACTCTCAGGACTGTCCTAATTAAAGGCACATACCACCATCCCTGAGTTTTGGATATCTTTGGATAGATTTTTAAGTGAGGAAGCTTTTTAAAAGTTTGGGGTATGTGTGTGTGTGTGTGTGTGTGTGTGTGTGTGTGTGTGCTACTCCTACCCAGACCTTTGTGGGTCTTTGTGACTTGAGGATCTTTTTGTGTGCTTATTAGTTACTCTGGTGACATTTTAAAGACAGTCCTCTTAAGTTGAGGTATGGTGTGAAGTCTTGCAGTATAAGGAATCATGGTGGGCTTCTGTTGTTTCTCACTGCAGGTGCCTAACTGGTGGAGGACAGTCTTGTTATCAGGAGTCCTGATATACTTTACCCAAAATCAAATAAGTGATTGTCAACTTCATTAGTGATTACATAAAACATTCCTAGACATTATATTCATTTTGCTCAGACCCTGTATAGGTAAAACAAAAGTGATACTTTGTCCAGTATGTAACTTCAGGGTTGATGTATGTGCACCTTAAACTGTACAGAGTTACATGTGTGCACCCTAAACTGTAGTCTAATATTTTGACATTTTGGGGGTAAGGACACTACTGTTTGGTGGTGTTTTGTTTTTAAGTTAATTATTATTGTATAGTGGTAGTGTGCACACTTGCCACATAATATGTGTTGGGGTCAGAGGACAACTCTCAGGAGTCTGTTCTTAACTTTCAACCTTGGTTCTCAGGTGATCAGGGCCACTCAGCAGAAAGCTGTCTGTCTTGCCAGCCCCTGATCATTTCCCTGACTTGGTTGCTATTTTAAGTAAGCTTTCTTTGAAGTATACTTTTTATAGAACAGAACAAACCTAGTTTGAAGGAGCCTTTTTAAAGACTTTGCTTGATGCTCATATACATCCTGGCAGTCTTTATCTCAGTCTGGAGAATAGAGACCTGATTTACCCTCAGAATTGCATGCATCATCTTCCTGAGGAGAGATCAGTTGTAGTCTTCAGGGTTTCATTAAGTGCAGTCAGATGGGTCAAACTCCGAGTGTGGCTTTTCTTTGGGTAATGTCTGTGAACTGCATCTGTGCATGAGTGGGTGGCTCTACAGCTGTTTAGTGGTGCTCTGTTGCCCGGGTGAACTTGTGTGCGTCTGTTCTCCTACCACTGGATATCTGTTATGATGCAGGAGCTGCTCGCTGCTCTACTGTTCTTTCCTTTGCCTTTCCTTGGTTTCTTCTCTTTTCTTTCTGGTTTGAAGCCAGAGCCTCATACGTGCTAGACACACACTCAACCACTGGACTGATCTGGTCCTTCTCTACCTTTTTACTCTTTATTTTGAGATTGGGTCTTACTCTATAGTCAGGCAAGCCTTGAGCTTGTGGTCTTCTCTTGTCTCTGCTTTCTGAGTAGCTGGCATTACTGGCCTGTATCACTACTGAGACAGCCTTTCCAACAGCAAACTGTCAGACAGAATAGTGGGCGGAGAGGTCTTTTCAGAGTCTTTCTTTAATAGAATTAGGGGATAGTTGGGACAAAAGTCGAGACAAAATTGTCTGTATAAAGAAACTCAGACGAGTCACTCAGCTTGCTATCACAAGCCTCTGGGATCCTGCACCAGGTCATGAGAGTCCAAAATCAAGGTTCTGTGATAGGTGTGCACAGAAACAAGTCCATCCGTGGAAATGTATTACCTGCTAATGTTTTCATTTATTCATTTGTTTGTTTGTTCGTTCATTAGTTTGTGTGTGAGCACTCTGAATAGCTAAGGGCCACTAGTGTTACCAACTTTCAATGTTTATTCAATTCCTGACTGACACAGTTGGCAGTGAAAGTAAACGTGGGCTCACTGGAAGTGCCCTCTCTCTCTTTCTCTCTCTTGCTTTCTCACTTTCTTGCTCTCACTCTCACTCTTTATCTCTCCTGCACTTTCTTTTTTTCTCCTCTACCCTAGGAAGGAGGAGGAATTTTTTGTCTTTAAAAATTTACCCGTTTTGTTTTGTTTTTGAGACAGGGCTCGTGTAGCTAAGGCTGACTTTGAACTAGTAATCCTGCCTCTCCTTCTGAAGTGTTGGGATTACAGGTGTTTATTATCACTAGCTTCAGAATTGAAGAAAGTGTTTTAGGTCTAGAGAGGTGACTCAGCAGTTAAAAACATAGGCTGCTCTTGCAGGGGACCCAGGTTAAATTCCCAGTAGCCTCATGGTGGCCTGGAACTATCTGTAACTTCAGTTTCAGGAGATATGACCTCTCTTCTGACCTCCATGGGTCACCGGATACACAGACATATATGCAGGCAATACACCCATTCACATATGGAGGGGGGGGTTAATTATAGGGATTAGCACCAGGAAAGAAAACCAGAAGTGGTTCCACATATCTTTAATCCAAGCATTCAGAGGTCAAGGCAGAGGCATGAGGATCTCTGTTCAAGAATAGCTTGGTCCACATAGGATTCCAGGACAGTGGACTGCATAGTGAGACACTGTTTTGAAAGGGGGGAAAAACAGACAGGGAGAGACGATTCCCAGCCAAAACATTGTTTTAGGGTTTGTGAGGAACCTGAACTAACTCATGAGACCCAAAGATCATGGATGTCAGTATGAAAAAGGTAAAAGAGAAAGAATTGGTCTCAAAACCTGAAATGCAGTGGAATATAGACCCACCAGGGGTGGGGTAGGGGTGGTTGAGGAAACTCCAAGCCAGGTAGGTGTTGGTTTCCCAGAGAACAGCGACAGTTGCTCCGTTACTTGGGGGAGAGGGATTGGCTGTAAGAAATCTATTGGGAGTACTTGAAAACAGATGGATAAGTCAGTTGAACTTGTTTTGTGTAAAGAGACAACTCTAATTTTAAACTGCCTTTCTACTTAGAGACTGTTTAAATATGATTGATTTCCATGGGGCTGTATGTTAGTGTAAAGGTCTGGTTTGTATCTAAACATAGATGCTGGTAGAGCCTTAGGTCTCCAGCTCAATGCTCCAGACTGGCTGGCTGGATAATACGGCAAAGGAAACATTGTCAGCCAGTGCAGTAGAGGCAGTAGAAGGATTCTGCCAGAGCTGAAAATGTTCAAAGTGTAAGTGTTGTTCAAGTAACGGAAGCTTAGATCTTTCTTAGCCCTTGCTGGGGCCACACCTGGCAGACATTTGATTTTCTTTTTCCTTTTTTGTTCTATAATTTTTATTTTCTAATAGCTGCTCTGAGTACTGTTTCTCTCTGTGTGTCTTTCTGTCTCTCTCACACTATCTCTGTCACTCTCTTGTGTCTTTTTGGGGTGAAGGTGGGGTGTCTCACGTAGCCTGGGTTGCCCTTGAACTTGTTGTTTAGCTAGAGCTGGTCTTGAACTTCTCCTGCCTCCCAAGTGCTGAGTTCACAGGTGTGTGCCACTCGGCTAGTGTCATGAAATTCCTTGTTTGTGGTTTTGCTCATTAGATGCCTCGGTATACATTGCGAGTAGTTTTTGAGGTGGTGAGGACCTGTGGGGAAAGCTCAGGTGTCTGGTGGTCGCAGACGTGAACTGACTGTCAGGTTCTGTTTTCCAGGTGCACTTTCAGGTTTCCCAGCACAAACATCAAGATAACATTCACAGCCCTGTCCAGCGAGAAAGGAGAGAAGCAGGAGGCACCGGAGTCGCCAGTGAAGCCTGTGCAACCGCACATCTCGCCGCTGACCATCAACATTCCAGACACGATGGCCCACCTCATCAGCCCCCTCCCCTCCCCCACGGGAACTATCAGGTACAGCAGAGGCACAAGGTGGCACATCCACATACCCAAAGTGACCCTGTCTTTACTGCAGCTGACTACCAAGAGTCCACTCAGTTTCTGTATTGTAAATTGTAATTCTCATGAGTTGGTAGGTTATGGGATTCTTGTTTTGTCTGTACCCCTTTGGGTTTGTTTTACCAGGGCCATTTCTGTGGTCTTAGAATTGGAATTATCCTTTGGAGTCTGGTGAGCACACCAGTGTTACATAACTGAAGGCAATTGCGCTCTTCCCAAAGTCTCCTGAGTTGCTGTAATCCAGAGGTAAGAGTTAGTTAGGGTCCCATGAGCCCCTCTGCCATCTGTGACTGATGATGAAGTGGGCTTGCCTTGTGCAGACCAGACTGAGTAACGATACCTGCTATGAGTATGATTACATTGATTGTGTCCTGCCTAGAGTTTGGGATTTCACAGCCATTGTCTGTCTTCCTGCTTGTTTCCTGAGCCTTAGAGGGGATACATAGTGTAAATGCCTTACTTCTGACTGAACCCTCACCTGTCAGTATTCTAAGAATTGTGGGCGTGCATGACTTTCTCATTTACTGATGGGCAAGCATTGAGGGAAGCTGTGTGGGGTAGGGGTGGGGCTGGGCTGTCTGGGGTATTTTTTCATTGAAGAGCTGACAGATTATTTAGTTCTGTTTCTTCCAGAACTCCTCCTCACAGACTGAGAGTGATTGAGGTTCTAGGCACCATACTGAAAGTTGAAATCTAAAATTTTAAGGGGCTAGACAGATGGCTCATCCTTTAAGAGCACTTTCTGCTCTTGCAGAAAGACCCAGGTTCAGTTCCCTGTATGTACCATATGGCAGTTCACAATCATGGAATTCTAGTTCTAGGAAATCCAACTCCCTCTTCTGGCCTTCATTAGAAGTCACCAGGCTTGTGTGTAGTACACACACACACACACACACACACACACACACACGTACACACACACACACACACGTACACACACACACACACACACACACACGTACACACGCGCACACACACACGTACACACACACATACACACACACACACGTACACACATGTGCGCAAGCGCGCGTGCACACACACACACTTCAAACATGTAACATAAATCTTTCAAAATTTTCTTTTAAGTTTGGGGCTGGAGAAATGGCTCAGTGGTTAAGAACACTGGCTGTTTTTCCAGAGCATCAAGCCCCAGCGCTCACAACTGTTTGTAACTCCAGCTCCAGGGATCTAATACGCTAACACAGGTGACATACATGCAAGCAAAACACCAGTGCACATAAAATTAAAAAAAAAAAATGAAGTTCCTGTTGGCTCTGGTGGCTCACTCTTTCTGGCAGGACACAGGGACTTTGCCTTCCCAGTTTGTCTTCACAGTTGCATTTCCGTACACGTAGGAAATAGTGCTATTCTCAATTTTTTTTCAGTTTATTTTTTTATTTTTTAAATAAATCTTTTTTATATTTATTTATTTAGTTAGTTAGTTGGCTAGTTAATTAGTTTTGGTTTTTCGAGACAGGGTTTCTCTGTGTAAGCCTGTCTGTCTGTCCTGGAACTCACTCTGTAGACCAGGCTGGCCTCGAACTCAGAAATCCACCTGCCTCTGCCTCCCAAGTGCTGGGATTAAAGGTGAGCACCACCACTGCCCGGCTTTTTTTCAGTTTAATTAGACATAATAGCACACAAAAATCCCAGTACTTCAGAAACTGAGGCAAGAAAATTGCTGCACATTTAAGACCAGCCTGCAGTGCAGAATGAAGTGTAAGAAAAATAAATGGGGCTAGAGAAATGTAACTCCAGCTTGAGGAGATCCCACACCCTATCCCAACCTCCTTTAGGCATGCGCATAGCACACATGTGGGCAAAACATAATAAATAAATCTTTAAAAAGAAATGTTTATTTTCCCTGATCATTGAAGACCAATACTGTGTTTTAAAGTATTTTACCAATACTTTAAAGTAGACTCTTCCCCCTCTTTCACAGTGCTGCAAACTCCTGCCCATCCAGTCCTCGGGGAGCAGGGTCTTCAGGGTACAAAATGGGCCGTGTGATACCATCTGACCTCAATTTAATGGCTGACAATTCACAGCCAGAAAATGAAAAGGAAGCTTCAGGTGGAGACAGCCCAAAGGTAAGTGTTTTATAGTCATGGACCTGAGGGACATAACGCAGATGCTGGCAGCAAGTTCTTTGGGGAACACCATGTTGTTTTAGCTGTTTTTCTTGCTGTGATAAAACACTAGCCAAAAGCAGCTTGGGGAGGAAAAGGCTTGTTTGTCTTGCATTTCCATATAATGGTCCACCATTGAGAAAAGTCAGGACAAGGACCAGGAAGCAGGAACTGAAGCAGACACCTTGGAGAGGAGTGCTGCTTGTTTGCTTGCTTACAGTCCAGAGCCACCTGCCCAGTGGTGGCACTGCTGCTCACATGGTTGGCCTCTTTCATGCCAATAATTAATAATAAAGAAAAATGCACTACATATATGTCTACAGGCTACTCAGATGGAGGCAAGTCTTCAAGGTCCCCTCTTCCCTATTGACCCTAGTTTTTGTCAAGTGGACAAAAGCTGACCATCACAGGACATATGCATCTATGTGGATTTGATTCTCATGTCACTCTGAGTGCAACACAGGCATCAGGATTTGTAGACAGGGTTTCTCTGTGTAGCCCTGGCTGTCCTGGAACTCACTCTGTAGACCAGGCTGGCCTCGAACTCAGAAATCTGCCTGCCTCTGCCTCCCAAGTGCTGGGATCAAAGGCGTGCACCACCACTTCCCGGCTTGTAGTGCATATTTAAAAAATTATTCAACACTTGTGTGAGGATCCCAGGGCAACTATAGACTATATACAGAAGGGCAGTTGCTGTAGTTAAGAAGAATAATCTGTACATATTGTTACTTTTGCTGTATCATAAAATGTGATGTACTCACAAAAGCCATGGAGTGAGCAGAACATAGCCATGTTCCTATGCACACAGAAGTGGTCTTAGGCGCTGGGTTGAAGTGTCGCAGTAGAAATATGGCAGCTATAATACCAGAACCGAGAGTGGTCTCTGAACAGGAGCTGCAAAGTCTATTTTACCCGTGTGGGGATATTCTGACCATTTTCTATGTTAAATTATTTAAAAATAAAAATGGTAGTATATGCTTTAATTTCAACATTTGGGAGGGAGAACCAGGAGGATTTCTTGAGTTAGGCCATCTTGGTCTGCATAACAAGTTTTAGTTTATCGGAGGCATTTAGTGAGATATTGTTTCTAAAAATGCAAGAACAGCATTTTTAAGGTCAGCAAATAGCTTAGCGGATAAAGGCAGATGTCTAAGTTTGATTCCTGGGATCCACATAGCAGAAGAGAATTGACTCCTGGAACAAATGAGAACATCCTTAGAAACATGTAAGAAAAAGTTCCTAGGAAACACACTGGCCTCCTGAGCAGGGATGGAGGTGCAAGGACAGCTGCTCAGCCACTTGTCAGACATGTGTACTTGATATTCCTGATTCTCTTCCTAGAACTTGTGGTGTCTTCCTGTGGGTGCTTAGGCAGAGCCTTTGTGGCCTAAGGGATAGCAGAATAATAACTAGCGAAATGTTAGCCATTTAAGATGGGCCATGAGGTCTTCTTCTGGATGCTGGCAGTGGTGGATGGTGTGTTAAGGGTTTCCACTTAGAGAATTGAAAAACATCTCCACACGTCAGCTCATGCTGTCTGAGCTTTCATCAGCCCTCGTCCTTTATCCTTCTGATTTTGCCGTTATCCCTAAGTGCATCTCTACGAATTGGGATTCAGGGTCTTATTCTGTAGGCTGGCCTTAACTCAATGTGTAGCACAGTAGTGGTTTGCTTTAAAACTGCAAATTCTAAAAATACAAGGCAGGGTTGGGGAAGAGTCTGGAGACATGGCTTAGCAGTTAAGAATACTAACTGCTCTTCCAGAGGACCTGGTTTTAAATCTCAGCACCCACACGGGGCCAACAACTGTTCCTCCAGTTCTAAGGGGCCCTGCTCTTTTCTCCTACATGACTTACATGCATGAGCTACACATATGTTCAGGTATCACACCTACACATTAAGTAAATAAATTACATACTTCATCTATGAACAGTATACATCCTTGTAGTGATGGTGATCAAACCCAGGCTTTATGCTGAGTGTGCTTTGAATAAGTGGCATCATTTGAATATACTGACCTGCAGATTGCTTCTTCTAATCTACATTGCTTTGCTATTTCCCAGTGCTGGTATGCATTTTCTAGAAGTTCATACAGAAACTAGGCTCCTACACAGGCATGTCCTCGCATGCAGAGCCTTGGCAGTAGATGGGCATTTGGACAGTCCTACCTCAAGTGCCCTTGTGACTTCTAATGTGTGGAAAGGTCCCTGTCAGAACCACGATTGTGCTGTGCTCGCTCTGAATCATACTTGGACGTGTCTGTTCCTCTCCATGTCACAGGGTGCTCCTGATTTGTACTGCGCTGGGCTCCTGAAGTCCAGTGGCTTTCCTCATATGTACTGTTTCGTTCTTGTCATTTAAATTTTCTCCTTATGTGATTTTTTTGTTTGTTTTGGTTTGGGTTTTTGATTTTTTTTTTTTTTTTTTTTGAGTTTCTCTATGTAGCAGTCTTGACTATCTTGGAACTCTCTTTGTAGACCAAGCTGGCCTTGAAGTCAAAGAGATTTGCCTGCCTCTCTGCCTCCAGAGTACTGGCTCCTTATGTGATTTTTAATTTTTCTATACATTCTACAAATTTCCAGCTAACTTTTCTCAAAGTTTCCCAGTTATATTACTTTTATAATAAAAATACTGTTGCAAGAATGCATAAAAGAATACTCTTGAATCTTAGGTGCTTTTTTTTTCCCCCCTAACACAGGATGACTCAAAACCACCTTATTCCTATGCACAGTTGATAGTACAAGCAATTACAATGGCTGCTGATAAACAACTTACCCTAAATGGGATTTATACACACATCACTAAAAACTATCCATACTACAGGACTGCGGACAAGGGCTGGCAGGTAAGTCCATTTCAGTTACTGTGATGCTTTTTCTGACTTGGGTGTACACCAGAGAGGTCATTAGGGAGGGAGTCTCCACTGAGAGCGTCCTAGGCCTGATAGCGCCCTGCTCTTTGGTAGAGAGGGAACAGCAGATCTGGAGAAAACTGAAACAGGTGCTTTTTCTGTCTGGGAAAAGGCTTTCCCTGGGATGCATAAAGCCTGGGGAATTTTCATTTCTGGTTTTTGAAAATGTTGGGGAATTTTAAACTAAAGTCCGTTCTCCTCTCATGTTCATCCACCTGTGCTTTTGGAAATACAGAAACATTACGGTTCACAGAGACTGGTTTTTAAATTGTTTTACCATGGTTATCCTGACTTTGTGTTTAGAATATAGCTTTTATACTTGGCCTGTATTACAGACATGGACAGGCCCCGTAGTCTCCCCCGTGAAGAGCCTCCAGATTCTTTACCATACCGCTGTTCTGGGGCCTGGGTTCCCTGGAAGGTTGCTAGTTCTGGTGCTGGTGGTGGGTTTGGGTTTTGTTTGTTTTGAGGTGGGTTTTGTTTGTTAGTTTGAGAAAGGGTTTCATTGTATAGCTTACTGGCATTCCTGAAACTCACTGTAAAGACCAGGCTAGCCTTGAACTCCTAAGAGGTCTGCTTGGCTCTGGCAGTCAGGTGCAGGGATTAAAGATATGCACCATTACACCTGGTCTCTCTGTAACTTGTAAACCATACATTGCACAGGCTTTTCTCTCTGTGTGTCTAATATATATTACCACTTACTGGGTGTGTAGAAAACTTTAGGAATTGAGGTGATTTGAAAAAGGGTAAGTTTGCCATGCACAGTGTTAAACAACAACAAAAAACAAAGATGTATTATGATTTTTTTTTTTAATTCATAAAATAACCAATAATGACAGCAGTGTTATTTTTGGGCTTTGATTTGATGAATAAAGATCATTTTTAAAATGTTCAGTTGAGATTATAATGTGGTTATGTGGGGGTGACTTTTCTGCTTATTGAAAGGAAAGACTTAATTTTTTATATACTTTTACACTTTTTAAATATTTTATACTTTTTATGAATTAGTCTGCTTACTGGGCAGTGATGGCTCATGCCTTTAATCCCAGTGCTTCGGAGGTGGAAGCAGGTGGATCTCTGTGAGTTCCAGGCCAGTCTGGTCTACAGAGTGAGTTCTAGGACTGCCAGGGCTCTGTTACACAAAGAACCCCATCTCAAAAAACAGAAACAAACCAAAAAAAATTATTATGCTCTAGAACACTCTATGTCAATCAAGCTGACCGTGAAGTCACAAAGCTCTGCCTCTCCTGAGTGCTGGGGTTAAAGGCATGTACTCCCATGCCCTGCCCTAAAAGCTCTTTTTACCTGCAGATGTAGAAATGTGTTAAAACTAGATCCTTGCTATTGACTTTTAAAGAGTCTTTAGTCATTGAAGGTGAAAAGTAAGACCCTTATCTTCCCACCTTCCCTTCCTGATATGCACTGCGCTTAATAATCTCCAGGAAGTCACGGGATTTGGAGAACATTGCTATCTGGTCTGTGTCAAGGGCCTTAACATACTGCATATTGAGTCCCAACTGTATTTAGTATGTTTTAATCTGTGAAGATAGGCTCTTCAGTAGAATGCCCAGCATGTTGTAGCTTTGATGCTCAGCACTTGCCCTCTCTCCCCAGAATGGACTTGGTGCTTAAAGCACTGATGACTTTGAAAGGCCCCAAAGAGCATTGACTTTATCCACTCTGTCCCAGGAGATGCCGTGGGGTCCCCTGGGACAGTCAGTGTGAGCATGTGAAGACCCTTAGGTCTAAGGGTTTTGTTTTTTAATGTTCAGAATGCTGGTGATTTGTAGGACCAGTTCCCAGGGGCTTTGAGATGAGGTGGTTTTGAAAGCTTGAGTAAGACTCAAACTATGTGATTGTCTCTGTCTGTGTGTTTCTGGTATATATTGCCCTGAGGGATCCTGAGCTTGTGAGGTTTTCTTGCTAAAGAGTGCAATTAGCTCTTGTTTTTACTCAGACATGTTCTTCTCTGTACAGATCAAGGTTCATAAAGATAACTGTGTCTCACCTGAGTGGAATGTTTCATTCCTACTGGCTCCAGATATTTAGTGTGAGAGAGATTAACTGCTCTGGAATCTGTTTTAATTCATAGACAGACACCCCTACTCACCCACCCCCATACAGGGTCTCTGTGTAACAACCCTGGCTGTCCTAGAACTTGCTCTGTAGACCAGGTTGGCTTTGAACTCCGCCTGCCCCTGCCTCCCAAGTGCTGGGATTAAAGGCGTGTGCTTGTAACATGCTCCCGTCCTTGGCTTTGGGATATTGACATTCATTTGGTCTTGTCCTGCCATGAGAGCTCTCCATGTCAGTCCTTATTGAGTCTGACCTTTCTCTGGGGCAGGAGGGAGACTTGTTAACAGAACAGCTTATTTAAGAACGTTGGATCTCCAGGACTGAAGAAATAGATCAGTTGGTTAAATGAATGAATGAATGAATGAATGAATGATGTTTGCAGGAGGACCTGAGTTCCATTTTCAGAATTCATGTAAAAAATCTAGGGTGCTGGGGAGGTGAATATGGGCCTCTCCATTAGACTTAAGGGACTATTTGGCAATCTTTAGGCAAGTTGCAGAC
>JANHMN010000002.1:511460-594142 GCA_030674055.1 Rhabdomys pumilio | reverse complement strand
GTGCACTGAGGCTATGTCCTGGGAGGGGACTAGAGTGGGTGACAGTGGACTGTGATGTGGGAACTGAAGCTGCACGGCAGAGTCCGAGCAAGGCCAGGAGCTGAGCCCAGGCTGGTTTAGATGGTCTTTATGGTTAGCATTGAAGAACTGCAGCCCTCTTTTTTCTTTGAAGAACGAAGAATTTTTCTTAAGATTACATTCATTTGTAAGAGCAGATTGAAAGCTTGGCCATTGTATGTAGGCCTAAAATAATAACGAAAAATGGGTGCTTTTCTCTTTGTATGTGAACTAAGAATCTTGTTGTTTCCCTTATTTGTAGAGTGTTGGATAAGATATTACAGGTGACCATTTCTGAATTTAACCCCATACTGTGTGCAGATTCTCTGGAAGCAGGTGGTTAGGAAGGGGACCCAGACTGGGTGGACGCTGTAATATTCAGAACTGAGAGTAGCAGTTCCTGATCCCAAGCAGGGCTGTGTCCTCAGCGCATGAACGGGAGAGGGGCAGCCTTTAGGGTTCCTGTTTGGACAGAAAGCCTAGTTACTGCCTCCACATTCCCTCTATGACCATGTGCAAGCTAAGTTGTTTCCGTGCTAGTGTCGCTGCGGCCTCTGGAATCCTCAGTGATCGGAGCATAGTGTAGCTGCAAGCTCTGAATGTCTGTTCTGTGGCTTTGTGCTCTGAGGGGACGGGGTCTTCAGTGATGGGAGTGGCTTAACCACAGGAGCTGCAGGGCTTTTCAGGTGGTGTTTTTTGAGTTGACTGACTTTTATCTGAATGATTCAGATTTTGGAATATTTGCCTGTCTATAACAAGATTTCTTAGGGGAAAGAACCAATTTAAACATGATATTCATTGATTTTTTTTTTCTTGTACACATAGTCAGAAGGTAATTTTTTGTAATATTTCCAGTGTGCCAATGCTTGATGGCACATGAGGACAAGTGGGGATTTTCTACTTGGAGTGCCATGTTTCCTTAAAGTTTTGGATTTGGGTTTTTGAATTAGGGATGCTGAGCCTGTGTTATCTTTGTTTGGGTTGCTTCTCTTAACATACAGCCTTTGACTCTGCCTCTCCTCCAAACCTAAAAGGTCTGAATGCAGCTGGTGAAGGTTTGCCTTCTGTGTTTGATGGGCACCAAGAACAGCCCCCTTTGATTTTCTGGAATTGGAAGAAAGGTTGGTTGTCAGCAATACCTGATAACAAAACATCGAAGCAATATATGTTGGTTTATTCAAGTATTCTAAATCTCGCAAGTCAGACACAGCCAGGCCCCTTCACACTGCCCATGATGTAACTCGGGTCCACAGTCAGAGGTCGTGTTTCCTACCTGAGACTAATTGGTTCTGGAACAGTCTCTGGGAATGACTGTAAAGAAATATTGAACATCTGTTCGATTTCTTGGCTGCCTATGACAAGTCAGAACTCCAGGCCATAGCTGGGTTTGTTAGGATGTTAATGGGAAACAGAGGGAAGTGAAGTCTTTGGATATCCCATGTTTTAAGTTACTACCATTTTGAAACTTTGATTTTTTTAAATGTACTCAAAGATTGTAAGAATATGAGATAGTAGCTGTTAATTTATGACTTTTATCCTGTGTGTACTTCAGTGTTGTGGCCACGAGCCAGGTGGTCACAAGTCAGGCACTGTCTCAGACCTTGGAAAACCTGAAGCTGAACTTTTTGAAGAAGAATGATGGCTTAGGAGTTGATTTTTCTCTCCTTCCCCAATGGAATTATTGATGAAGATCAAATAATCACATGGATGTACTTTGCAAATACAGAGCCAAGTACTGGACTGGAAGGTGGAGTCACTTATAACTCCTGGTCTTTGCTGACTTGTTAAATAAATACTTTTACTATACTGATGTTCTTTAAATGGCATGACAGATTCTTTCATCAAAAACGCACAGTAATAAACATTTTAAAGGGGTGGCTTGTGTCAGCTGTTTGTCTCCAAACAGAAAGAGTTGGCAGTATAATCTTGACTCCCATCTGGCAGAAGCCAAGGTGGTAATGACAGGCCTATTGCCTACCTTGATAGGAAGAAATGGGAAATGGCAGAGTCTTAACCCTTGTCATGCCCAGGTTCCCCTCCCTACCCGAGATTCCCTGAGTTGTGGCCATGAAGGCTCCAACCCAGAGCAGTCTCACTCTCAGCGGATCAACAGGGAGGGATGGGTGTTGAGGCCTCACTGCTGTGTCTGCAGTTGAGCACCTAGGTTTCTGCTTCACAGGCTTGGGCATATCTTCATTTCTCAACAAAGTGAATTCTACATATTTTTTTATGTTTCATAGAATTCAATTCGCCACAATCTCTCTCTGAACCGTTATTTCATCAAAGTGCCGCGTTCCCAGGAAGAACCAGGCAAAGGCTCCTTCTGGAGGATAGATCCTGCCTCCGAGAGCAAGCTGGTAGAGCAGGCTTTTAGGAAAAGACGGCCTAGGGGCGTGCCTTGCTTTAGAACCCCCCTGGGACCTCTCTCCTCTAGGTAAGGACACAGGAGCCAGAGCCGGCACCCACTGTCAGTAATGCCGCCTCAGCATGCTGGCAGAGAGCCCTTCCAGAAAAGAAGATCTGCGGATGCCCGTACTGGTGTTGGGGTGGGAACTGGGAAAAGGTTGGTTCTACTTGTACTGCTTTCTGTTTCCTTGAACTTAATGCATATCTTAGAGTAATTAGACTCCAGTAGGAAGGTCATGGCACCATGTGGTGGTAGTTTTCATTTCTTTTGGTAGGTGAATAGTTCTTTAAAGTGACTTTCAGTTTTGTAAACTCAAGACTTCTCGTTTGTCTGAGTTTAGAACCCGATGCTTCACATTCATTAGGAATGTCTTTAACCTAAAAGAAATGAGTTTAGTAGGAGCCTCAGGTCCCACAGTCTGCTCACTGTCAATTTCCTGCTGCCTGGCTGCATAGAAACTGCTCTGAGATGGTAGCAGCCTTCCTTCTCATGGAACTGAGCAGCCCGGGGCCTGCATGGCATAGCACTGTTACTGTCCAGTGAGCCTCACTGGGTCTACAGCTCAGTCTGTCTGTGAGTACAGAGAAAGTCAGACACACAGACCTGTACTCAGTTGGCAGGAGACAGAGGCCCTCCTTTATAAAGATTGAATGGACACATCCTTTTTAGGGCATCACTGTAACAATCCCACTGTCTTCTTTTGGTGACCCAGGAGTGCCCCAGCTTCTCCCAACCATGCTGGAGTGCTGTCTGCTCACTCCAGTGGCGCCCAGACCCCTGAGAGCCTGTCGAGGGAAGGCTCCCCAGCCCCCTTGGAGCCTGAGCCTGGAGCCTCACAGCCCAAACTCGCTGTCATCCAGGAGGCGAGGTTTGCCCAGAGTGCACCAGGTGAGACCACAGGAGAAGAGGTGACAAAGGGGCTTGGGTGGGGCCAGACAGATGCCTGCATCTGGCACTGAAGTAGCAGTGGAGCCCTCGGGAAGCTTTGGACCTGCCGATTGGCACTTTGTACCTGAGTGTTGTGTGGAAGGAAGGTTTTGGAAAAACCGTTGGCACTGGAATTTTTTTTTAAAGTCAGCATGTAGGTGTGGTAGTGTGTGACTATACTACGACAACACTAAGAGACTGAGGCAAGGATTGTTATTAGGTTAATGCCAGCCTGTCATATAGTGGAGCCCTGTTCCTAAGAACAAAGCTAAAAAGAATTCATCATATTTCTCAACTGCTTCCTTTAAATTAAAAAAAAAAAAAAAAGCCCTTTCCCCACCAAAAGAAGTTAGACAAACTAGGCCCTGATTGGAACAAAAATGTATCCATTTAGTGAGTAGATGAATATTTCCAGTTTAGTTGCAGAGCTACAACATGGAATAAAATGTGTGCCTTGGTAAAGTTAGAGGATGGGCATTTTGACCTCTAGGCTCAATGGCCCAGAGAGACCCCGCCTGCCAGCTGTCTGCAGCTGCTGATGTCACTCTGAAAGCCAAAGGCAGTGGCTCTGCAGCCTGGATCTGCTTCTGCGTTTGTGCCTCTGTCCTACCAGAGTGACAGTGTTGGTTCTGGGCGCACATGGCAGGTCTTTAGGCCCTCATACAGGGCGTATTCTTGAAGGAGGACTTGTAGAAAGAGGTACAGAAATCAGAAAAGAGTTCGCAGGTTTTAGTAATTAAATATGGAAACTAAGTGTCTCTGTTAAGATACTACATCTGAGCAGAAGAGATGGCTCAGTGGGTAAGAGCATTCCCTGCTCTTGCAGTGGTCTTGAGTTCAGGTTCCGTTTCTAATACACACATTGTGGTTCCGTTCTCAAGGATTCTATGCTGTTTTCCAACTTCTGTGTGCACTGACACAAAAGCAAGAAAGCACTTTAAGCAGGTAGACAAAAATAAATCTTGAAAAAATTTAGTAAAACGATATTACATGTCTCTCCGTAGTAATGGTCTGTATTTTAAAGCCTAGTGTTCATGTTAGTAAGAGCTTACTTAGTGTGGGAACTGTAAGATGAAGGGGCCGTGCATGCTCAACACTGCTCATGTTGTCTCCCAACAGGGTCACCTCTCTCTAGTCAGCCCGTCTTAATCACTGTCCAGCGGCAGCTACCCCCGGCCATTAAGCCTGTCACCTACACTGTTGCAACCCCAGTGACCACACCCACCTCTCAGCCACCTGTTGTGCAGACGGTCCATGTTGTCCATCAGATACCAGCAGTGTCCGTCACCAGTGTGGCTGGACTGGCCCCAGCAAACACATACACAGTTGCTGGACAAGCTGTGGTCACTCAGGCTGCGGTGCTGGCTCCTCCTAAGGCTGAACCGCAAGAGAATGGCGACCACAGAGAAGTCAGAGGTGAGCATGAAAAAGCCTCGCATTAGCTTCTCACTCCTGATTCACCCAAGACCCGTGGGAGCCTTTGTTCTGCCTGCTGTAATGTGTTCCTTGGGGGTTTTGTTGTTGTTTCCTTGCTGCCTTTTGGGGTTAGCAGTGCTGGAAATTGAGCCTGGCTCCACATAAATCCTAGAGAAGCCCTGTGTCACCAGGCTACACCCCTAACCCAGGGTTACTTGGTTTTAAAGATTTTACTTTTGTTTTTCAATTTGTGTGTGTGTGTGTGTGTGTGTGCACGCGCGTGCGCACACGAGTCCAGGTGTCCTTGGAGGTTGTAGGTGGTGGATCCTCTTAGAACTTGAGTTATTGGCCAACATGGTGGGTGCTGAGAATCAAGCCAGGTCCGCTGTGAGAGTAGTTTGTCCCCTTAACCACTGAGGCGTCTCTACTCCATTACTTGGTTTTAAACATTTCTTTTGCAATACTGTCTGTCAAACCCAGGGCTTTGTACATGCTAGGCCACTGCTCTCCTACTCCTCTACTGAGCTATGTCCCCCCCCCCCCCCCCCCCCCCCCCCCCCCCCCTTTAGATACACGGTTTCAAAACTGGCCTTGTCTTGGATACTCTGGGATGTTGGGATGTTGGGATGTTGGGATTAGGCTTGTGCCAGCCTTGTTTTTAAAACTTCTAAATCTCAGCTTTGCAACAGTGTATCATCTCTCTCCCTTTTCTTTTGATTTCAGTGAAAGTAGAACCTGTCCCTGCAATTAGCCCAGCCACACTGGGCGCTGCTAGCCGGATCATCCAGACATCACAGGGCACCCCTGTTCAGACAGTGACCATAGTGCAGCAGGCGCCTTTAGGTCAACACCAGCTTCCAATAAAAACTGTAACGCAGAACGGAACTCACGTGGTACCAATGCCTACAGCAGTGCACAGCCAGGTGAACAATGGTAAGCAGCGTCTGCATTCCTGATGGCCCTCACTGGCACTCTGGGGCTGCGACTGGGAGCATAGGCTCCTAACTCATAGATGGGCCTTCTATGTTTGCTTCTGTCCTGACTTGGCAGTTTTGAAGCCCTGGGCAGTGCAGTGGTGCTGGAGGAGTTGGCCATGGGCCTCCTACACGAGTAGGGCCACAGCCCCTTAACTTGTAGAGAGTTTTCTATCTTCATTCTTTCATTCATTTATGTTTATGGGTATACACCACATGCATCCAGTGCCCATGTAGGCCAGAAGAGGGCATCAGATCCCGCGGACTGGAGGTGTAGGCAGCCGCCGTGTGGGTCCTGGGGATTGAATGTGGCTCTTCTATAAGAGCAGCAATGTTCTTATGACTGAACTATTTTTCCAGTCTCTTCCCCAGAAATTTTTACAACATTCTAGATAGATAGGTATGCAAATAGGTACCTTCTTTGTCTCTGTGACAAAATCCCTAACAGGAAGCAATTTCATGAAGGAAGGATTTACTGTGGCTCAGAGTTTGAGGATGTAATCCTCCATGGAGCTCCAGGTAGCCAGCCACATTGTATCTGCTGGTGCAAGCAGAGAGAGATGAACACTGGTGCATAGCTTTCTCTTCCTAAGTCAGTAGGAATAAAAACTGAGTGTGAAGGTCAGAGAACACCTTTGTGGAGTTGGTTCTCTCCTCCGCCTTCATGTGGGTTCTCTGGATCAAACTCAGGTTGTCACAAGTAGACAGCAAGCAAGCACCTTTACCTGCTGAGCCATTTTATGCTGGCCCATAAAGACAAAATCAACCGCATTCTAATAAGATGTATGTGCTTAGTTACTTTTACATAAAGAATTAAATCTTGCCTTAATATTTGATACTAGGACTTAGAACAGCTTCACAGTTTTCAGAGTTGGTATGTTCTTTCTTTAAAAAACTGGGGCTAAAGATATTGTTGAGTGAAGAACACTTGTTCTTCCTCTAGAGGTCGTGAGTTCAGTTCCCAGCAATGGGAACCAGACTTGGGTCCTCTGGAAGTAGACCGGCACTCTGCACGTGCTCTGCTCTTAAAGAGTCTGACTGTGGCTCTCCTGTAGCTCAGTCAGAGCTGGGATCACTGGGGCTGGTGCTCCTTTACAAGGGTACTTGACGGCTGGTGCGGTTCTGTGACTGCACGCTGCCTGGCGTGTTCCAGGGATTTACTCTCCGCCTCCTAGGTAAGTGCAGCTATAGTATGTAACACCATGCCTAGCTGTAGAAGCTCTAGGCCAGGTGAGAGACTTTCTCAAAATGAAAGTGGAGAAGAGATGAGGGAAGACAACCAGTGATATCCACACACATGGTCAGGCGCATCTACCTACGTTTGTGCCCCTGCCCACCCTGATTCAAGTCGTTGTATTGACAAACCCGATGTGCCCTCCTGGTACCAAAAACTCTTACCCGAGGTCAGCACTTCCTTCCTTAGGGTAGCTGTGTCAGTATTGATACTCACGACATCCATGTGGTAGGAAAGACTAGGTGACTGGTACCTGGGACTTTGTATCTTCTTAGGGGATATGAGGTTCTCAGCCCACCTTCTCATGGGCTCAGGGTCAGGTCTGCACAGCCCCTTACATAGATGGACCTACTCAGTTCATGGCCTTTCTCCCTCTTTCTCCCTCTCAATGTCTATCTGCCTATATCTGTCATTCTTTTAGCAGTACTGTGGATTGGGTCCTCGGGGTGGGCGTCATATAAAGGTACTTGGCACCAAACCTGAGGACCTGGGTTCAGTTTCTGGAACTCATAGAAAGAGAGAACTGATTCCTACAAATTCTGACCTGTACACATTATACCATGGTACATAAATGATATAAAATTATATGTGATTGATTACAAATATAATTAATATATAAACAGACAATAGTAAATGTCTTTCAGAGAATTTTAAAGAGGGCTGGAGAGATAGCTCAGAGGTTAAGAGCACTGACTATTCTTCCAGAGGTCCTGAGTTCAATTCCCAGCAACCACATAGTGACTCACAACCATCTGTAATGGGATCCGATGCCCTCTTCTGGTCTGTCAGAAGACAGCAACAGTACTCACATACATAAAATAAGTAAATCTTTAAAAAAAATTAAGAAAGAAAAGAGAATTTTAAAGAATGCCTGTCATGGTGGCATGTACCTTAATCCAGTATTTGGGAGCCAGAAACAGATGCATCATAGAATCCTAAGCCAGTTTCTCCTAATCTCAGTAAAATAGTACTGAAGATTGGACCCAGGACTGGACACATAGCTGAGCATGCTGGCACTGTGTATTGATGGCCATCTTATTGTTTGTGTGTAGGTGTTTGCCTGCATGTACATCTGTGTGTCACTAGCCTGCCTGGTACTGAGAGAGGCAGAGGTGTTGAAGCTCATGGAACTGGAGTTACAGACGGTTATGGCTGCCACGTGGGTGCTGGGAACTGAACTGCACTCTTGTGGATTGGCAGCCAGTGAGAAATTCAGAGTGAGTGAGTGAGTGAGTGAGTGAGTGAGTGAGTGAGTGAGTTTGTTAGTTTCATGGTACTGGGGACTGAACCAGTAGCCTTGCACATGCCAGGCAAGAACTGTGTCACTGAGATCTATCTTCATGCAACTTCTTTTAAGTTTTTTGAGACAGGGTCTGTGCAGCCCTGGCTGGCCTAGAACTCGGTATATAGACCAGCTGAGTTTGAACTCAAAGAAGCCTGTCTGCCTCTGGTTCCCGAGTGATGGGTAACTTGAGCCCGTGACTCTGGTCCCTGAGTGTGGGGTAAAGGTCCACACCTGAGCTCGGTGTTGAGAGCACTTCAAGATGAAGAACTAGAGTTCCCTGAGCTTCACCTCCATCCCTGAAGCAGCACATGTCTCCATGCGGGGAGGGTCACCCCATAAAGGCTGGCCCAGATGTCTGACACCTGATATTTATAGTCTCTGAGAGCTCAGCTGTCTGAGTCTCTGGCTACAGGTTGTTCAGCCTGTGTTCTCTTGTACCTCCTGGGCTGTGCTTGTACGCCCTGCTGCTTTCTCTGGCTGGGTTGAAGAATGCATCATTAGTCTGTCGTTTTCAGAATTACTAATTATAACCTAAGACTTGTGAGTTAGAGAACTGACTGACTCCATATCAGGCCTCTGTCTTGGTCCATTTGTGTTACTGCAACAGTATCTCACACTAGGGAGGTCATAATTAGTGAAAAAGTTACAGTCTCTTAAGGTTATTGGCCTGGTCAGTATCAAGGCACCATCTACTTTGAAAACCTTCCTGCTGGTGTGGCAGAAAGCAGGGTTGCTGGTTATTTTATAATGGATGCGGATCCTCATAATGGCTCTATAATCTACTGTGAGAACAGTCTTCATGCTGACGTCATTGCAGTGACACTGTGTCCTGAGTTGGTGCTCTGTCGACACTTCCCAGACACATGTATTTCAGGGTATATATCTTCTTCCAGTTAGATTTTTGTCGTCACAGGAGGAGGGCATGCAATGAGGACTGCACAGCAGCTCTTGCTCTCAGCAGTGCTCCTAGCTTCATAGCCTTGGCCTGGGGCAGAGGAGAGACTCTTCTGCCTATGTTTCTCACAGCTCAGAGCGGGCGGGCAAGACCTGTGTGGGAGCCATCTGTAGCAGAAGTGCACAAACTGGAGCTGAGGAAGAATGCCACAGCCTGAGGCTGTGGATTTTGATTTGAGTTTCAAGATAGGCTGGAGATAGCCTGGGCCTAAGGATGCCTAGGCCACTTGCCCAGGCCCTGAATGATTAGGCATGGCCACGCTCAGCATCAGCCTCGTCAGGGGAGCTGAGAAGGGTAGTTAGTACCTTCTCCATAGCTGTTTGATGACATGACTGCCACTGACAGTTGGATATGCCCTTCCTAGATTTTAACGTTTTCCTAAGTCCCCATGGCAGCTCATGCTGCGTGTATAATGGGGTAGGGATGTGACAGCTTGCCTTGCATGCACAAGACCCTGGGTTCTATCCTCCAGCCTTTAAAAAGTAATAAAAACCATCAGGCTGAGTGGGACAAGAGCAGGGTCTTCTCCTTCATGGGTGTGTTCATGCTGTGATTATGTTTACTGGTGCCTGTGAGTTACAGGGCTCTGCTCTAAAGAATGGGACTTGGAGGGGCCTTATCTACTTGGGCTGGAGGACAGGGGTCTTTCCCTTTATATGCAGTGAGCTGGTGTGACACAGCTAGTGTGTTCTTTCTGGGTTGTTCAGCTTGAGCCTTGTTCCCCTATGACGTGATGACTTACATATATCAGGAATACCACCACCTGTGACAAGGACAGCTTAAGCTTGAAAGAACAGTAGCAACCTCCCACTGGCACCTGAATTCTGGAGCTGTCTAGAGAAACAGCCAGCAGGGCTTAACGAACGTGAATATATGTAGTTAGGAGAAAAGAGACCTTGCAGGTTGTGGTGGTACATGCTGGAGGACCACAATGTGAGAGATAGACCTGAAGTACTCTGCTCATTGAGGTGTGACAGACAGACCTTCCGGACAGAAGAGAGGATTGCTGCAGTAGGAGGGCTGAGTGGAAACAGGACTCTTCTTCACTGAGAATCCTCAGTCTTGTTCCTCAGTTAATGTGGTGAGAGGCCCATCTAGGTTGGCAGGTAATTCGCTTTGCTCAGTGTTTATCTTACGTAAACAATAGCTTTGACAGAAACCCTCGGGATCATTGTGGTGATAGTTAGATTCCTAACTAGTTAACAGGTAATAGTGGTTCCCTCAGACAAGCTGACATGCCAGACTGCCCACTGCCTCCGCTGGAAGTCAGCTTTTAGAATGTCAGGGCTGGGTGTGCTGTTGCACCCTTTTAATTCTGACTCTCTGGAGGCGGGGGTGGGGTGGGTCTCTATGAATTCCAGAGCTACATAGTCCTTTTGAAAATAAAAAGGAAGGGGGTGGGTGAGATGTGGGTATCTATCTCTTAGATGCCCCCCACAAAAACCCCCAACATTTATTGCATGAGGGCCATGCACATGAAGGTCAGGAGAGTGACTTGTGGGTCAGGTTTTCCTTTCCCATGTGTGTTCTGAGTATAGAGTTCAAGTTCTCAGGCTTGGGTGGCAAGTTCTAAGCTATTTTCCTTTAGATAATGTCTTGAACAGTTGAGAAATGGCTCTCAAACCAGAACAGCCTTACTTCTTATTTGGAGGGAACAGTTCTCCATCCTCCCAGTGAACAGAAGCCTCCTTGCGTTGGCAATTCTGAGATCTCGAGTGGCTTGTGCTTTTTGTAGAAGCTACAGAGGTCTCCTTACTGATGGGAATTGGCTTCCTCAGCTTTCCTCTGCTCAGGAACCTCTGGCTTTGGCCCTGTAGGGCTCTCCCTGGGGTTCGGTGTAAGGCTCAGAGGGTGTAGTGTATGCAGTAGCATGGGTTCTGATTCACTGTGTCCCTTCAGCAGTGGCAAGTCCTCTCCACATGTTGGCCACCCATGCATCAGCATCGGCATCCCTGCCCACGAAGCGCCAGAATGGTGACCAGGCAGAGCAGCCGGAGCTCAAGCGAGTTAAAGCAGAAGATGGCGAGAGCATCGTCATTGCCCTGAGTGTGGACGCACCACCAGCAGCCGTGAGAGAAAAGACGGTCCAGAACTAGCTGCGGGAGACCTTTTCTTCAGACATCAACTTTGTGGTGCCAAAAGGAGATGCTGCCTCTCACTGAAGCAGGGAGCACATCCTCAGTGGGTAAAGGGCCCTGCGGTTGGACTTCACCTCTCAGCACTGAAAACATGAACCCAGGTGGCCTTAAAACTCCTTAATTTAAAGACATCTTACACTTGAACAGACCCACAACAGCAACCCTGGTTCCAGAGGTGGTGTCTCCGACAGAGCACTCGCTGGGCTGTCGTCTGTGGGCTCAGCTTTTACTCCAAGCAAGAACTCCAGGTCCCAAAGGACTGAGTCTCCTGTGAGGACCCAGCACCTGCTACAAGTGGATCTTGCTGGCTTTCCTTTAGGGGACAGAGCCACAGCCACCTGCTGCCCTCATGGGAACTGCTGGCTGTGGCTGAGAGACAAGACAGTATTTTGTTGTCCACATGTGGAATTAGAATACTTGGGGATGTCCTTTCTTTACTAAATAATGGGGTCTTTGACATTTCATATCACTCCATTTCTACTCTGGAAATTTTAGATTCATTTTGGGGAAAGAGCGTCATTCTGTTTGTTTCTGTGGTTTGATTTTAGCCCGTGGGATGGTTTGCTCTAGTCTGTCCTGCCTGTGTTTGGGTGGCTCTCCCTTAGGACACCTACCTGCCCATTTCCGTTTAGAGCAGTTACCTGATGAATTTGACCTACCTTGTGCCATTGTAGAGGGTGGGTGGGCTGAGGCTGCATGGACCCATGAGGCCAGGGGGCATTGGGACAAGAGACTCTGGGAGCCTTCTAGCCTTCAGGCTGCACGTACCTGCTCTAACTTGCAGGTTTTGTTGTCTGTTTCTTTATGTAGACTTTGTCCTTGGCGTAATTTTCCACTCTAGTAAAAAAAGTCTTTTACATATTGTGTATGCTTAAAGCAACAGATCCCTTCCTCCCTCCGTGGGAAACAGATCCAGGCCTCTATCACGCCTTTTTTGACCAAGGTCATAAATCTCTCCCAGAACCTGGGGAATCTTAGGGGTCAGCTCTGGCTTCTGACTGGTTATCTGCATGGCACACTCATAGCAAGAGCTGTTGGAGAGATGTTGCCAGTTAAGTTGAGGGTCTTGGGAGTAAGACCCTGTGGCCAAGTATCAAGCATCCAGGCCATTTTCTGATTCTCAAGAGGTTTCTCTGGCTTTTCAGAAAGAAGACCCACACTAATCCTTGCTTATGTCATATAGTAAGTAAAACTAAGAGGGGAGGGTGACAGGAGGTGGGAGGCCAGCAGCCCAGCCCACACTCAGGATCACCGCTCATCTTTCCAGAGCATTCTGGACTTAGAGCTGAGCAACAGGCAGAGGGCGTTAGCCTCATTGTGAGTTTTTTTCCTAATGTCATCATCATAACGTTATTTATTTAAATGTAGTTATTTTGGTATTTAATTTTTTTTAAGAGAGGGGGGGAAACCCTGTATTTTCCTGGTAGAATGAAATGGCTCAGAATGGTATATTTAGGCAATTTAAAACATTATTTACATAAAGACCAAATATGATAAGTCTGTTCTAAGTATTGCTTCACCCACAGTACGGAGCTGTCACAATGTTACTGCAGATGATGCGTGTTGATGTGGAGTTACTGCACACAGCTGGATTTATATAACTCAGCCTCTTAACAATAAAGGTGAGACATCATGTGAGTGAGAACACATGTGCCCACAGCAGTTTGCCTCCTCCATCGTTTTGCAGGTAACCTCGGAATGTATTTCGTCAAGGCTTGCAGTGTACAGAGTACTTTAAAGAACTTTGGGTGTACTGTGCTCAGCATGTGCGTCCAGACTGTGGGCCTCAGTTAACATGGTGCACTGGCAGGAGGCCACCCTAGTCACGGGTGGCTCAGGTAACCACCAACTGGACATACTGTTTTTCTGGAGACGTGTGTGTAGCATGCTCGACCAGGACTTGTTCCCTATGTGAGTGAGGTCTGCAGACTCATTACCTCTGAGCCCCAAGCAGACCTTATGGATCTGCAAGAATTTCTTTTGGGGATCATAGAAAAAAATTTAAAGATGGAAGGAGAATTTTCTTTTTCTTTAAGGCCACCTTCTCAGTCTCAAGTGAGTGCAGTGTGCCGATGGGTACACACTCATCTTTTCTCCTTGCTGCTGTATCGGCCTTGCTGCTGCTTTGGTCCATAGGAATGTAAAGCTGCCAAGGAGAGGGCAGAAGCTGAACCGTAGATTAACTGAGTACTAAACCCAGGTTTTCTTCCCAGTGTTTAAGGCACTGCTTTAGTTTTAGTTCCTCTGAGTTCCCAGAAGCCCCTCCACACACCGGAGCTGGGTTCATGTGCTTTAGCCCTCAACAGATGTCTGATGTGGGGACATACGATCCTGACACCAGTAGCTTGCAGCAGTTCCCAGGTCCACTGCAGCACCACTGTTGAATGCTTAAGGAGTCTTTCTTTGACCTTTACCAAACTTCTGAGCTCCCTCAGGGACTAGATAACTTCAGCAGCGTTGGCTTGAACCACACAGAACACAAAGGGAAACTCACCTGTGTCCTGGATACAGTGCATTCCAGAATGTGTGTGGCATAACTTTGTATAGCTGTCCCCACACTTCAGAACGTGTTCACAGACAGCAGCCGGTCTCCGTAAACACCCCACCCCACTTCCTTGTCCTCCGCTGGGGGCCTGGTCACAGAGTAGCTGTAGCAGTTGAGAAGGGGGTGGGGAGCATCAGGACTTGGGTTTTCTATGCTGTGTGATACAAGGAGAGAAGTGACAATCGGGAAGCCCAAGCATCTGCGGTTCCAGAGTAAGCAGAGTGCTGATCTGTGTGCAAAGATTTGGAATTTTTAAAAAGTACCAAGTTCCTGAAATTCAATAAAATATTTTTATTAATTTTAATTGAATACAGAGTATCATTGTCTTCTGATAAGCAGATACATCTATCTTACTTTTTAGCCTGTGCTGGGGAGACTGGACCAGGAACACAGATGGGCAGCAGCACAGGCTCCCTCAGAGCTGAGGGCACAGGGTACAGTCAGCTGTGTGGTATTTTACTGACATTCATTGTTAGAGTTAAGAAAAGTGTTCTCTGTTGATTGTCTGTCCCCACATACCCAGTGCTTGCCCTTTGACCTAGGATAATGAAAAGGTGTACAAGCGGAGGTCCTCTGTAACCCTGAACTGCTGCTATCTTCCAGCTGCTGTCCCAGGCCACCCACACAACCAGTAATAAATACATGAGAATGGCAGGTTGGGGAGGCGTGTTCAAAGCCAGGAGCACTTACACAGTGGCCTGGCCTACACAGGGGCAGCATCCTGAGAAAGCAAGCATTCCATATAGGCAACAGTAGGAACTGCCCACAGTGCTCCTGCAAGCAGTGGCATTGGGAACACTGAAGACAGAAGGACATGGGCAAGGAATTGGGAAGGTTAGTTGGTAGTTTGTCTTGCGTGTGTGAATACTGTTTGATCCCACTGTATGTGTAGTAAACCTGTAATCCTAGTAGTCAGAAGGTAGAGGCAGGAGAATCAAATTCAAGGTCATCCTTGACTACACAGCAGGTTTGAAGCCAGTCTGAGCTACATAAGACCAGCTTTTAAAGAAAAGAGGGGAATGGGACACTGGCTGGCTGGTGGGTCTGATTGTTTCCTGTTGCTTCTGTCTGTTAGGACCCCGAGTTGAGCCAGTTGTAGTGTATAGGGAGGCTAAGATGTGAACCTTTTCACCAACAGAAAGAATGCCAAGGAGACAGAATCTGGAAATACCGGCATGCAGAGGGAGGTAGAAATTCCCTGTAATATTGTGCCCCATATTCGTCTGCAGACATTATGACAAAATTGACCTGAAGGAACTGAATTGTCTGAGCAATGCATGCAGGGTGTGACCCAAGTAGCTCAGAAAAGGCGGGAGAACTCCCACACGCAAACATGAAGTCTGCTCAGCAGCGATGCTTGCCAAGGTAAAACTCACTAAGCAAACGGCCAAAGGAGGCACAACCTAAGGACGGCTATCAACTCCGGTGGGACCCAAATGTAGGTAAAACAGATGCCATTAGATTAAAATCAGCTATGCTTCCTGAAGCTGAGCAAATGCGCTTTAAATACATCAACAGGCTACAGATCTTAGACGTAAACTGTTCAGTGCATAGAGCATTTGGAAATGGAAGTAAGCTTCAGGGACATATATGTTCCTTGGTTCCCTGCAAAAGGAGAAAGATGGAGTTAGCTTAAAAGAAGAGTGGGTGGGTGTGCTTGGGCCCATGGGTAGAGGCTGTCCTCATCGTAGCTCCACGGAAGACAACAGTTATCTTAGATCCATGAAGGGAGGGGACACTGAAGAAAACTGGAGACTTTAAAGGCCTAAAGAACAAGCAAAACAAGGTGTCCTTGGAAAGCAAAGGCAGAGTTCTGCGGAGCTGCTTACACTTGCTAAGGAAGTCCTTGTTCATTCATCTGATGGATTATCACACATAACACGTAAAGGCTGGAAATTTTAAACCTTCAGGGATGAAAAAAATATTGAGCTATTTGAGCAAATAAACTAATTTTCTCATGTTTTAAAAATGTCATCTAATTTGCCTCCTTATTAAAGTCATTCAAAGCGAAACTTGCAATTTGACTTTGAGAATTCTCATTGTTAAATTAGAACATTAATGTTGATTAATGTTCTATGAAATAGTTTTGAAATAGTAAAATTCATACTGGAAAGTTAGCTTTTTATACTCTACTATTTAATTGTTAACCTAGTAAACATAGCTCAAAGTCCACAGGTGAATTTTTCTTTTTCCTTTAAACAATTCAGAAAAATGCAGAAAAGAAAGCAGGGAGGGAAAAAACTTCATATATAGTAGAAATGCCAATGAATAGCATTAATGGTCTAAGATACCAGTTAAAGAGGCAAGGATGTCAGTACAGCTTAGTGGTATTTTCCTAGTACACGCAAAGCCCCAGCTTCAATTTCTCGTGAATGGAAGAAAAGGAGAAGAAAAAGCGGATCAAAGGACATGACTTCTAGGTATGATGGAGAAGTTTCTGTAGAGAAAAGGAAGAGCACAGGTAGAGGTATGGACAGGGACATCTGGGAGAGTCCAGAATGGACATGACCAGGCTCTGCTGGACTGGGCTGGGAGAGCGGGAAGAAGGGGGAGGGAGCCAGGTCCTGCAGCCAGACCAAAGATATAAAAGGGAAAAATAACCAGTGTGTCTGGATTAAATAGGGGGGTGGGGAAGCCTCTGGGGGTGAGGGGGAAGAGCAGCCCAGCCCTAGCCTATGGGCTGAAGAGATCAGGATAGAGGGTGTGGCATGCCAGCCACACCCTGTAAGAGGTAGAGACTGAGGGATGTTGGGAGAAGCTGGTGGCTAGATCTCATTTGATGTGAAATAGGCACCTTAGACCTTTGTTCCAGGTTTGAAACTTAAGACCTAGCACTACAAAAACTAATTGTTTTTTTTTTTACATCTGGGATATGGTTCAGTGAGTCCCTTCCTAGAATGCAAAAGGCCCTGGGTTAAATTCCCAGCACAAAAATTTCAAAAACTGCAGAGAACATGGTAGCACATATTTGGTTGTTGGGTGGTTTGTGACTCTTGTACAGAAAGCCAGTGTGATGCCAGCTGAGCCATAGGGCTAGGCTTTCCTGGTGAGATGGCTCAGCAAGTAAAGGGGACTCCTGCCCAAACCATGATAATTCTATCACCACATGGTGGAAAGAAGAAACCAACTCCTGCAAGTTGTCCTTTAAGCATGACGCATGCCAAACATGGTCTGACTTAATTTAAAAACAAACAAACAAACAAACAAACAAAACCCTAACCTGTTTGTGGTTAAATGAGGATAGCCCACTGGCTCATGTATTTGAATGCTTGGTCCACAGATGTTGGAACTGAGTGGCAAAGATTAGGAGATGCATAACTGGGTGTAGATCCTGAGTTGTCCCTCCAGTTCCTTGTACCTCTTGCATATGGATGTGAGCACTCAGCTGCTGCTCCAGTGCCTGCTGCCATGCTCCCCATGACAGTCATGAGCTCAAACCGTCTATACACTGTAAACCTCACATAAACTATTTTGTATGTTTGCTTTTTCACAGGACTGAGGCTCATTTCCTGGCACCCTCATGGTGGCTAACAACCACTTGTAAAACCAATGCCAGGAGATCTGATGCCCTCTTCTGGACTCTGCAGGCACTGTACACAAATGCATATACATATAGGAAGACAAAATACATTAAATCTTTTTTAAAAGAAAACAAACACATTAAATCTTTTTAAAAAGAAAGTAGATATAATCATTTTTATTGGATATTTTACTTATTTACATTCCAAATGTTATCCCCTTTCCCAGTTTCTCCTCTGGAAACCCCCTATTCCATCCTCCCTCCCAGATATAATCATTTCTGTAAGCACAAAAAAACTGGACAAAGTTCAATATTCCCAGTGGCATGCATGTGCCCTTGAAGCCTCCAAATCCTCAGGGCACCCCAGTTTCCATCCATGCTACCTGATCCCTAGAAGTGGAGTTACATACAGCTGTGATCTGCCAAGTGGGTGCTGGGGATTGAACCTGGGTCCTCTGTTAGAGCAGCCAGTGCTCTTTCTTAACTGTGAGCCATCACTCCAGCCTGAGTCAGTCGTTTTCTATAGAGTAGTGCTTTGGGTTAGCAGGAAAACAATGAAGTGATAAATGAAAACTGGGGCTTTTTGTTTTTATTTTTGAGACAGGCAGGCCATTTACTTCCCCAAGATTACAGGTGCCTACTATGCCTGTAATCCTTTGTACAGCACTAGGACTTGAACTCAATGTCTTGTGTGTGTGTGTGTGCTAGCCATTCAACTAACTCAACTCCATCTCTAGCCCCAAACCAGAAAGAGAGCCCAGCAGTCGTGCATTCTTGTGATCTCGGTATTCTGGAAACTGAGTCAGACTGCTCAAAGTGCAAGGCCAGATTAAGCTAGAGACCAAGAGCCTGTCTCAAAAGACCAGGCGGCTATGGAAGGAAGGCGGGCATGGTGGTGCACACCTGTAGTTCAGCACCGAGGAGTCAAAGGCAGGAGAATCTGTTACTGGAGGTCAGCCTGTGCTACGTGAGACAATGAGAATCTGTTACTGGAGGTCAGCCCGTGCTACGCGAGACAATGAGCCAGAACAGTAAAGATTAAAAAGCTAAGCAGCTAAGAAATAAACACCTAAATCTATTTATCGCAAATTCTTATAAAACAGGCACAGAAAGTGATAAGCACTTAAGTCACAGATGACTAGCATGCATGTTCAGATAATCCAACCTATCTGCATGAAGGTCTTACTCTTCAAAGACTGGAAATGACTGGGCTAAGAGCAGAGCCTGTGATCCCAGAGAAGGCAAAGGGAATATTGGTTTTGAGGCTGGACTACATAGGAAGACTGCATCAATAAATAAAATTTTTAAAAATGTGTCTGTCCATAGTCTGGTCCTTGAGGTTTAAACAAGTGAGCGAGCACTGAAGCTAACAGCTCCTCTGGAGCCCTCTGTGGTGCACACACCTTTAATCCCATTTAACTCCAACACTCCATAGGCACAGGCTGAAGTTCTGAGTTGGATATCAGCTTGGTCTACACAGCAAGTTCCAGGACAGTTTGCCATAAATAATAAAAACAAACAAATGTGTATATAATGTATAAATAAGAACTAAAAACCTTCTGACCCAGCAATTACAGATCCTTTATTATAAAAATTAAAAAATCGCCAAGTTTTTAAGTCTCTGTGCACAAGTATTCCCATCTTAACATTGGTCATGCAGCAAAAAGTGCTGATATCTGTGTGCAGCCGCAGTGCTTCTAACATTAGAACCTGTTTTCTTTAAACAGCATTGGAATGCTCAAGGAATTCGTGGCCATCCTTAGTCACATAATAGTTTAAGCCCAACTAGACAAATATTTCTAAAAAACTAAAAAAAACCAAACCAACACCTAATTAAAATTCTTATATCAAGGTCTAGAGTCTTTTCTGGTGGTGGAAGTATTGGGTAATTCTACAACATTCTATTCCTCTGTTTCTATTTCGAAGGACCTTCATGTAGCCAGGCATGGTGGTGCACACCTTTAATGCCAGCACTCAGGAGGCAGGGTAGGCGGATCTCTTGAGTTTGAAGGTAGCCTCATCTACACAGGGAGTTCCAGGACGGCAAGAGTTACACAGAAAACCTGTCTTAAAAAAAACAAAGACAAAACAAAAAACCCTACATTTTTTGTTTTTTTAAATTATTAAGTACTTTCCAATCCATGTTGATGAGAAAAACTCTGGCAGAATACCAGTTCCAAAATGTCAAAATGCATCAAATGTCTCTTACAGGAACTGTAAGAGATGGGCTGTACTACGGACTATGACCACCAGGCTATAAACCATGCCTCCAGTTAGAGGCATCCTTTGCCTGCAGAAAGAAAACATTAAACAAGAACCTTTGGTCCCACAGTGATGTTGGCCAAAAGGGCAGGAGGAATGACCAAAGATACACCCAGGGCCGGTGTCACATATGGGGAGGCTCACGCAGCCACGTGAGCCTGTGGTTTCTGAAGTGAGTGAAGGGGAAGGACTTGGCAGTTGCAGGGAAAAAGGTGATACTTTTATCTTGCAAGGCAGAAACTGCAGTTTTTGCATATCCATGGGAAAAATAGCCAATCAGGAGCTTCTGGAATCCCTGAAAGGGCATCACAGTTGTGTCCCTTTCGGGTCAGGCCCACACAACAGCGGATGTTTGAAAACACTGCTGATCCCTGAAAACCCGGCAGTCCACCATTTTTTGTCTTTACCCAGAGACAAGCTCAAGTCTGGGGAGCAGGCAGTTCTAGGATCTCCTTTTAACACTTACCTGCCACCCACGGGGAACAACATGCACTCACTGTCCCTACAGAAGGAGTAGGAGCTGGAAGATCCCCTGCAAGGTACGTCAAAGCTGATACCAACTTCAGATGTTGAGGGAGCCCTACCTCCCACCCCTCAGTTCTGAAGCATTGGAAGCACCAATTCACACTGTGGGAAGACCCACTCTTCTGTATGGATTCTCTTAACAGTACCGTCAGGAACGCAAGCTAGAAATAATACTGTCTGCCCCCGACGTCTATAGATGACTGTGTCTCAGTATCTTCTAACAGGGCAGCATGCTGACATCTATAAAATCAGGGAGCACAACACTGGTATAGCAGGGGGTAGAGATACGCACAACCAAACAAAAAAACCCCGAAAATTCCTGAGTTGTTTCATCTGTACCTGCTCCCTGGCTGACCCTAAACCTTACAAACTCAGTTTCTCTTTTCAATGGCTGTGCTGGTAAGGTGCTCACATAACGGGGCACTCTGCTACCGGGTCAATAGCCTGTAGGTCTGCCCTGCAGCAGGTTCAGGACCCCCAGTCCCATTCTATAGACAGGAGGAAGAGAATCCGTGGGTTCATTACACGTGGCTCTGCTCTTTACAGATAGAGTACAACAAAATTAGTCACTTTTATTTCAAAGAAAACAGTACAAACGAGTGTGCAAAATTAAGTTTCATGATTAAATACACATAAGGTAACATGCATACTTGACATCAAATCCACAGTTAGCCGATTACAGGAGCATAAAGGAACTGGCAGAACTGAGAACCTGCTGCTGTACACAATTTAAATGTTTGCAACCTGAAATCAAAACCGCAAAACTGAGCTTCTTAGAAGATATGTAAAAAAAACTAAACATATACCTCAAGTGGTACAGAAACACAGAATCTATAGTCTGTGTCAGTACCAGGATGTGCCTGCCATCCCCGATGTTAGTGTGTTCCTATGGGTGTTGGGAGAGATGAGACAGGATAGACGCCACAGGCCAAGGCAGTGCCCTCCACACCAACGGGAGCTAGAGGCACATGGACACTGTACGAGAAGGCCCCTAAGTAAAGTAATGCTTTCTTCTGGGATTCATTTTTAAAGACTATGTGTTACTCTGTTCCCTTCTGTTTTAACCCAAACTAAACCAGGAGACTGTGTCCCTCTTGCAGCCTGAGGACTGTGCCTCAAATGGGTGCCACAAGCATTCTGCTCTCTGGTAGGTCTGGGATGGGACTCATTCTAATGGTTAAGGTCAGAACACCTTAGTGTGTGCTCTGAACAGTGTTCCTCATGCGGCAGAGGGCGCTCTGCCAGACAAGCTGGCAGTATTACCTTAATCGGAATTGTCTAGTATGTGAGCCCTGACACACTCATTCATTCCTACAAGCTTCCGTTGATTCGTGCTTGAAAAGTTCCCAGGGACTGCAGGGAGCCTACTGGCATGAAGGTATGGTAGTGCCACTAATGCTAGCATCACAGTTGAACTAAAGGGTAGTGGCCAGCAAGGGCACAAGATGCCCAGAGCCACGGAGTGTCTGCAGAGCCGTGGTGATGATCCTTTTCCTATGAGAATGAGAAGCCTTGCTCAGGAAGGCAGACAACCATGTATGGCTTCAAGACCAAGGTCCTCGAGGGGGTCCTTGAGCCCCTCACCTACAGGCCTGGGGCACTGGCACCAGCCCCAGGAATCCACAGGCGGCTGGGTGGTGGCATCACCTGCACTCACAGGCACAGTCACAGCTTGTCATCGGTCATCTCCAAGAACTGTGCACACACGTCCCGGACACACTCGCCCTTAGGACTGAACAGGAACTTGTAGTAGCTGCCATCTGCACAGATAGCTGGGAGAGGAGACCAGATTGATACAGTGTTACCTCTCGAAGTCAAACAAACGACTCAAGAAACCTGAGCAGAGTTAGCCAGGAATTATAGCCTGCCAAGGTACATGCTTATCAAATGAGGGCTGACTTTGAAAAATGGCCTTGGGTCATCTTCACAGTGCCCAGATCTGCTCTCTAAGCACTCCTGGGACCTGGAAGGCAGGTACCAATAGTGCCCTGAACACTTGGGAGTTGGTGCAGCCCGGAGCACACACTGAGGCCCCCACAAGACGGACACTTACCAATGACTGCACTGGGCTCTGTTCCAAAGGCACAGATGCACGGAGAGCCTGAAGGAACCTGAAACTTGGAAAAACTCCACTTGGAACTGAAGTATTTTGGAAGGAAACTGGCCGATGCCAAACTATAAAAACAAGAAGAAAAGGGTTTACACGCACAAAGATAATGACACAGAAGTCACTGCCTTAATTCCAGGTACTGATGAAAATTCTAAAAAGTCTTTACAGTTTAGGACCTTTTTTTTTTTTTAATTACTTTACTTTATGTGTATGGGTGTTGTGCCTGCACATGTATCTGTGCTGCACATGACTGCCTGGTGCCCACAGAGCCCACGGGCATCTGATCCCTGACAGTAGAGTTACCGGTGTGAGCTGTAATATGGGTGCTGAGATCAATCTAAATTCAGTTTCAAACCCCACAAACATCAAAATTAATAAGATATAATAAGTCCAGGTAATCCTCTAATTCTGGGCTGTCCCCTGCCACAACCCTCAACCCACCTAGACTGTTTATTCCTTTTTGGATCTTCAGCTGCAAAAATGTGCACAGTGCCGTGATCACTGGACACACAGATGAGAGAAGCGTCCTGATTGAAGTTGATGCTGCAGAGAAACCAGACAGAGCTTGGGTCAGATACAGAGGACCAGACATCCAACTCTCGCCCTCAACACACAATGCACTATCCCACACCCCTGCATGCCAGTGAAAGGTGTGGTTTCCTGAGATGACCTCCATGCCAGTCTCAGGAGGTTCAGGTGAGAAAGGCAGACGTTGTCATGAAGAAGTAGCTATCAAGTGTGTTGTAGCAGGCCATGGCCATATGCATTCTGTACTGACAGCAGACATGCAAGAGAGTGTGCTACACACAAGGGCCAGGGCACACGGGTTAGTCTCCCAAATTTGGCTCAATACCCACTGGCCTGGGGTGGTGTCAGGCTCTTGCTGTAGACATGGTACGAAATCTTGCCTGCCTGGGCTGTAGCACTACAGACAATGTAGGACCTCACAGATGAAGCACTCACTCTCGAAACCAAGTGTTTATAATAATTATAGACAAATCAGCAAGGCCTCTACCATAAAATACCACAGAAAGCAAGCTGGAATAGAGGAGAGATGGACAGAATGTGGCAAACATATCCATGATGAAACAGGGGAAGGAGGGCCCACAATATTGCATCTTTGTGCACACTTCCCAAAACAAAATGACTAATAAAGAGATGAGACCCAGCAGCCCAGCAGCCAGGCTGCACCCTCATGCCCCTGCCATTGCCCTGGCTTTACTACCCAGAGCGAAGTCCTTACCAGTAGATATTAGCTGCTTGAGATCCTCTTCGTAGCTCCTGGATTAAATGCCCTGATGAAGTATCAAATATTCTTATAAGGGTCCCCTTTGAAAAACAGTGAAGTGTTTCATTATCAACGATTTATAACTCTTTCATTAGTCTGAAACGATTTATATTAAGACCCACTGGCCCAACAGCCCTTTCTTGACTCACCCACATCACCTAAAATTCAGTAAGCTTCTTGTCTGCTAACTTAGGCACACCAGGAGCCATAAGACATCTTGTGGGAAGGCCCTGACCCATCCTTGCCTGCTCCAGTTCCTTACTCAAAGACCTGTTACTTGTTAAAGCAATGTCATCTCAGACAAGAATGAAGTATTCCTCCTCTCAGGAAATTAGGCAGCATAGAACAAAAGGCTAGAATATCAATGCATTAACCTCCCTGAGGAAAAATTATGCTTTACTCAAAACTTTTTTAAAAAGTTTCATTAAAAGTGAAGACTCCTTCGTCAATTCTGGTACTGGGATAAACATGAGTGGACAGTGTTTGTGGAAATGACTTGGCAACCCTGTATTAGAAGAAGCCGTCCCTCAGGCCCACTCCTGGAGATGCAGCAGCATTCCTGTGCAGAACCAGAAGAGAAACTCCTGCTCTCAAGCTGACTAAACTGCTAGATAGTGTCCTAAAAAAATCATACTCTGAAATTCACTTGATCCACCTAACCCACCAAACACACTGCTCAGCCTTATCAATGATAAGGCCATAAGAACCAAATCTAACAAGATGAAGCCAAAGTAAATTCTGGGGAAGAAAACATTAATTATTTCAGAAGCCAATGTCAAAACAGTATTTGTTTAAAATAAAAGCCAGGTGTGGCAGAGCATTTTTTAATATTTGGAAAGCAGAGGCCAGTAGATTTCTGAGTTTGAGGCCAGCCTAGTTTTATATATATAGTGAGCCCGTCTCAAACAAAAATGAAAACAACAAACAAAAATGAAAACAAAGCCCCCAAATAACAGCAATCCCCACTCCAGAGAAATCAGAATAACAACGCCCTTGTAGTTACTAGTTTGTTTTATCTTCCACTTTTTAAGTTTTTCACAGTCTCACACTGGAGCCAAGGCTGGTCCCAGCTGGCCCTGAGGGAATGAATGTTCATGCTTCAACTTTCCTGCCTCAGCTTCCAAGTGCTAGCACTACAAATGTAAGCCATTAAGCCTGGCTATAGTTACTAGACTCGTAACATACATATTAGATTAAAATGAGTGACAGGATAGAATATAATAGGGTTTGTAATTGACAAAATGAAACAGCCTGACATTGGGTAAAATGCTTTTACACAGAACATACATATTTTATAACAATAGGTGACTATCTCGTCTATTTACTGGTTAATATTTATATCCATGAACGTGTTGGAGCTAGACATGACGGCACAGAAGACATCAAGTTCACAGCATGCCAGGGTAGTAAAACTCTCAAAATCAAAATAAAACAAGACACTCCCCCAAACTCCCGAGTTCCAGATAAGTCTACACAGTGAGCTCCAGGAAAGCCTGGGACACACACTGAAGCCTTGTCTCTTAGGCTCTGGCAGCAGAGTTCAGTGTGGAGCATCAGTTGTTTCTCCTGACAGGTAGCTGAGGCTTGCTGCCGTCTAATCACCCAGCATATCAAGTCTGTAATCAACGTGTAGTTTTATTATCACTATAAAGCTGGGAAGGAAATACAAGTCACATCATCCTAAGCTGGCACTGGGAGTGTGGTTCAATGGTAGAGTGCTTGCCTAGTCTGCATAAGGCCCGAGTTCTCTCTGTATCACTGAGAAAAAAGTATTTAAGTTATACTGGTAAATCCCCAGAGCACTGCTGAGTTGAGAAAACAGAGAAAGAGGATACGTGCGCCCCCTACTTCTTTCGAGACAGGGTTTCTCTGTGTAGCCCTGGCTGTCCTGGAACTCACTCTAGAGACCAGGCTGGCCTCGAACTCAGAAATCCGCCTGCCTCTGCCTCCCAAGTGCTGGGATTAAAGGCGTGCGCCACCACCGCCCGGTACGCCCCCTACTTCAAATGAGGCTCTGACTGTGTCACTTGTGTGGTGGCCGCCCACACCTGTGTGTACAATTGGAGGCCCGAGGTCAACGTTAGGTATCTTTCTCTACTACCTTCAACCTTAGTATTTTTAAAAACTGATTATCTGGGGCTCATTATCTCAGCTATAATGGCTGGCTGACAAGACCAATAAGGGGAGATAGCTCAGTTACTTAAGTGTTGGCTATATGAGTAGGAAGACCGAAGTTGGATCTCAAAACCCATTTTTAAAAATCCAGGAATGGCACACATTTGTAATAACACCGGAGATGTAGAGACAGAGGGAGCACTAGTGGTCACTAGTTGGTCAGCATAAATTACTTGGTGAGTTTCCTGCCAATAACAGACCATCTCAAAACACAAGTGTCTTAGGGTTTTATTGCTGTGAAGAGACACCATGACCAAGGCAACTCTTATAAAGAAAGAACATTTCATTAGGGTTGGCTTCAGTCTCACTCCATCATCATCATGGCAGAAAGCATGGCAGCATGTAGGCAGACAGGGGGCTGGAGAAGGAATTGAGAGTTTCTACATCTTGATCTGAAGGCGGCAGAAGGGGGACTGTCTTCCATAGGCAGCCAGGAGGCTCTGATTCCACGCTGAGGAGAGCTTGAGCATAGGAGCGCTCAAAGCCCACCTACACAGTGACTCTTCCTTTAACAAGGCCACACCCACCCCAAGAAGACCACACCTCCTATGTGCCAATGATTAAAGCTCACGAATCTATGGTAGCCAGCCAAACCTATTCAACCACAACAAGGTTACCTGAAGAACATTTACAGTTGACCTGTATCCTCCACACATGTATGTGCACAGGATCACCTACATACACATGAATATGGTGTAGGAAGTTGAAACTGGAGAATCTAAGGATAAAAAGGATATGAAAAAAATCCTTTGTCTGATGAGCCATCCCATGAACATCAGTTTTGTTTACCATTTATTTAAAAAAAAAAAACAAACCATACAGGGTCTTATACACAGCAGACGGATCAAGAATTGCTTCTCTTATTTCCATCTCCTAAGAACTGGAATCACAGGTATGCATCATTATGTCCCTTTTTTTTTTTTCTTCCTTGTTTTGAGAAAGGGTATCACTATGTAGCTCTGCCTGGCTAGTCTAGTAGAACTCACTAGTACACCAAACTAACCTCAAACTCTTCATCAAATGCTGAGATTAAGGTGTATACCAACACAATAGCATGAAGGAGAAGGAGGAAGAGGAGGAAGAAGAGGAGGAGGAGGAAGAAGACGACGATGACATCTTATTGCATAGCTCAGGCTAGCCTAAAACTTTTTATAATCTTACTGCCTCAACCTTTCAACTGAGTGATGAGAAATAATGGGGTTTATAAACTTGAAAACTTGGCATTTTTCTTCTCTCTCCTTTCCTATTTCTTTTGTTTTGTTTTGGAGACAGGGTCTCACTATGGCCTGAGACTTGCTATGTATAGCCCAGGTTGACCCTGATCCACTTAAGATCGATCCATCTGCCTCTGTCTCTAAGTAGTAGGACTAAAGGTGTGCCCTCCCACAGTTAATACAGCTCTGGAGAGCACAGTCAGGATCTGTACACGTCAGACAAGCATTCTATGTGCTCCGCTACATCCCCAGCTTGAAAAATCCTTTATCTAAATTTAGATAAAATTGTACCTTGTCACCAGGTGGTGGTGGTACATACCTCTAATCCCAGCACTTGTAAAGCAGAGGCAGGCAGATGTCTGTGAGTTTGAGGACAGCCCAGTTTACAGAGTTAGTTCCCGGGCAGTCAAGCCTACACAGAGAAACTCTGTCTCAAAAACAAAATAAAACCCCAAACTGTACTTGTCTGGTCAGTCTGTGATTCCAGCACCAAGGAGGCTGAAGCAGAATCTGGGCCACCATAGGCTATCTACAGTTTCTGAACTTCACTTTGAGCAGCAGTATTTGCAGATACCTAGGCCTCCAGGACAAGAAGCAGGACTTTGCTTTATTCTCTGCTCCTGACCACTGCTGTCTGTCATCCACAGCTCAGGAAACAACTAGACAGAGTAGACCACAAGTGCGACCTGTTCTCCCAGCAGGCTGAACAACAGATAGATACACTCTAATGAATGATTTCATACAAAGTGGTACTGGACTCATTGTCAAGTGGAAACCACAGTAAAAGGACGCTAATTTTTGGAGACTTATGCAACAGTCATTAGGTAAAGGTACTTGTAGCACAAACCTGGCAACCAGAGTTTAATTCCTGGAAACCACACAAATGTAGAAAGAGAACCAATTTCACAAAGTTATCCCTGAGCTACCCAACGCCTACCACATAATCTAAAAACAGCCGTAAATCATCAGTTTTCACTTCAGACAAAATAAAGGATAATATAGTTATAGGGGCTTGGATAAGCAATGTTTCCCCAAAGGCTCGAATATGTGAACACTCGGACCCCAGCTGCTGTTCCTATTTGGGGAGATTAGGGAATGCTTGAGGAAGTACCACTGAGGGTAGCCGTGAAAATTCACTGGCTAGCCCAGCCTCATTTACACTTCGTTCTCTCTGCTTCAAGGTTTCAGTTGAAGATGTGATCTTTCAGCCTTCTGGTCTAGCCGTGCTTCCCCTATTATTATGGATCCCCCACTGAAAGTATAAGTAAAAATAAACTCTTCCACGGTTGCTTTTGCTTATGGTGTTTTATCACAGCAACAGAAAGTGACAAATATGATGGTCAATACTTCAAATTTTAAGACTGGTAATTCAATGAGGAAATATTCTTAAGCAGGTGTGAAAGATACTTCTGAAGTGTCATCAGACAACTAAGACTAAATAAAGCATTAAGTGGCCCTGCTCTTAAAATCCTTTCGGTCTCAGTCTCCGAGGGCTGGTATTATAAACATGTGTCACTACACCCAGGTTAGCCTTCTATTTTTATCATGCTTTAACAACAAACTTGTTTGTATAAAAGAGGAAATACAGCAGACGATGTCTGAAGGCCTGGCCTAGTCCCTGTCCTGTCCCGTCATTAGATCAGACTCGAGCAGATGGCCTGCACTTACTTTTTCAGACGCAGTTGCAATTCTTGTTCCCTGCAGGTTGAGAGCAATACAGCTCAGGACACCCTCATGTGCGGGAATGTCCACTGGTGGCTTTTCGGTGCTGGCCAGGTCCACAAGCTGTACGTGGCCAGTGTGAGTGCCGGGGAAGGCAAGAAGGGAGTTGTTACTGTTGGGACACAGGACACAGAGGCCTATGCAGAGACAAAAAAACAACAACAACAACAACAAAAAAAAAAAACTGGTTGGGAGATGACAATGGTCAAAGCCTGATTCTTGCAACCCAAATGCACTTCCTGCCCTCAGCCCTCAGTCACAACTTAACTATTTGTGGAGTGCATTTACCTTGGAACTGTTGTCACTGAAAAGAGTATCAGGGCCGACAAAGCTGCTGCCCATGCGACCTGTTTATAACCGGGAGCACTTGCTGAACAACTTACTACTCATTTATCAGGTGCCTGGTTTTCATAACACTAGCTACTGAGAGTACAATAAAAAATGACAAAGTTTAAGAACTACTCCACGAGCAATAACCCTCAATACTTAGAATCTAGAATCAATCTGGAAAGAGATGGACCACAAGATGCAGAGACCCAGACATACCTCTCAAGGCCACGGCTAGAAAGCCTGCTTTGCCTACGGCCATCTCATTCACAGTCTTCAAAGACACAGCTAAAACCTCAACACACAGGCTGAGAGGGAGAGCCATGAGGAAGCATAAAAGTGCTAAAGACCAAACTCTCAGTGAAGACTGGAAGGCTGACATGACCTAATTTCAAGATTGACTTTACAGTTTCAGCAATCACAGCAGAAAGGAACTGGCATATGGATCATTGGAAAATAATGGAGAGGCCAAAACAGAGTTTTGCTTCTTACTGAACAAAAGGAAGTAATGTAACACAAAACAAAACCAACAGAGTACTAAAAACAATGGTTCCCAGCAGCAGGGTGGAGCACAGCATTTGTAAAATCCACCACTCAGAAGGCTGAGGCACAAGGAATGGGAGTTGGAGGCCAGTCTGAGCTGTGAGACACTGTCTCAATAAACAAAACTGGCCTGAGCAGCCTAGTAAGACTTCATTCAAAAGAAAAATAAAGGGGAGGGAGGGCTGGGGAGGGAGAGACAAGAGAGCAAGAGAGAAAAACACAGGGTAAAATGAGTAGGGTGAGCAACGTAATTTCTAACACACATAACCGAGAGAGAAAAGAGTCCACAATTTTTACAACAATATGAGGATGACAACTGAATACACAACAAGTATAGTCTACTCCAAGGAAGGAAGAACAGGCCAAAGCTCAGTGACTCCCGGTGTGGCTAGTGACGGCTGAGAACTGCTGGGCAGGAAAGAGTGGAGGAAGAGCCAACCCTCAGCCTGTGTCAGGCTGTGGCTTCAGAACTCTCACCCAGGAGGCTCCTAAGGGAGCTCAGGCAGGCAGGGAAGCAAAAGCTAGCACTCCTTTAAAGTGTGTACATGACAGAACCCAAATTCCACTGCTCACATCAGGACCCACTTGTAGACGGGTCCCCTGGGCCTCGTCTTTACCCACATTGACCCTTTTCTCAGAGCTGCTCATCCTCTGCAGACCGACCTCACCTTTAGGGTTATAGCAGGTTTCAAAGACGTGCAACTGATGGGGATTGTGCGTGAATGTGAACACCTTAATCATGGAGTCCAAAACCACCACAATTCTGGAAAGAAAAATGCAATCAGAGCTCCTCTTCTCAAAAGTAAAATAATCATTTTTGTGGTTTCTGTTCCCATACTGAAACTCAGAAAAAAACACAGGAAGTACCTCATATAACAAGGGCTGGGCTTTTTTATTGGTTTTGTTTTGGTCAGGGTCTCACTTTGTAGCTCAGCTAGCTAGCTTCAGCCTCAAACTTGCAGCGGTCCTTTTGCCTCTGATTCCTGAGCACTGGGATTTAAATATACAGCAACACATCTGCTTTATTTTTTGAGATATGGTCTCACATGGCTCAAAATGGCCAAGTGCAAGCAAGCAAGCAGTTGAGGGTGGCCTTGAACTCCTTATCCTCTTGCCTTTATTTCCCAAGTGTTGAAATTACATATGTGTGTCATCACTCCTGTTAGAAACAGGGTCTACATATTGCCAAGAAGACCAAAGCATAAGGGCTGAGCAGAGCCAAGTGGGCCCATCACCATGCAGAGGTCAGCCTCAGAGAGACTTGTGAGCTTAGAGAAACATCATGACCAGACATCCCACCGAGAGCATTAGCATGGTGAGACACATCACACAATTACCCTCTCATACTCTTAAAACATGTCTACAGTTAAGAAAATTGTGCCAGAAGTACTGGCACATGTCTGAATTCCCTCCCGACACTTGGGAAGCTGAGGCACAATAGTGAGGCCAGCTTGGGCTACCTAGTAAAATCCTGATTCAACAAAATAAACAAAACCAGAACACAATACCACCCAAAAAGTTTTCAAATAGAAGATTAGTTTGGTTTAAGCACCGCCTTAGTGAACCTAAGAATGTTGCAGAAACAGCATTCACATAAACTTAAGCAGTTTTTTTTTTCTTCTCTACAACTGATAGAAATCTTAAGAATATGACACATAGGGGGCTGGAGAGATGGCTCAATAGTTAAGAGCACTGGCTGCTCTTCCAAAGGTCATGAGTTCAATTCCCAGCAACCACATGGTGGCTCACAACCGTCTGTAATTAGATCTGATGCCCTCTTCTGGTGTTTCAAGGACAGTGTGCTTATATACATTAAATAAATAAATAAATCTTTAAAACAAACAAACAAAAAAGAATACAACACATAAATCACATCAAATTAAAACCCAAATGATGAAGTTCTGCTTTCTCTTGGTCAGCAGGCAAACAGGGCAAGCTCTCTCTATACTGCACTGCAGAGCAGAGCCTGTGACTTTCACCAGGTAAGAACCAATGATAAGATCAGTTTCCTGTTCTCCTCTACTTTAAACATGGCAACACCCAGCATGTGACAAGGCCTGCCTGACACCTGAGGTGGTGGCTTCACAGCAGACCTGTGGACATCCCCCTACCTACTTAGGATGGATTCCCTCTGAAGAGTCTGGAAGGCAATCTAATTTCCAGCCTTCCTCAGGGCAGGAGAGAAAACTCTTCCCCCCTCCCCACACACACTCTGGGTCACAAGCTACAGTTACTGATATTTTAAAGAAATAAAATTGCATTTAGAAAAGTAACAAACCCCACCTATCTCTCCGCAGCTTCACAGCCTTGACCTCTGTGGAGAACTCTATCTCGATGACTGTCTTCTTCTTCAGATCATCCCAGATCATCACTGAAACATCAGAAGAGTTCATGTGGCGTCACAAATAGCCCACAGGCCTGAACTGTAGATAGCACCTGACATGAGACCAAGCACACCCAGAAGATGTACCTGGCAATGGTGGGATACCATTGGCGACGTAGGGCTTACCCTCAGAACCCTCTCCTACTCACTTAAGCCCCACTCCTAATGCAACAGACACAAGCATAACCAAGATCTTAGAAAACCAACCTGTCTTACACACTCAAGCACAGCTTCCCCTGACTGAGCTTTTAGCAAACCTGACTGTAATTACTAAGAGTTTAAATGCCAGAGAGAAACCTGTGTCAAAAACTGAAAAGTGGGGCTGAAGAGATGGTTTAGTATTAAGAATGCTTTCTGCTCTTTCAGAGGATTCAAGTTCAGTTCTGAGCACCCATGTCTGGCAGCTCATAACCACTTATAACTCCAGTTCCAGGGAACACAAATTATCTGTTCTGGCCTTCTCTGACACCCACAAACATGTGGTGTACACTCAAACACATACACACACACACACACACACACACACACACACACACATATATAAATAGATTTTGAAAAATTGGCTGGGAATATACATTGTTAAGTTTTGTCTAGCATACTTCTTGAGGCCCTAGGTTCACTTCCCAGCACCATAAAGAAAGGGGAAGTGTAGGGTAGAAAAAGGAGAAAGGGAGAAAAGGAATAGACAGGTGGCAAAGAGAAGGCTCAGCCGGTAATGGTCCTTGCCACCAAGCCTGATAACCAGAATTCAATACCTGGAATCCATGGTGGGAAGAGAACCAATTCCTGAAACTTCTCTCTTCCCCACCCCATGCATAAATACCTAATAATTTTAAAGCCCTTAATAATAATGACAAGTAGTTAAGAATATAGGACATAGGTTCATTCCCAGGACCACAAAGAAAAGGGGAAAGGGCAAGATCTCCAACTCACAGCTACACTACTTTTCTCTTTCATTTCTTGGCTCCTGACGCTAAAGGCAGAACTGCAGGTCAACCTCACTTGAGTGCTGAAATTGCCCATAGTCACAGCGCTCTACCGAGAATGGTAACATCAGACCCAGAGTCACCTCTGTCTTGGTACACGGTCCACTTTATTTTCTTTTTGGGTGCTTGGTAATAGAACCAGAGCTTCAAGAATGCCAGGCAGGCACTACCCCTGAGCTACCCTTACAGACTCACAATCCTTTCCATTGCTTTGACATCAGGCCTGAGCTATTCCAATTCTCTACCAGACCCCACCTTACCCTCCCAGTATACCCTCAATTGACACTTAAGTCTCCACCATCCCCAAGGTATGCCCCACTTCCTTCTCAACAACCTTCCCCCTTCCTGTGCTTTCTTTCCCCTTCTGCCGAGGCTCTTTGCCCCCAAGTTTTCTTCCTTTAATGGAAATCAGCTATGTCCACTTCTTCCTTCAAACAGAAGTTAGATTAAACCCAACTAAGGGCATGATGTCTACAGTGAAAAGAAGGAAAAGAAATTATACCACCATATACAATGACAAATCCATACCAATACTGCAATCTACACACCCACAGCCAACCTGGCTCCTTGCTCTATGTGAATGAGTTAATCTTACTAAGTCTATGGCTTTCAGCAGGGGAAACACCATTCTTGCACCTTGCTTTACCCTGAATCTTGACTTTCAACATACCTGCCTACAGGGGAAGCCCACCCACTTGCACTCAGTAACCGCTGACATCCAGCCTTTCCATTCATCCACACCTTCTGGAAGCTTCTTTCCCAGTGGTTAGCCCTCAACACCTCAAAGGACTGAGTAGGGAGGCTCTCATATGACTGCAGGCACAGGATGGCCTACAAAGTTCAGGATACCACTACATACATGACAAGGTTTTTAAAGACGATGGACTACTATACCTTTGTTGGGAGGGTATTTCGGCTTTTTTCCACCACCAACTAAAGCTAAATAGTTACAGCGAAATAACATTTCCACGTGGCCAACTCCTCCTTCTAAAAATTCTGAAATGACAGTTTTAAAAAAGATAATTTAACAAGTTAAATTGTTACCAAATAGAAAAACTGAAATCATACAATACTGAGCATTTCATTATCTTATCTTATTATTTACTCATTTTCAAGACAGAGTCTCACTATAGAAGCCCTGGCTGGCTGAAATTCACCAAGTAAATCAGACTTGCTTAGAATTTAGTGATCTGGCTGTCTCTGTCTTCTGAGTGCTAAGATTAAAGGTATGTATCACCACACCTGACCTACCTAGTATTTCATTCTTAAATTATTTTATGCGTATAGGTGCTCTGCCTGCATAAGTATCTGTGCACCCTGTGTGCACCTACTGCCCACAGAAGCTAGAAGAGGACATAGAAACCTGAAACTGGAATCACAGACAATTGTGAGCTGCCATGTGGTGCGAAGAATTGATCCTGAGTCCTATGGAAGGGCAGCAAGTGTTCTTGGCTGCTTAGCCATTCCTCTAGACCCTAGCATTTTAGTCTTTCTTGGTTTTTCAGTACAGGGTTTCTTTGTGTAACAACACTGGCTATCCTTGAACTCACTTTGTAGATCAGGCAGGCTGGTCTCAAACTTAAGAGACCATCTACCTCTGTGCCTTGAGTGCTGGAATTAGAGGCATGCACCACCATGCCTGGCACATTTTATTCTTCATCATCAACTTGTAACCAAATATCATCTGGAGTAGAAATGATATTTTAAATGATATTTAAATGTTTTTAGAAAACAAAGCAGCCTATAAAGCAGTTTTTCTGACTTCTCTCAGCTTTTGTCAGCGTGAGCATTAGTCTCCTGACAGAAACTCTCTGAGAAACTAACTCAGTAAAAGTGGAAAATTTCTAAATTTGTGTATGCACGTGCGAGAGAGAGAGAGAGAGAGAGAGAGAGAGAGAGAGAGAGAGAGAGAGCGCCTTAAAAACAAAAACAAAGGACAGGGTGCTACCCCATCGTCCTGGCTATCCTGAACCTCATTCTATAGACCAGACTGGCCTTAGAACTCAGAGATCCATCAGCCTCTGCTTCCTGAGTGCTGGGATTAAAGGCGTATATCCTCATACCCAGCTTCCAAATTCTTATTTTAAGATGCAGCAAGACCTATAAATGAAGAAGCAAGCAATTGTGGTGTACACCTGCAATCCTAGTACTCAGGAGGCTGAGGCAGGAGGATTAAGAACACAAGACAGCTCAGTTGATAAAGAGTTTGCCATGCAAAGCCTGACAATTTGATCTGAGTTTGAGCCCCTAAACCTATATAAAGGTAGAAAAAAAGAACAGAGCCCACAAAACTTTCCTTACTTCAATATGTGCACCACGGCATGCATGCACACACAGTAAGTAAATTTAAACGAACAAAAATGGAGCACAAAGCTAGCCTGTACTATATGCAAAGACTTTCCAAAGCAAATAAATAACAAATAAGTGAAAGTGTACTAAATGCAAAGGCTAAGTCAATTAGTGACTTCACTGGAGTGAGAATTCTGCAAGTTTGGTTTCTAAAAACAAAAACCAACCCACAGAAGTATTACAAGCCTATGCTTTCATTTTAATCTAAGGAGTGGGGATGTAGGGTTGCTTTGAACTGTCCACAGCAGGAGACTACGATTTGCCTCGTGCTCTAGCAGAGGCATGGTTTTACCAGCTGCAGCTAGTTTCTGCAATTGTGTGAGTTCTGGGAATTTTTCAGAGGGTATATAAATGTTAGGGTCCCGATTTGGGGTGTGTGTGTGTGTCACTGGTTGTTGGTCATTCTGGGGGGCTGGTTGCAGTTTGTTAGTAGTAATGCTCAAGGAAACAAGAAAGACATTAGACTCACAGATCTCTCCCCCCCTCATCTTTCATTTTCTCCTGTCTAGTGAAACCAAGAGGATAAAGGGCATGAAAAAAAGAAGACCCACAAAGCAGCTAAGACTGGCCACACCTCATGTGTGAGGGTGTTAATGTGCATGACAATTCTAGCCATTTGTTCTGCTGAGCAGGTAATGTTCAGAACATTGCAAGGGCTAGATGTGGATCAGGGAAGAATGCTTACTTTGTATGCACAAGGCCCTGAGTCGGGAGGAAAGTCGGGTCCTCAAATTTCCCCGTGTCCTCTGTGACAACAGGATACCCCATGCTCTCTCAAGTATAGTACCTAGAGCCCTGGGGACAAACTCCCTCCTTCTATGGGGACTCATGTAACTAAGTACAACCACTAGCACAGGTCTCTCTAGTCTGTAACAGACTATAGCGCCTGAGACAACAAGGGAACACACAACCAAGAGCAAGTCAGGAAGCAAAGCCTGAAACAGACTTTGAGCTTTTTAGTCATAGCTTCCAAAAAATGAGCGTCCCCCACCCCCCCAAAAATCAGCTCTCTCAAGGTCTAGCAATAATGTCAGAAAGGACTTACAGTTAATATTATCCACAATGAAAATCAGCTTTTCTCAAAGAAAATGTAATTGTTCTCTGACCCAAGCTCTCTCAAATTAATTAGGGGTCTACTAAGTAAGATGTGTGCAGATTCAGATGACAACAGTGGATGTCTGGGACAGTGGCTCAGTGATAACAATGCTTGCCTTGAATGCATAAGGCCCTACGTTAAGTTGCTAGCACTGCCAAGTGGCTATAACAGGTCCTTATCCACTGGGTTAGATGTATAGCTTCCAAAATATAACAGCCACTGTCTCTTTATCCTGGCAACACAAAAGGCCACCACTCATTTCCTTAAGCCGACTCATCATGCAACAGCTGCCAATGAACACTGACTCTTCAGCCTCTTAGCTCCTTAAGAGGCAAACAGACCGTAACAGGCCAAAGCTTTGAAAGAAAAAAAAAAAAAAAAAAAATCAACCAAAAGCAAATGGTAACTTCTCAAGTAAAGAGAGGACAGTCTCCTTAACAAATGGTTTTAGGACAACTGAAGGTACACATAAAAAAGAATGAAACTGGACATTCACCTTATACAACATCTGAAAGATAACCCAAAATGAATTAAAGACCTATTAACAAGTCCCCAAACTATAAAATTACTAGTGGGAAAACCTTTACTAACATTTGGTTTTGAAATTAACTTCTTGGCTATGACATGAGAAGTACAAGCAAGAAAAGTCAAAACAAATTTTAAAAATTGTACGGACCCATGAGATGGCTTGATGAAAGCCATACAAAGCTGATGATCTGAGCTCAATCACTGGGTCCCATGGTGAAAGGAAAGAACCAACTCCTGAAAATTATCGTGACTTCCACATGCATATAACATGCACGTGCACACACACTCTAATAATAAAACTTGAATGAGATTGTCTCAGTAAGTAAAGTTAGTGACATTCAAGCATGCAGGTCTGAGTCTGATCCCCAGAACCCACAAGAAAGAGAAAGGGAGGTGGGATTATATGTGTGTGTGTGCGTGGGGGGGGGGGGGATCCAGGGGAGGAAGGGAAAAGAAGAGCTGGACACAGTAGCACATGAGGAAGCAGACGAAGGAGGATTCCCTAAGCACCAGTGACCAGTCAGACTAGCCAAATCAGCAAGCCCCAGCTGCAAAAAGTGCCTGTTAAAAAAAAAAAAAAAAAAAAGGTAGCTTCTGAGAAATGAAACAAGAGGTTGACTTCTGGTTTCTACATGCACATGTATACACCCAAACATACACACATTGGTACATTTGAGAGTCTACAAATCATGTATTTCATAAGAGAGGATAAACAGAATACACAACAACAAACAACAAAACCTACGCAACACTATTATCAAAGAACTGGCAGGTTGTGCTGGAACAGTCAGTAGGCTATGTTAAAAAGGCAGAAGTGGGAGGATCAGGAGTTTAAGGCCAGCCTGGGCTACACTTTTAGCCAGGAGTGGTGGTGCAGGGTTTTAATCCCAGCACTGAGGAGACAGAGGTAGGTAGATCCTGGTGAGTTCAAAGCCAGACTGGTCTACCTGCACCTTAAATTAAGACCTCTCCTCTCCTGCTCATCAGCATACTGACTGCCAGAAAAACAAGAAGCCGTAAGCGTTAGTGCAAAGGTGGAAACACCACGTCCTCAAACACTTGAGAACAGAACTACTACTACAAGATCCAGAGGGCATGGCAGTACATGCCTTTAGTTTCATACTCTAAGGCATGTGGATCTCTGAGTTCAAGGCCAGCCTAGTCTACACAGCAAGTTTCAAGACAACTAGAGCTACGTAATAGACAGACAGTGCCTTAAACAAACAAGAAAAAAAGAATCCATCAATCCTGCTTCAAATAATTGAAATAAAATGGTATTTGAACGCCCACGTTCACAAACACAGCAACACTGTTCACAAAAGCCAAGTGTTAACTCAAACATCCACTAATGGACACACCCACAATGGAATTGCCTTTTGACATAGAAACAGCACAAGTGGACTTTGAGAGCATTTTGCTAAGAGACAAAACAGGCACGAGGCTGGTACTGTAACTGCAGGAGTGCCCTCAGAAAGCCTCTGCAGAAGTCAGGTTAGAGACAGAAGTGCTAGTTACCAGGGAGGAGGAAGTAAGAAGTCTGCTTTTTCTAGATGAAAATGTTAAACAGTTCTCTAGAACACTGATCTGCACACTTAAAAAAAAAGACTAATTTAGTAAATTTTAAAATCTTTACCGCTGATACAAACAAAAAGATTTTCTACTTAAAAACTTCCTAGTCTGTGGCATCAGGAGAGTGAGTGATTCTGTCCTCAATGCTGGTTCAATTAGTTTTAGAAACAAAGCAAGTAGCAGCAATCTGAGAATTTTATCCAGATATAACCAGTGTATTCTTTAGTCTCCGTTCAAATGGAAGAAGTTGAATGCTGTGTGACCTTAAACTCACTAGTAACCTTACTAATGCACTTCTCAGCATAAGCCTGCTCAAGTGCTAACAATACTCCATCCGATGATGAAATGCAGAACTGCTGGTGGTGCACAATTTCAGAGCAGTGACTCAGAGTGAGACAACTTCCAGACTGCAGCCTCAAAAGCATGAAAGCTGAGTGAGTACTTACATAAAACATGGAAGATCTTCACTAAAAGCCTGTAAGGAGTTCTTTTTAAATGCTATGAAAGTATCCTTTATTTGCCTGTATTGTCATCTCCGAGGCTTAATGCCGTCATCTGTTAACGTAGACCTAGTCCTGGAAGATTCTAGCCTCCATACAATCTTACCTGGGTCTAGAATCTTTCAGCCTCAGACTTACTGGTGAATAAGCTTACTCTTTCTTAGCTCTTTCTGAACTCTGGCTGGCTGGTCAACTCAAGTTGTTCTGTCTCAAAGCTCCTCTCCAAGTTGACTGATTCAAATCTGGCTTCTCTCAGCTTCTCCTGAATTGCTCTGCTTGGCCTCAAACTACAATCTGTTTCTAATCTTCTGGCTCCTTCTCATTCTCTGGCCTTTTCTGTCTTCTGTGTCCAGCTTGTTCTCTCTGCATCTATCTATGTACGACTGTCCCAGTAAAGCCACCTCCTTTTCCTCTGCTCAGTAGCCTTTTTTTCTTCTCTTCTTGTGAGAGTCGGACAGATCATATTCTGCCAAATCTTTCTCCAATTTGTCACTTTGTCTGCCACTCAATTAGTCATCACTTTCAAATTAGATGATTCTTTCTACAAATTAACTTTACCTTCACTGTTTGGGACTAAAGGTGTGTGCTAAGAGCTAAGCCACACCACAACTACAAAGTCTTTTTCAACCAACAACACAATCTTGGAGTTCACAGTGTGATCAAATGTCCTGCAACAAGACACATTTTTATTTATCTTTTGATTTTTTTTTTTTTTTTTGAGCAAGCTCTCACACTGTAGCCCAGGTTGGCCTGAAATGTACTATGCAGTGTCTGCTATCTCAAACCATCACAAGCAACCTAAAAGTATTTTTACTTCTTGCAGATCAATCTTGACATTTCTACTATAGGAACACACAATTGTAAGGAGGGACACAACCAAGGCAATTAATGTTTCAATGACGGCCATTCAGCACCTACCTATCCTCCATTTTTTTAAATTAGAAACTGCTCCAAGTAATATCTTCACACAAGTGTCTTAGTGTCTTTCCCTAATTTTAGTATCATGAACCATCACAAGCAACCTAAAAGTATTTTTAATGTTTTAAAATCTTATTGGCAGTTATTTTCTCCCTGTGCCTTTTTAGAAACAAAATAATCCTAAAAGTCGTATTTAATTAAAAGGTAAAGGGGTTGAGAAGACTTGAGTTCAATCCCCAGCACCTATATAAAAAGCCATGTGTCCTGAGGGAAAGAGAGGAGGATCCTGGGGCTAGTCAGCCAGCCAGACTATACTATGCTAAACCCCAGACACCATTCAAAAGAGCAAGGTGAACAGCAGACTGAGAAACATCATCTCAGGCTGACCTCTGACCTACACAAGCATACAAGCACATATGGACCACCCCACTCCTGTGTCTGTGTCTGTGTGTGTGTGCATGTGCGCGCGCTTGCTTCTGGCTGACAGATGAAATTTAAAATTCTAATGGTGTCTTAGTCAGGGTTTGTATTCCTGAACAAAACATCATGACCAAGAAGCAAGTTGGGGAGGAAAGGGTTTATTCAGCTTACACTTCTACACTGCTGTTCATTATCAAAGGAAGCCAGGACAGGAACTCACACAGGGCAGGAACTTGGAGGCAGGAGATGACACAGAGGCCATGGAGGGGTACTGCTTACTGGATTGTCTCCCTTGGTCTGCTCAGCTTGCTTTCTTGCAGAACCCAGGACTATAGCCTCTACTTTGGAAGAGAGGACCAGGATGGGCAGAAACATCTATCTGTACAACCCTGATTTCCTGGAGCCTTAAGTTCTTAAGCAGAGGTGCCCTTAGTAATACTTAGTGCTGTCTCTGGGTCTTACAACCTAGAGGCTTAGAAGGCAGCCCCAGTCTTTCTTGTGGGAGACCCTCATGCCCTTACTTCAGGGACAGTAGGGTCAGATGGAAGGCCTTCTTGAGAACTTCAGGCAGATGAAGCTTCAGCTTAGATTTCTTCTACTTGGCCCACAGAAAGCCTTAACCCTCCCCTTTGCGGCCCTCTGGAATTGGCCATATAAAGCTGTTCCACCCACCTTTCCTCCCTTCCTTTGCCCTCCCCCAAAGTACAAAAGTATAGCGATCATACAGCTATTTATGTAGTCTATTTGTGGGTTTAGAGACTGCACATCACATAGTAAACACCACTAACTCTTTACAAAGCCACATCTTCAACCCTGATTGTTCATTTACTGGCCAAGGTCTCCTGACTCGGATGGCCTCAGACTCCTGAGTATGTAGCTTAGGCTGGCCTTGAACTTTGATCCTCCTGCTTCAAACAGTGCTGTGTCACTTTACCAGGCCTCTTATTTTAACTCTTAGGTCTGAGATCTTGGTGACTTGACATTTGTACTGTCTGGTTTTGTGTGTCAGCTTGACACAAGTTGGAGTTATCACAGAGAAAGGAGCATCCCTTGAGAAAATGCTTCCGTGAGATTCAGCTATTTTTATGGAGTTATTTTTTATATGGAAAATCTAATTTCTCATCATGAAAATTATCTTATTCCTGCTCTCATAGAACAGCACTGACTGAGAGCTATCCCCCACCCTGCTGTGTCAATGCCACCTCTCCTCAGGTCAGGATGCAGATCAATCTTGACATTTCTACTGCAGGCACACACATTGTAAGGAGGGCCATAACCAAGGTAATTTTAATGAAGGTCATTCAGCACCTACCTATCTTCAATGTTTTTTACCATGTTTTTTAAATTAGAAATTGCTCCAAGTATTATCTTCATACAGTGACTTAGTGTCTTCCCCCATGTTTTTCTTTAGATGAAATCCTTTAAGTACAACTATAATATCAACCAGTTTATTTATATAAAATGAACCCACACGTCCAAACTAGACAAGGTTCTACAAGTTGAAACTTTTACTAGGTTATAAAACACCACCTGAGCTGTGAACCATCTTCACCTCATTCCCAGCTAAGCAGGAATGGCCTTTGCCTCCAAACTTCCAATTTCTCTGGTACCTTCCTTAAAACTCTGATGATCTTAAAGTATGAAGATATTATGGCACAAGGTGAGGGCAGATGCCCTGGGTACTATGGTCAGCATAAGGTCTGGTAACAGGTAACTGAGTTGGGCAGTTTATGCCTCTACTCTGTGTATCTCCAGCCCCTAGCATCCAAAGACTAAAGGTATGTGATAACACAATTAGTAGTCCTCACCTGTAAGAGAGAAAGTGACAACAGCAGTGTGCCCATGACGGCTTTAGCTAGGTGAGGCACGTGTCACACACATTCAGCTTTGTACAGTGCAAGAGAACTGTGCTTGCTTGCTTCCTTCCTTCATTTAGTTGGTGTTTCAAGACCAGGTTTCTATGTGATAGTCCGGGCTGTTCTAGAGCTCACTTTGTAGACCAGGTTTGGCCAGAGATCTGTCTGCTTCTGCCTCTAACCCTAACCCTGAGGGCTAGGCATTTGCTACCACACCTGGCAAGAACTGTGTTTCTCAAGGAAGATTTTTTTTTTTTTTTACAATGTTTATAGTTCTACAACTAATGAATACAGTACTTCATTCATATGTATCATCCTTGGGTGTCTTTCTTTAATGTCCTCAGTGTAAGTGTGATCCTACAACATTACAGTGGGACCAGGACAGAATCTGTTTATAAACTCCAGGCAGCCCTTCCCTGAGCTTCTCAGCCTTCCTGAATTAGCCATCTTGCTCAGATGGCTGAGTTGAGCGTAATCAGAAGACACAGGACTATAAACTGGGAGTAACATGGAAAACGTTGCCAACTGGAAGAGTTAGGATTTTCAAGAGGGGCTTGCTTTTCTTGCCCCTAGCTTCCTATGTGTGCAGTGAGTCCCTTGAAAGCGGCAGCTGTTCATCTGACAGCGCATAGGAAAGAGTCACACTGGAGACAACACAGATTCAGACAGAGGACAGTACTGAACCAGTTCACAATTCCTACACCACTGTTCAGGAGAGGGAGCCACTGAAATAAAGCAGTCACAAGAATTAAAGGCATACGAGCACCAGAGCATTGCAGAGGCTGAAGAGATGGCACAGCAGTCAAGAGCACTGGCTGCTCTTCTAGAGAATCTACAGTTACAAAGGGCCAAACTTTCCTCCCTTCTCAGTTAAGCCCCTCTCTGGAGACTGAGGGCTACTATGGGGAACCCAGGAGATGACCAGCATTCCTTTACCTTGTTTCTCCTTTTCTTTGAGTGGATCGGTGTTATAGACTCGGAATCCATTTTCCATTCCACATGCAAAACACCCTAAAGCAAGAAATATGAAAGAAACATGTTAATCCCCACACTGCCACCAGCAAAAGGGGCCCAGGAAAGCTTGTCACATGTTCAAACCATCTATGCTGCACAGTAAGCCAGAGCTAATTCAGACATGTCACTTCCTGGGATGTGCTCTGGACGGCCACTAACATGCAGTTTCCCAACTGGAGGATCTTGCTCTGGCATTCCCTGAACCAGGTTCTGCTATAGAGGATTGTAAACTACCTGATATAGGTGCTGGGAACCAAAACCCCATCCTCTGTGCTCTGAACAACTAAGTCATCTCTCCAATCCTTCAAACGTACTAAACAGTGATTTCTGAAACTAGAGAGGTATCAACAGTAAGAGTGCTTCTATGCAGCCATGAGAAACTGAGCTCATATCCCCACCCGGCACCTACATAAAAGCCAGTACAAAAGCCAGTACAGTCCCACGTACCTATAAAACCCTGTCATTGAGGAGCAGAGAAGTGCATTCCAGAAGCCTCAGAAGCTCACTAGCCAGCAAGATAAACTCAAAGAGCAAGTTTCAGGTACAGTGAGAGACCTTGTCTCAAGAGATTAAAGTGGAGAATGGTACAGAAAGACAGCCATTGCCCACCTCTGGCCCCCACATAAGTGTGCTTGCATGTGTACTATGTATACATTATCATATATAAGGACATGCATGCATGCATACACACCACACACACACACACACACACACACACACACACACACACACGGTTTCTAAACTCAACTTTGTAATAAGTGTTTAAAACACCAACAGCAGTCGGTCACTGGTGGCACATGCCTTTAATCCTAGCACTTGGAAGGCAGAGGCAGGATGATCTTTGTGAGTTTGAGGCCAGCCTGATCTACAGATTGAGTTCTGGGACAGCCAGAGCTACAGAGAAACCCTGTCTCAAAAACAAAACAAAAACCATCAAATATAAAAATCAGTATATGCCAAACCAAATTGTGATGGACTCAACTGTTTGATATGAGTTCACACTGTAAGGCTTAACTGCAGCCAGAAACTTTGCATTAAAGTCTATGTCCTTTTGAAACAGGGTCTCGTGCAGTCCATGATGACCTTGGAACTCCTTTTTTTTTTCCAAGTCAGGGTTTCTCTGTGTAGCCCTGGCTGTCCTGGAACTCACTCTGTAGACCAGGCTGGCCTCGAACTCAGAAATCTGCCTGCCTCTGCCTCCCAAGTGCTGGGATGAAAGGTGTGCGCCACCACCCAGCGTGATCTTGGGGCCCCTGATCCTCTAGCCTCCACTTCCCCAATGATGAGATTACAGGACTGCATCCCCACTCCCACTTAAGGGAAATACTAGAGCCCAAACCTGTGACCGAATGAAAGCTAGGCAATACTCCAATAACTGACTACACTCCTGTGAATGTCTGAGTAGGAACAGCCCCTATCAACTCATATTTTTGACCAATAGTTGCCTAGTTAGTGAAACGATTTGGGAAAGATTTAGAGATATGGCCTTGTTAGAAAAGGTGTGTCACTCAGCATGCTTTGATGTTCCGAAGTCCACACCATTCTCATCTCATGCTTGTGGAACAGGTGTAAGCTCTACGGTACTGCTCCAGTGACACTCACAATAAACTCTTGTTTAAATTGACTTGGTCATAGAGTCTCATCACAACAACAGAAAAGTAACTAAGACAATTTGTCAGCTCACGAGCTATTTTCTCCCTCTCTCCCTCCTTCCCTCCCTTCCCCCAACCCCTCTCTCTCTTTGTTTTTTGGAAACAGGGTTTCTCTGTGTAACTCTGGCTGTATTGGAACTTATTCTGTAGACAAGGCTAGCTTCAAACTCAAAAGAGATCTGCCTGCTTCTGCCTCCCCACAGGCTAGGATTAAAGTCGTGCACCACCACACCTGGGTAAAAGCTAATCTCTTAAAGAATTATGTAACTATTAATTCATTAAAGAGTTTGACTACCAAAATTTATTTCAAAGAATTACTGATCTTGAAAATTCAGAATGTTCAATCAGGTGATGCCCATGGGCATCTCACCTCTCACATGTTAAATGTGCTTGTTCCTTTACAGTCTCCACAACAGGACCAAAACTAACACTGCAATCACCAGGCCAGTAATCCCATACTGCTCAAGGCCATCAGACTTGACTCTAACTGCTCTCTTCTCAGAACTGTCTGTGCCTTCACGAGACAATTCTCTGATCTAAAAGGAAGGCTTTCCACACTTGTCACAGGATATGCACATTCTCTACCTCTTTCTTCGGCTTACCTTGGAAATGTTATAGCTATCCTACAGGCTTTGATTATACTGAATGCATCCTTCAAACCTCAGATGCCTAGCACATGAACTCCAGATAAATATATACAGATGGGATACACAATAGCACTATCTACATAAAATTAGGTTTTTGTGCCAGGTGGTGGTGGCGCAAGCCTTTCATCCCAGCACTTGGGAGGCAGAGGTAGGTGGATTTCTGAGTTCATGGCCAGCCTGGTCTACAGAGTGAGTTCCAGGACAGCCAGGACCACACAGAGAAACCTCGTCTCAAAAAACCAAAAAAAAAAAAAAAAAAAAAAAATTAGGTTTTTGTATACCCCAACACCTCAAAATAAATGATTTAAAATTATTTGAGAGGGATGGTATGAGGATGGTTTGGTGGTACAGAAGTAGGAGGATCTGCAAAGTTTAAGGCCAACTACAGTCTGCAATAGTAAGACCCCATCTCAAAAAATCAAAAACAGCTAGGTGGTGAACATTTTTAGGGAGTTCCAGGCCACCCAGAGATACACAATGCCAACTGTCTCAAAAAAAATAAATAAATAAACTTAAAAAAAAAATCAAAACAACTCATCTTCTTAGTGGAGGGAAGATCCCAGGAGCACAGCTCAAGATAAGCTTGAACAAGAGAGCAAGATCCAGTCCCAACAATAACAAAATTCAAGTACAGTTGCCTAAGTACCTCAAAATTTTACATATGAAAGCTAAGATGTTAAAACTCTTAGAAGTCCACAGTATCAGCCTTTACCCTTTTCCCCAACTTGAGGAGATTTAGAAAAGAGAAGTTAGCTGGGCATTAAGCACACCCCTTTAATCTCAGCATTCAAGGAGGCAGAGACAGGGTCAACAGTGTGAGTTCCTGGACAGTCAGGGTTACTCAGAAAAACCGTCTCCGAAAGAGCAGTAAAATAAGATAGAAGGGGAAATTTGACATGAGGCAGAGGATACAGTCCCCACCAAGAGGAGTTCCCGCCCACATCTTGGAGCACAGAATCAGTAGCAATAATACCTTCTCCAAGACCTCAAACTCAAGAGGCAAGAGACAGTTCCCGAAAACGCAAATCACATAAATCCGTTCATTCTACTGAGGGGAGGGCGAGGTGTACTGCCAGGACGGACATGCATCAAGGCGAAGAACCTACACTTCACGAAGGTGCCACCCCACAGGAACCGTGGCAAACTGCCGCCCCGCGACGGGCAAGTCCTGCTACGCCACCCGCTGGCAACGTAAGCACTTGAGACTCTGACGCCCGGTAGTAAGTCTGCGGGTTCTAGGTACCCCGTTAAAAGAAGTGACACTGCCCGCCGACCCCGGCGGCGGCGGCAGCGTGCACAGGGGTGGGGTGAGTGGGGAGGGGAGGGGTCTCCCTACAGGGCGGTTCGGAGATTTCCTGAAAAGCCGCCAGAGTAAGTCCGAGATCTCAGGGCGTGACCGAGTCTCCGGTTAGGGTTCGGGGGACACTCGCCACAGCTCTGGGGCCCTGCGGACGCGGCAGCGTCGGGTCTGGGTCTCCTGGAAGGGTTGGGGTGTTACCACAGAGCTGGGCCCGCGGTCTCACCGTGGTCCTGGTTGAAGCCGGCGTACAGCAGCCCGTTGCCGTGGGGGTTACACGGCAGGAGGTTCATGGCGCCGTCCTAGGGGTCCGTAGCTCCTCAGCACCGCATACCGCTCAGAACCAGACGATCTATCTGGTCGCGCGGCGCTAGGGCCGCCGCGGCCGGAAGCGGGGGTCCTAGGGGCTTGCGTCCTGCGTGTGTCGTCAGTGCTGCGTCGTCAGTGCGCGGGGACCTGTGCGTGCGCGTGCGCGTGCGCCAGACGCGTCGGGCCATAAGGGGCGGGGCAGGACGGAGCAGAGGGGAAGCTGCGGAGGGAATTGTCTGCCCCGGCATTCACAACAGCAGGGCAGGACTGACAGGACTAAGGACAGGGTAGAGAAGAGGCCTCGCCAGCACTCCTGCCCACAACGCACAATCTCCCGGAACCCTCGCCCGCCACGCTACCACGATACACATCTTGTTCGACCAGAAGCAGCCTCCTTGTACTGGTACCTGCATTTTCCAACGGACACGCTATCTCCTTATGTCTTCCCGAGCTTTCCCAACCGTCTAACTCATCTTCCCACGGACACAAATTCTCCAAGAGACATTTTCCTAACTCTTTTTTAAGACAAAAGTTTAATAGGACACAACCCCACAGGAAAGATCTCCCCGCCCCGCGACTGTTGTTCGGGGTGCCCTGGTTACAGAGGTCTGGACTCCAGTTTGACAAGAGTCAAACTGAGTGTCTGTGGAAGCTGGTGTTTTCCTCTCTACTACCATTCATGCTCCGGTTCCCCTCTCTCCTCACAGGCCTCTCCCCTTACCTCTTTACCATCCTTTTTCCCAAGCGAAGCATCTTACAAGTATTCAAGAAGTGAAACAGAAGGGCTTGTCTGGCCTGTCTTAGTCCCACACAGCCCACCATCCATCCCATCAGCACTGAAGAGGGGAGGGAAAACCACTTCAGGGACTTAACTGACCTGCCCTTTCATCTCCCTAATTATGAACCTAAGAAAGGGCAGCCAAGACGTGAATGTCCAAGTCCTAGATGGTCTCATGTCTGTAAGAGCATCTGCATAACAATAAGGTGGCTGTGAAGGCCCTGGCAGGATGTTTTCATAGTTGGCTACTATCAAGGAGGCCTTATTCCTTCAAGCTTCACTGGCTTACACACTCACCTTCTCTGTGGATATGTATTCACCTCATCTCCACAGAGCTGGATGACCCCAGCTTCAGGCCTTCAGTGGTCCAGATGGCTACACTCCATCTTCTCTAAGGACATTGTTACTATGTATCTAGAGCCTCAAAAATTGTTAAAACGTTGTAAATCGCTAATAAAAAATTAAAATATCTGAGCTTTATCTTATTTCAGTTTTCCTGTTGTTGAATCCTTCACAGTGTCTAGCTTCCTAAGCAGCAAGGCCAGAAAAGAGACCTGTACTTGAGCCTTTATAATGCCAGGTAAAAATGTTGTGGTGTTTTGGTTTTGTTTTTGTGTTTTTTTTTTTTTCCCAGAGAGTGACAAGGGCTTCATATCTAGGGAAGTGTCTGCAAACCTTGGACGTTTAACAGGAGACACATGTTATCTTTTAGTATTTCCACTTGATCTTGTTGAGACAAGGTCTCACTCTCTAACCCTGAAACTCAGAATGTAGTTCCAAGTTGGTCAAAATATCACAGCAATATTGCTTCAACCTTTCAAGAACTGGGATAATAGGCATTAGCCATGACACCCAGAACTACTTTCTTTCTGTACATTTCTTCTCGGGGAAGAAATCCTTTCCAAAGGTGTCATAGGACAAAACTAAGCTTTGCAGTAAACAAAGTAGGCAAGGAGACAAGTGGAGAAAAGAGATGCATGTATCTGGATCTAGAAAGAGATGCCACGACTCTATCAAGAGAGGAGCAAGTATCCACTTTATTGAGAAATATTTCCTTAAATAACTGTTTTTACTTCTCCTTTACTGAAATACCTTTCTCCTTGTTAATCCGTTGAAACAATGCTGGCTGTATTCAACATAATTGGAGATATCTTTGGCATTTTCTTCCCATAGTTTCATAACTTGTAGGATACTTTGTACAAAATATGTAGGTTTACAGAAAAATATGAATATAGATTACTTATTAATCTCAAAATGTAGTAAACAACATAGCAAAAACTTTATCAAATCCATGTCCTACCCAAATGGGACAGACCTGTTGTACACAATCTCTATGTGCACCTGCAGCATTTTTTTTATAAGTTGGGGCTTTGACATTAAAATATTTACAAAAGGCCCCTCTTATAGTATCATTAATGCTAGACTATCTGATTACCATTGCTTCTGAAATTTCCTTGAACACATATTCACTACACATTTTATCAGCCATATAAAAGCAGTTACAGAAAAAGTTGGACAACAATCATGATAAAAAGTAACATCCATAATTTCATATTATCAAGGGTAGAGCAGAATACTAATTTTTCCCTTTGCACACACAAGTCTAAAACAAGAGCTTCATGCACATCCACACAAAAGTGTCAGTCACAGCTCACTACTGGGCATTCATACCACATCAGTGGCATAGGTATTCCAAAGGAAGCAGCATCATTACCATTAAGAGATGGAGAATGTGTTTCTTGAGTCTGGAAATATCTGTCTCCAGACTCTCCCAGAGAACCAGCCCACTTTTTAATTTTGACACAGCCTCAAAATTGCCCAAGCCGGCCTTGAACTCACTTTGTAGTTCAGATGGGCTTTGAGCTTGTGATCCTCCTGCCTCAGCCTCTTGAGTAGCTGGGATTACAGGCCATTGCCACCAATTCCAGCCTCTAAGAAATTTTGCAGCTGTTCCTAGCACAGTTTCTGGGTGGGCTCTGGGGTGGGCGGATGGTCCTGACTTTTCGGAAGCTGTTCCTCTTATGGCTGGAGTTGGCAGTGAGGGAGTAGGAGCGGCCATGCATCATCCTGGTATTCAGGCCGTTGGCCATAGAGAAAGACTTAAGGTGGCTTCTTAAGGCAACAGGGAGGGGAAGCTTGTCTACCAGGTGCACAGGGGTGCAGGACACCACAGCACGGCAGCAGAGGTCTTGCAAACTCAGAACTTGAAAAAAGAAAAGAGAACTGCTTACTTTATGTTTTCTGTGATTAGGGTTAGTTACAATGGGGAAGAAGCCCCACATCTGATTGCCTCCCTCCAGAAACTAGGGATCTCAAATGGGAAGGCTGTGTCACTGATGACTGTAGCAAACCCTGTTCTGCCTCCACCTCTCCCCGTGTACAGACCACAGAAAAATCTTATCATGAGCTTTCTTCCAAAGCTGTAATAATTATTCCTTTCAAATATATTTGATTTTTAAAATGAACATCTATTTAGTGCACACACACACACATTCACTCTCTCACACACACTCACTCACACAGTGTTATAACCCTTCATGTGGACATCAAAAGCCCTCCATGAAGGTTTCAGAGAGCAAACTCAGGTTGAGAGCTTGACAGCAAGTACCCTTACCCACTGAGCTATCTCATACCCTTACCACAGGGCTATCTCATAACCCCTAAATGCATTTGATTTCTGAGAATGGCCACAGAAGCCTTGAGATAGGTCCTAGGAGGCAGACAATTATGCAGGAGCTACAGTACCACCTCACATCCTATGGGGCGGGGGCGGGGGCCGCTAAAGGAGACTTAGACCCGCCCTCCTAGCATACCCTTGCTCGGCCTCCAGAGACGGTCCATCCCATGCCGCAGCAGCACGATCCTAGCCAGCTCTGTGAAGGACTCTGTAATGTTGAAGTTGCACAGAGGGCTAACCTCAAAGAAGGTCACACCCAGGCGCTCAGCGTAGGCCTGGGCCTGCTCGGTGGGTACCTGCCTCTTGAATGCCAGGTGCAGCCGGTTTCCCACCAAGATTTTAGGAACCCCAGGGGCATGCTAGAGCACGAGAAAGGCAAGGAAAATGGATTGAGTGGTATGGCCCTGCAAATTCCTGTCCTCTCAGAACCTCAGAATGGTACTTTATTAGAAAATATGGTCTTGGTGTATATAATAACTTAAGATGAAATCTTATTGAATTGGAGGGGGCATTAGTCTAATGACTGGCATCTTCATAAGGAGAGGAGAGGACACAGAGGGGGCACAGGGAAATGCCACATGACGATGCTGGCATAGGATGAAGTGACTTTCAAAGACAGCTACTACTACCAGAAACTGGGACAGGCAGGAAGAGTACTGTCCTGAAGCTTTCGGAAAAACATGGCCCTACCAATTTCTATCCTCCAGAACTCGAAGAAAATCAATGTTGTTTTAAAACACTCAACCTGTGGCCCTTTAATAGGAAAGCCATAAGACCCTAACCAGCAGGCTTGATGCTCACCCACTAGGACTCCACTAGTAGTTGGACAAGCAGCAGTTCCATCCCTGCCTACCCACCATCCCACCAAGTGGGAGTGGGGCAAGCAGAACCCACATGCCTGAGCAGAGGCATGGCAGAGCCAGTTCCCTGAGCCTTAATTAAGGTCCCTTTGTCATGCTGCTGGGTCTATCTGTGAGGTGAAGCATTCTCCCTATAGTTGGCCAACAGCCACGTGGGTCAATCCCTGGCCAATATCATGTGTCATACCTCATCAATCTCCTTAATCCATCGATTAATGCCATCAAAGGACCATCGGTTGGCAATGTCATAGACCAGGATCACACCCTGGGGGAAAAGTTACAAAAGTTAGCACACAGAAGAACATAGAAGCAAGCTTGGTCCAGAGACTTGCAGAGACATAGCTAACCAATCATTATTCTTAAAAATAGAAGACAGGGTCTCATTGTATAGATGAGGCTGGACTGGAACTCACTGACATCCATCTGCCTTTGTCTCCCAAGTGCTGGAATTAAAGCTTGCACCACTGTGCCAGGTCTCTAACTAACCATTTTACTTACTTCGACAAAAGCATGTAATTTTGATTTATCTGTTTTTACAGGAGTTACATCATCAATCCCAATGATGTTTCATGCACTCACTGATAGATGCTCAACTATTGAATTGAGCTGGAGGTGGAACTCATCCACAAGCTGCTCTGGGGCATAGGATGTGGGGACATTGCCACCTAATGCAGAGCAAGTCTCCTCCCCCCCCCCATCGAGCAGACACATAGACATGCTTACACATATACAGGAAGCTCAAGTACATATATGCACATGCTTGCACATACACACACATGTAGGCATTCATGAGAATGCATCCCCACACACAGCATCTGGGATGCTGAGAAAACATGAGCCACTAGGTTATAGTGTATGATTACAACCACATATGATACAACCATATGCACGCTTAATTGCCTCACCCTCCAGTTAGCCATAAAGGAGATTTCTAAGTAAAAACTTGTAAACTTATTCTTCAAAATCAACTCACTCCCAGGCTTGGAACGCTGTTTACCTGTGCGCCTCTGGAGTATGAGCGGAATATGGTACAAAATCTCCCCTGCCCTGAGGTGTCCCTGAAAAAGATGTTGGAGACTGTTAATTGGTGCTTCTTCCTGATAACTATCTTCTCACTTTGGAGCCACAGCCGATTTTACAGTCTTAGTGTTGGTGGCCATCACCTGCCAGTCCAAGACAGAGAGCCACAGTGCCATCCTGAATCTTCTGGCGTGATCTTGGCATCAACACATCCTTCTGGGATCATTCCCTTTTTCACTGTTGTTGTTTTTAGTTTGTGTGTGTGTGTGTGTGTGTGTGGTGTCGAGTGTACATGTGTGCATTCCTGTGTACATGTGTGTTCATATGTCTGTGTGCACATGCATAAGCCAGGATACATGTGGGAACCTCTCCTAAAATCGTGTGGATTCTGAGGTTCAAATTCATGTCATCAGGCTCGGTGGCAAGCACCATTACCCACTGAGCCATCTTGATTTGTTTTTTGAGAAGGACTCTGTTGCCTCAGCAACCTGAGCACCGACAATAACGGTGAACGCCACCATTCTGCTCTTGCTCTGAGACAGTTTCTTTATGTAACTCAGCCTTGACTCAAACTTACAGTGATCTTCTTGTTTCCTCCTCCCAAGTGCTGAAATTATAGGCATGTGTTACCAAGCCTAGCTTTGTTTATGTTTTTGTTTTGTTTTGTCATTTTTGAGACAGGGTCTCTCTGCATAGCCCTGGATGTCCTGAAACTCACTCTGTAGACCAGGCTGGCTTCGAATTCACAAATCTACCTGCTTCTGCCTCCAAAGTACTGGGAATAAAGGCGTGCGCTACCACACCCGGTTCCCAAGCTTAGCTTTAATATTTACTCACAAAAAATATTTGTCTGTTTTTATTTATGTGCATCTATGTGTCTGTGTGAGTTTTGTGTGCTGTGTGCATGCTACAGAGGCCAAAATGGAACTGGTGGGGGCACATTCCTTTAATCCCAGTACTTTGGAGGCAGAGACAGGCAGATCTCTAAGAGTTCAAGACCAGTCCAGTCTACATAGCAAGTTCTCAGTAATCAGGGATACATAGTGATACCCTGTCTCAAAATAACAACAACAACAACAACAACAAAGTCAGACTAGAAACCTAACAGTGGGTTTTAACATGATTCTCAGACATTTAATTAAACTTAATAAAATTTCTCAGTTATTTTAAGGTTGGGGATGTAGCTTGGCTGTATACTTCTCTCATAAAAGCAAGGCATTGGGTTCTATTCCTAGAACAGAATAAACATTTCTTTTTCAATGATCAGCGGGAAGATCTTTTCTTGACATCCAGTTGTACCATAAACAGATCTTCCAGACATGTCCCTAAATTGATCAACAGAGGGAACTGGCAGGACTTCTGCTCTGCAGATAATGACACACAGGAGTATGGCACTCAGAAGGCTAGATCAGCATGCCAAGAAACTACCAGGGAAAAGGAAGGTTCCCAGGGTGGGTTCCTGGTATTGCACATGCATGGTGGTAACTCTCTAGAGTGTACACTGATTCTTCAGTCTTTTTAAAAGCTACGTGGATACACATCTGCACACACTGTTAACATGCACATTTCAGCATTACTCTTGGGAATGAAGAGCTTCCCGGACATGTATACCAGGCGTGTCTTCACAATGCCCATGGAACGGATGTTTGTTTTGCATCATCTATGGCTGGTGACTAACTCGACACATGAAAGGAACACTGTGGCTCAGAAAGGGCTTGAGCTGGAGGCACTGACTTTTGTCAGAGACACAGGAAGGACTATCTCACTGTTCTGAGAAGTGAAGCAATCAAAGATTTCAGAACCAGCCTCAACAGAATCCACAGGAAACCATTAGAAAGCCTGTGGCAAGACAGTAAAATGGAGTTGTATCTGCTCACCTTGCGTAATCACATAGGCTCATGAGAGCCCTGCACATAGCCACAGCGCCCTCTACAGACACGGGAGTAGAAATAAGCTGGAAGCTGGCAGAAAACTAGAGTGGAAATGTTAACTGCAAAAGAGTCAGTGTGGATACCGATACCACTTGAGAGCGGCCTCAGGTCACACAGGGACTGGGTTTTGGATTTGTTTGAAATTTTACTTATTTTTATTTTATGTATGGATGTTTTGCCTGCAATTATGTCTGTGTACCACATGTGTGCAGTGCTCACTGAGGCCAGAAGAATGCATCAGATCCTCGAGAACTGATGGGTGTGATCCACCATATAGGTTCTGGGAATCAAACCCAGGTCTTCTGGAAGACCAGCCACTGTTCCCAACCACTGGGCTACCTCTCCAGCTCCTGGGATTGTTTTAAGCATGATGAGACTCCCTGAGGCCTCTGGAGGAGTGCAGTAAAATGGACCTGACTTCCTGAAAAAAAGTAAGCAGGAGCTGGAGACTCAAGAGAGACCAATTCCACTGTCAGGTTAGGCCATACACACAGCTGTAGAGTCAGCATCTTTGGGCAGAGCCAGCAGGGCTAGAGGTACAACCGCCGATGTATCTTCCCACAGGTCAAGGGGGCTCAGGAGGGAGAATGAGACCATAATTCCCAGGCTTATGGCTGGCTTAGTACCTGTAGAAGCCAGAGCAGAGGGAGCTGTTGCCTAGGTGGTGAACAAGTCCTCTGCCCTTGGCACTAGGGCACTCTGAGCTCCAAGTGGTACACTCAGAGCTAGGGGTGGGGAGAATTGGGCTGTGCCAGTCACTCTACTCCTATATCTGACGACTCCAGGTGAAGTGAAACAGGAATCAGGTGACAATGAGGTGTCTTCTATCAACAAGGCTCTTTCTTGGACATAGCTTAGCCCTGGGTACACATCCCTTTGAACAATGAGGTAATAGAATTCAGTGGACCCAGACAACTGCATCAACACCTTTTGAGGAAAACCACTAGCTCAAGCTAGCGCTAAGGGGTATGGCTCCAGGGCCATGACTGGACATCCTGACTAGAATAGCCCCCACCCAACTCACCAAAGTTGCAGTTTCACCCTTCGGCCATCTAGCAGAATGGTGGTCGTCTTGTGATCAATTCCTGCAAAAGGGTTGAGAACACCTTAGGTTTTTGGGCTAGATTTACCACCCATAACAAAATTATGAAACATGTGAAACTCTTGCACTGAAAGAGAAACAGGTTTCTCATTGTATAGCTCCAAGCTGACATTCATGTGAGACCCTGTATATGTATTTTTGATGATTCCTTTGGACCCCAGACTGACCTACTGGGGGATAACCACTCAGATTCTAGCACTGTGGCATCTACACTGGCTGCCATCAGCTCAGTGTTTCCCAACTGGGTATGCTGGGCCTTGCTCATCCCTTGCTGCTGTCTTGAGGATGGGCACCAAGCCAGTGGGCCTAGACTGAGCCTGTGATGCTAGCTTGGACCTTCTGAAGAACTACTCTAAGTCTTCACAGAGCCATGTATGGCCTGGTGACTGATGGATTTGCTGTGGTGATGAAGCCCGTCGGGTTTTGTATTCTTTATCTGTCCTTCTTTTACTTCTGCCTTCTGTTTTAGCCACCCTATGCTGCACACAAAAGTCCATCTCAGCTATATCCAAGGCAACAAAGTTAAAATGGCAGCCCTGGCAGCAGGGGTGTGTCCTCAGGTATCCAACTAGAAATGTGAGGAAATGCAGTGTTGGAGCAGACAGAAAGATGCCAACTCTGAGCCAATAGGAAGGTAGGCCGGGGAAAATCCTTAAGCCAGGTGACCTCTAGACTAGACATTATGGGTATTTTTCTAAACTTTCCTCTCTTTTTGAGATTTGTTGGTGTGGGTGTGGTGAATATACATGTCTATGTCTGTATACATGTGCCCAGCATGTGTGAAGGTCAGAGGTTAATCTCAGGTCAGTCTTTTGCCTTATTTTAAGATTTTATGTTTAATTTGTGTGTGTGTGCTGTGGGACTCACGTGGTTAGAGGACAACCCCCAAGAATCAATTCTCTACTCCCACCTTTGTATGAGTATGAAAGTTCAAACTCAGGTTGTCACTGTCACCATCTGTCAACTCCACAATCCCTAGTGCCAGGGTTACAGACATGAAGCTGAATTCTGATGTGGATCCTGTGGGTAAGAGGCAGCGTCTACACGCAGTCAACATGCTTTCATGTGTGGCAAGCGTCTACACGCAGGTCAACATGCTTTCATGTGTGGCAAGCATCTACACGCAGTCAACATGCTTTCGTGCGTGGCAAGCACTGCACCGGCTGAGCCGTTTCAGCAGCCCCTCAAGGTTTGTGTTTTATTTTTATTACATTCATGGTCAAGAATGCATGCCACGGAACTTGTGCACGTATATGTACTCAGAAGACAACCCCTCCTTCTGCTTTGTGGGTCCCAGGGATCAAAATCAGGGCTTTATATCCAGTGGTAAGAGCATTTACCTGCTGTTCCATCTCACTAGTCTCCTCAAGCTTTTATTTTATTTGCTTTTGTCTTTGTTTTTTGAGACAGGGTTTCTCTGTGAGCCTTGGTGGTCCTGGAACTTGCTCTGTGGACCAGACTGGCCTCTAACTCAGAGATCCACCTGTGTCTGCCTCCTGAGTGCTGGGGTTAAAGGAATGCACCACTGCATCTACCACAAGCTTTTATTTTCATAAATATGCCTTTCTTCTAAGATAAAAATTGAAAAATGTTTTTGTACATGTGTAGGTGTGTGTGTGCGTGTGCGTGGGTGCGTGGGTGCGTGCGTGCGTGCGTGCGTGCGTGTGTGTGTGTGTGTGTGTGTGTGTGTGTGTGTGTGTGTGTGTGTTGCTAGAAATGGAACTTAGGGCCGCACAAATGCCCTACCAAAGTGCCCTACCAAAGGGCTGTATCCCAGATTTCCCGAAACTTTTGTTTTGCTGTAGTTTTTGAGACAAGGTCTCATGTAGTCGAGGCTGGCCTCAAATTGTCTCTGTAGCTAGAGAAGGCTTCCTCTTGCTTCCCACCTTCCATGTACTGGGATGACAGGTATGCACTATCATGTCTAGCCTCCAAAAACTATTTTTAAAAACAAAAATACATCTCCTTTCATCCCAACAGAAACCATTTTTCTGCTTCTTAAAAACAAAACAAACAAAAAATTCCAAACACCTAGTAGGGCTGGAGATTAAAGACACTGGCTCCTCTTCTAGAGGAAGTTCAGTTTCTAGCACCCAGATGACAGATAACAGATGACAGCTAACAGATGACAGCTAACAGATGACAGCTAACAACCATTAGTCACTGTAGTTCCTGGGGATCCTATGTCCTCTACTGGCCTCTGCAGACACAAGGTACATACAGGATGCACATACATCCAGAACGCTCATATACAAAAAAAAAAAAAAAAAAATTAAAAGAAGAAACTGTCTCCTGAGATGGGTGTGGTGATGCATGTCTATAATCCCAATGCTGGTGGAGTGAAAGCAGGAGGAACAGGAATTCAAGATTATCCTTACCTACATAGCAAATTCCACACTAGCTTGGGCTGCCAGAGACTCTTGAAAGAAAGAAAGAAATGAAACTGTGCATTCACTTCTGGTGTCTCTGGATGATAGTGAGATCTGGAGACTAGAATACACTCAGAGCTGATGAAAATAGGGCCCAGAAACTGAGTTCAGTAAAAACACCAGTAAGGGGTACACGCTTTGTATCACAAATGCCACCAAGTTTGTAACCTGCTCCACCACTGTTTGGCTTTTTTTTTTTTTTTTTAAAGACAGGGTCTCACTGTGTAACCTTGGTTATACTAGAACTTGCTTTATTATCCAGGCTGGGCACAGACTCACAGATGCCAGCTTGCTTCTGCCTCTCTAGTGCTAAGATTGAAGGATGCCCTGCCTGAGAAGTAGATATTGTATGGGCCAGGCATACAACTTCACCATGCTTCTTTTGATCATCAACACTAAAGGAATAGCCTTGGAGCTCAGTGGAGTCCCCTGGAGAAGTCTAGATGTCTGGGTTTCAACTATAAGTCCCCAGTCCCAGGAGAAGAGCTGCAGCTCCATCTGCAGAGTACAAGACACAGGAGGGCAGGAAGGAGACAATATATGAGTTAGTAGCTTCTCCCCAGGTCGGCAGCAGAGCAGACACCCCAGGAGTTGATCTATGTACTCTGCCTCCATGTGAATAGAACAGTGGTTGAACTCTTCCTGAACCCACTTATCAGTTACCCACAATGCTTTTCCCCACTGTCAAGGACACATCCCCTACCCCAGCCTCTTGTGACACACTTCCTCCTGTTTCTGGTCTAACTCCCCAATCCAGGCCCCAGCCTATCAGTTCTCTGATCATCCATATCTTAGTAAGGTTCTGAGTCTCCATTTGTTTCCTGTTAAGCTTCTGTACAGAGGAGAGGGTCCATCATGTCAGTGGACAGGTGAATCAATGGAGAAATAAAATCCCACTCCTTAGAGAGGAATAACTGCTGTTCTTTTTAAGAAACTCAGAGTCGGGAGCACAGTACCTCCTATCCCATTAGTGAAAACACAAAAAGATGCTGGCACACCTCTGGTTTGGCCGTTCCTTGACCTGGGCCTGTCTCACCCCCTGACACCCTTTTCCCACTTCTCAACCTGTGTGTTCTTTGGCCCTTCTCTCAATGTTCCTTGTCTCTGTCTTTTTCCTAAGCTGGAGGATAGCAGGGCATTTCAGCATCAGACACTGACTTCATTCCCATGAGAATGGCTACAGCTCTTATTGCCTGTCTATTTTTCTCAAATCAGGGCTCCTGAGGAGGCTTCCTCATGTGACCACCAGAGAGAATCCCTTCAGGAGAGTGAAAAGCCCTCTCCTTTCTGAGGTTCTGCTCTGGCATGGCCCAGTCATCCTAAAAACAATGTTGGACAAAGAGAAAAGCCGGAAACCTAAGAGTTCTGCGCATGACTGAACAGAGGGGCAGACTGCTTATTACACGGTCTATGTGCCACCATCACTGACAACACCCACCCAGTTTAGAGGTCCTGGACCAGCTTCCTCCCTAGGTTGGATACAGGAAACACTAGAGGCAGCACAACACACAGACTTGAGCATGGAGTTATCTGTGGAAAATCCTGACAGCCTTGGGATCTGGCCACTCCTGGAATAAGACCTAACCCGATTGGCAGATACATGACGTAGGAATATCTTTTCTGCTTAAACTACTTTTGAGTTAACCTTTCTGTTCACCAAAAATGTTCAGCGCACAATGCCCAGAAGGAGGAAAGGAACGAAGAAGATATGTGGCAGGGGGAGAAGAGGAGGAGAGTGGGAAGGAGGGAATGGGGAGGAGAAACCCCTAAGCTGGGAAAGCCATTGAAGATACACACGAAGATTCCCTACATAAAGTCTACTGACCTCCATAAACAAGAATTTAGAAGAAAATCTATCTAGGGGGCCGGGAGATGGCTCAGCATTTCAGAATGCCTGTTGTAACTCTGGCTTCAGGATTATACAACAATCTCTTTGTTTATGGCTTTTTGTTTGTTTGGCTTTTTTGTTTTTGTTTTTGTTTTTCCAAGACAGGGTTTCTCTGTGTATCCCTGACTGTCCTGGAACTCACTCTGTAGTCCAGGCTGGCCTCGAACTCAGAAATCCACCTGCCTCTGCCTCCCAAGTGCTGGGAGGCTTGCGCCAGGCTTTTTGTTTGTTTACTTGCTTGTTTTGTGGTTTTGTTTTGAGACTAGGTAGTTCTGGCTGGCATAGAACTTGCAGATCTGGTTGGCCTTGGACTCACAAAGATCTCCCTGCCTCTGACTCCTGAGTGCTGTGATTAAAAGTGTGTGCCACCATGTTTAGTCTCTGACACCCTCTTCTGGTCTCTGTGGGCACCCATACTTGTGCACATATCCACACACATACACATAAATAAAATTTAAAAAGAAAACATACTATAGCAACAAAAACCATTTAACTCAGACTTCTAATATTAGGGTGATCTGCCTGAACAACCTGCTCCCAACGACCAGTTCTCAAAGGGCAGGAAACAGCAGGCCTGACCCCAGAGCTCTGAGGGCTATGAGTGATTGTCCCAGCATCTGTGCTCTGGTGAGAGAAGGCTTGTCCTATGGACCCTTCACTTCCTTTAAGGCAGTGAGTGATTTGATCTTTCTTCAGTTATTTTATCTCTTCTCTGAATGCTATCTGTTTTCCCTACCCTCTCCGTAGCCAGCACAGGGCTAGGTAGGGTGCTTTCCCAGACTATTTTAGTTATCCATAACAAAAACATCCTAATGTTGTTTCTAAACAACTGAAGTGTTTCTCACAACTCAGAGAAAGGAGTATAAGATCAAGAGCCAGGAGACTCAGATCTGGAAAGTGTGGCCTCCTGGTTCCCAGTGGTGCTGTCTCTTAGCCCAGGAGGCCAGGGAGCTTACCTGGCTCTGTTTGTAACTCATCAGTGAGACTCCACTCGCACCACCAAACCTACAATTGTCACATCCTACAATCGTCACAATCCCAACATACAAATTTGGGAGAAGGGACACATTTAGTTTGTCGCATGCAGGATGGGGAGATAGAGCTTTCACCTCACTTCTATGCATAGAGTAGTGGCTCTCAAGACAGGTGGTCTGTAAGCATAACCCACCGGGGTTTGCAGGTCCTACTGTAGTACCAAGACACTAATGTACCCAGACCAGACCCTGACACCAGCAGCTTCTTCACCTTCTCCTGCCACAACTCAAAATTCCTTGCCTAGGTACAGTCATGTCTTTTCAGCACCTTGGGTCCCACCTAATATAGGTGGCCTTTGGTGGTCTCCATATGCCACTCCATGTATAATCATGTCTCTTCCTGAGGCGTCCATTATTCCCTGTGCTCTGATTGGTTCTCACTCATCATCTCTGTGGGCTTGTCACCACATCCTTGACTCTGAAAGCACTTAAAAATTAATGCCAGTTAACTTTTTCTCTGACTAGGAAGAGCTATGAAAGTCAAACTCATTAGGATGAGTCACAACTTTTATTTTGAACACAGAAGTTGCTCTTTTAATGTTTACATTGTCAGTTTTGGCACCTATGCCTCTGGAGTGCTTTTTAACCTTTAATAGAACCCATTCTCTTTAAAAAAAGAAAAATAAAGGAAAAACTAACATCCAGCTGTATTTGAACTAATACCTGAAGTGAAATGGACTTTGCATTTGGCAACAGCTTTGGTTAACAAGTCTAACTCTTTCGAGCTGATCACAATGAGAGTTTCACAAAAAAAAAAAAAGAGCTCAAACCAGTAACTGTTGTCATCCCAAACTAACCAGAAGGCAAAAGGCCTCTAACCAAGGCCAGGGAGGGAAGTCCTGGTACCAAATGGGGGCTGCTTAGGTGCTACTATCTGTGGCCAAGTTAGTCTACTCGGGTCCTTTCCTGATGTTCCACCATGCTGTAGACCTATGCCCCATGGGGCCTATGGTACCTAGCTTGGGAGAACATTCTACCAGCATTCCAAAGCCTTATACCCAGGGCCTCATCAACACATAGGGAAGAGGCAGAGGAAACCCAGGCTTCAAGGGTTCACCTTCTACTTCCCAATCATTACCTGAGTCAATCACACATGTATTCTGGACTTCTAGTCAGAGGCCTGGCCCCTGAGGGAGCCTGAAACACCTTTGTATAGGACACACCCACCTCTTTCAGGATCCCTGATGCCTTAATGAGGCCTTTGCCTTGCTGTGGTACTATGCCTGCTTAGATCCTGGCACCTGAGGAGAGTCTGTGACCCACCCCCAGCATCTTCACAGAGTTTGGATGTCAGGTCCTGGGAGAAGCTACCAGTACTCTGTTAAATATTATGTCTGTCTATCTGTCTGTCTGTCTCTCTCTGTCTCTGTCTCTCTGTCTCTCTCTCTTTCTTTCTCTCTTCCTGTCATCAAAGATAAACATCTAATATGGCCATATCGACACATAGCACACAGACACCCAGAAGTCAAAGGCTCACACAGCTAGATTTAAGTTCACCAACACAAGAATCTTTCATAAATTTAGTTTCTGGTGTATTTTGATTTATTCTCTCCAGTTTTTTTCTTGATCTCAGCTCCTCTTACCACTTCTTTTCCTTTGTTACCAATTGACCCATGAGGCACTAACGTTTCTGATACTGAATCTGTCAGTGTTAGCATAAAAAATATGACTCAAATGTGTTGGACATGACTAATGTATTTGACTAATGTACTCGACTATCAGAACATGATGATTCGGTAAGTGAAGGTGCTTGCCAGCTGTACATGATTCCTGGGATACCATTGGTGGAAGGAGAGAATTGACTCCTGTAAGTTTTCCTCTTACCCCCACAGGTGTGACATGGCATGCAAGAATGTGTGTGTACATATATAATAAACACTGAAAAACAATATGATTAAAATAAAGGGTTTTTTTTTTTTTTGGTATTTTTTGAGACAAGGTTTCTCTGTGTAGCCCTGGCTGTCCTGGAACTCACTCTGTAGACCAGGCTGGCCTCAAACTCAGAAATCCGCCTGCCTCTGCCTCCCAAGTGCTGGGATTAAAGGCATGTGCCACCACCGCCCGGCAAAGGGGGCTTCTAAAACAAAGCTTATCAGAATGTTCACTGAATGAGTCAGAATAACAGGGTTATTAAGAGAAAGATGTTAACCTTAAAAGAAAACCTCTCTCTCTCTCTCTCTCTCTCTCTCTCTCTCTCTCTCTCACACACACACACACACACACACACACAAACAGACTATTCTCTACACATTTAGATGAATACATGATTTAGAGGCTTTATATGCAAATACTAGATTCTATGATGGAAACTTGATTTAGAAAACTTACACCAATTTCATAAAACTGAAGTCTAGCAGTAACTCTAATTCTTAAAATATGTCCAAACAAAATCCAACCATAGGTAGTTATCAGTAGTTTTTATCCTATCTTAGTTCCTGATGCTAGTGCTGGGATGAAGCACCTTGATCAAAAGCAAGTTGGGAAGGAAAGAGTTTATTTCACTTAAACTTCTTCATCATAGTCCATCACAGAAGGAAGTTAGGACAGGAACTCAAACAGGACTGGAACCTGGAAGCAGGACATGATGCAGAGGCCACGGAGGGGCTCTGTTTACTAGGTTACTCTTCATAGCTTGCTGAGTTCCTACAGAATCCAGAATGACCAGCCTAGGGATGGCACCACCCACAATGGCCAGGGCCTAATCTATTTTGATTCCTCCACCAGCTGCTTCCTTCTATTTCTGGAAGTGAGCTACCAGGTATGTGCCCCTTCATACAAGAAGATCACTTGTGGTGAAAATATTGATTAAATGTAATTTATAACATGTTTATTTCTGAGTATGACTTTTTAAAAACCTGACTTTTTACATTGTGTGTGTGTGTGTGTGTGTGTGTGTGTGTGTGTGTGTGTGTGAGAAAGGGTTAAAATTAAAAAAAAAAAAAAACCTCCTAGCAGGCTGGGCAGAAACAAGAGTGCAGGTCAACTTGGTTGTGAGCTCTGTGTTTCAGGAACTTGGCTGACCACAAGATAGATGGCTGATTACGTACAGGCTCTTAGAGAATAGCCCATACAGAATGTTCTCCCTGATTCTTCCTTGTACCCTGTCACAAACTGAATAAGGGGCTGGGACTTTCTACAGGTGCTCTCCAATAGCCCTCCTTTACTCCCCCTGGGTTGTGGTTTCCCCCCTGAGTTGTGGTTTTTGCCTTTAAATTCTCTCTGTCTCCAAAGCTCCGGGGTCAGACCCCATGGCCCCTGAGTGGGTCATGGGTCTTGACCTCAGTATACTGATTAAAATATACCTCTTGGTAATTACATCAAGTTCGGTATCTTACAGTTAATGGGTGGCCGCAAATTCCTGAGGCTTGGGTGAGGTCCTCCCTTCCTGGGAGCCTTACATGTGTGTGTGTGGAGACAGGGTTTCTCTGTGTAGCCCTGGCTGTCCTGAAATTCGATCTGCAGACCAAGCTGGCCTCAAATTTACAGAGATCCTCCCCATAACCCTGAATGCTGAGATTAAAGGTATGCCTCCTTGGAACCTAGGTCAGAGGATTTAAAGGAGGCTCTGGTGGCTGTGACTACACTCAGCCGAAGAATAGCAAGTCACTTGTCTGTTCTAGAAGACAGGTTAGGAAGACCTGAACAGGGAGCCACCTTCCCCATTAACCTAGAAGATGCTAGGATCTGACTTTAGAAAATCATGATGTCAGGACACTGAAGTTGATCCTGGGATTAGGAAGAGCAGGTGACTGTGCATATGAGGGCCTGTCTCTGTCTTGCCTTTACCCTTGCAGATAACTAGAAAGCATGAAGGAACTGGGCTCCCATAGAGCTTACAGGAGCAGTTGTCCTAGTGTTTGTGAGCTACTGACTCTAATGGGCTAGGAGGTGCATGATCCAGAGTAGAAACATGAGCATGAAGCCTAGGGAGAGACATCCTCTTCCAAGAAGAGGTCTACAGGGCATAGAGCACCCCCTTCTCTGGTACTCTGCTGGCCCATTAAAGTTTACCAGCTCAGTGCATATCCTGAGTCTCTGTGCTGAGATGGACATCCTGTGGCCATGCTTCCCTGGAACTAAGACAAGGCATGGGCTAAGTTATCCTTCTCCAGGCCTGACACAGCTCAAGTTGATCAATTTTCTACCACTGTCAAAAATGCCTAAGAACATAAATTTGAAGGAAGAAAGATTTGTTTTGTCTCAAGGTTTCATCAGTTTCAGTCCACAGTCAGTTGACTCCTGTGCTTTGGCCTTGAAGTGAGACAATAAACAGCTGCTCACCTCACGACAACAGAGTAGCAGAGAAGAGAAGGGGCCCAGGAGAATGTGTAGTCTCCAAGGGCATGTTCCCATGTACCTACTCTCTTGTACCATGGTACCATGTCTCTACCACCTCCTAATAATGCCATTAAGTTATGAATCCATAAAGAGGTTAATCAATCAATTGATGAACTCCAACTCTTCATAATCCATTCACTTCCCAAAAGCCCACCAGCTGGCAAACAAGCCTTTCTCACATGGCCTTTATAGGACATTTTACAACTAAACCCTAACAAGGATTTGAGCTCACGCTTGTCCAACATCTTAGTCAGCTAGGAACCAGCTGCTAGAGCTGAGTGCTCATGAGGACCTCAATAGCCTCTAAGCCTGGTTTTCTTCCATGGTCTACCACAACCAGGAACACACTCTCTAGACAGGGTAAAATGCTTCTTTATAACCATTTTCCCACTAGGTCCTGAGCTCCCACATCAAGTAGTACCTTCATTTCCACCAACTGTATCTCCTCAGGGAGAGGCTCTGAGGCTTGACCATGTGGGAGACCAGACTGCAAGGCTCCACCCTTACTCCAGCTCCTTGTATGTTTCTACAAGTTTTTAATCTAGTAAGCAGAGCTGACCAGGCATTGGAGCAGGGGAGGGTCCCAGCAGCTACTTCCAGCCACACAGTCATCTTCTGGAAGCGAGCATATAATGAGTGTGGGTGTTGACATGGTGGTGCACATCTGTAACCACAGCAACTGGCAGTCTGAAGCAGAAGGATCTTGAATTTGAAGTTAGACTGGTCTGTATAGTGAGACAATGTTACTTCCCACAGACCAACCACTGGGCCATCTAGACATTTCCTTGTACTTTCCACCCCATTACCTCTCTATATGATCTCCCTGCCACAAAGTAATATTACAGGCGATACAATTTTTAACATTACTTGTAAGAAACTGATACAACTTGTAGTTCTAAAATATACTTTGTTTTGTTTTGTTCTTTTGAGACAGGGTTTCTCCATGTAGCCCTGGCTGTCTTGTAACTCACTCTGTAGACCAGGCTGGCCTCGAACTCAAGTGCTGGGATTAAAGGTGTGTGCCATCTCTGCTCTGTTTAAAATATATTTTATTATAGTTTAGGTAATATTCTTCAATTTTTCAAGGCAACAGTAACTTTATAATGCGATTAAAATATGTGTTTATATGTATACATGTGAGTGTATCTGCATATATTTTGTTTTATTTTTTAAAGGTTTATATCTTTATATATTTATGTATAATGTCTTTGTCTGCATATATGCCTGACCACCATCAGTGTACATCAGATCCTACTATAGATAGTTGGAAGCTACCATGTGGATGTTGGGAATTGAACTCAGGACCTCTGGAAGAGTAGAACACTCAGTGTTCTCAACTGGTGAGCCACCTCTGCAGCTCCTCTCTATATAATTTGGATCTTATCTAATGTAGTGAAAAACAATGAATGGGTAATAATGTCAATTATTAGAAATAGAAGGCTATTAGAAATAAGTAGATAAAAATTACTTTCATGGGGGGGGGGCTGGAGAAATAGTTCAGTGCTTAAGAGCCTTGGCTGCTCTTGTGGAGGACTTAGGTCCAACTCCCAGCACCCACATGGTGGCTAAAAAAATGACTGTAACTCTAGTTCAAAAGGCCTGACACTCACTTCTAATTTCTGTGGTCACTGGATACACACATTGTACAAACATATGTGCAGGCAAAACACCCATTCACATAAAATAAATATAGATAAATCTTTTTAAAAAGTAATTTGCGCCGGGCGGTGGTGGTGCACGCCTTTAATCCCAGCACTTGGGAGGCAGAGGCAGGTGGATTTCTGAGTTGAGGCCAGCCTGGTCTACAAAGTGAGTTCCAGGACAGCCAGGGCTATACAGAGAAACCCTGTCTCGAAAAACAACAACAACAACAAAAACAAAACAAAACAACAACAACAAAAGTAATTTGCACATCTGTCTTTTTCTCCTTTGCAATTTAGAAAATGTTACTGGAGAGACTGGATAACGGCAATGAAAACAGATGACTGTGGCAAAGCCCCTGTGTCACCTGCAAGCTTGTCAGGCTGGGGTAGCCCAGTCACCATATAACCAGGAGAGCCTAGCAGGAACACTCCAGTGGCGAGGGCCCTAAGCATGAGGCTTACCATGGGGGAGGTCCTGGGGAAAGAAGATCCCTTGATAAGGTCCTAGTCAACAGACACCAACGTGGGCAAGGGGTCCCAGTATTAAGCTGCAAGAAGAAGAGGTCTTTGGGGGATCCAAGTTCTTAGTTCTGCTTTCATGAGAAAAGTAACACCAGGCTGAGGGTATAGCTCAGTTGGCAAAGTACTTGTCCCAGCATGCACTGTACAGCTCTGAGTCTGATGCTCAGCCCTACATAAACCAGGAATGGTGGTGTATGTCTTATGATCCCAGCACTAAGGAGGTGGAGTCAGGAGTATTGAAGTTCAGGGTCCTCGGGTGTGGTACACATGCCTTTAATCCCAATACTCAGGAGGCAGAAGCCACCCTTGTCTACATAGAGTTCTAACTAGTCAGAGCTACATAGTATGACTTTCCAAAAAAAAAAAAAAAAAAAAAAAAGTCCAAGATCATCCTTGGCTACATAGTAAGTTCTTGGCTGGCCTTGCAAAACTCTGTCTTTTAAAATGGGTATTGAAAATGTGAATGTTCCCACTCTAAATTTCCTGTCTTCCTGGATTCCCAGAATGTAACCTTATACAGAAATGAAAAATATGATCTTCTCAGATGTATCCAAGTTAAGACCATGATGAATTAATGTGGGCCCTAAATCCAGTACCTGATATGTTTAGGAGGACAGGCGATGTAGTGATCTGGGAAAAGCCATATGACAATACAGACAGAGACTAGAGCCAGCCTGCCTTATGCCAAAGAACCAAAGATTAACAATACTAAAAAGTGGGGTGGCAAGAAAGGGTCCTCTCCTCAGCTCTGTCAGCAGGGCTGTCTGACATCTTGATTCTAGGCTCTGCCTTTAGCTTGAGGAGAGAATCACTGCTGTATTTTAAGGCCTCATTAATATCACTCGTCATAGCAGCTCAGGAACCCTTCCTCCACTGGCAGCACGTGAAACGCCCACCTCCCTCTGTACCACTCTTCAGCAGCCTCAGGCTCCAGGGAAGACATCACAGGCTAAGGATGTTGAAAACACTCCTTTGCAGATTCCTCCCACACCAGCCATTTGACCCCCAAGTATTATGGTATTAGTTTCTGCACCATGCTGAATTGACTCTACTCAAATCCTACAGTCAGTCAGTGACCTCCCCAACACACACAGCATTCTGACTGGAAGAAACCAATTTCATCTATGGTTAAATATTATTACCCTAAGAGAGAACGGTGTACTATTCATAGTAGTAAATGAATATTTTCCCGTTAAGACAACAACCGTTTGTATTAATAATTAACAGTCTACATGTCAAAGCCAATTACTGCTTAATATGGATATTTATGAGTCTTTTTCTCTAAGCCTGCTTTTTTTATTTTTAATTAAACCAATCAAACCAATTCTGTCACAAGCTACAATGTAAATAACACACTGTTAATTCAAATGCCATGTTTGGAGGAGGGTAATTAACTAGTAGCTGCAAGAGGTTGGAATACACAATTCATACAATGTAGCAACTGTTTGAGGCCCATTTTACCTCAGGTCAAAACTTGAGGAGCATTTGTGAGGGCCTATGCAATTCTTTACCAACAACATTATAGGATTCCTCCCAAGACATGACCTTCAGCATCTAGTACCAGGGAAAGCCTGCTGAGACCACTGCACCCTGAACTTTAGCCTGCCTGTCAGCTGTGGCACTAACACACAAAGGGAGCTTCTCTCTACCTGGGCTCCTGATGGTGCAAATGTACTGCTGTCATCCTCTCAGCTGAGGCTAACAACAAAAATCACATGGTAGTTTCCCTGTTAACAAAGGGTCAGGGACTCAACTGTGACCTGGTGGAGGTTTGAATTCTATACAATACATTAAGAGTTTAAAATCACTGTGCTGGAGAGATGGTTCTGTGGTTAAGAGCACTGATTGTAGCCTGGTGGTGAGTACCTATGATTCCAGCACTCAAGAGGCAGAGGCAGGCAGATCTCTGAGTTTGAGGCCAGCCTGGTCCACAGAGTGAGTTCTAGGACAACCAAGGTTACAGAGAGAAATCCCATCTCAGAAAACAAAACAAAACAAAACAAAACAACAAAACAAAACAGAACAAAACAAAACACCACCACAGAGGATCTGGGTTCCATTCCCAGCCATCCATATGGCAACTCCCAACCATCTGTAATTCCAGATCCAGGGGACTCAATGCCCTCTTCTGGTCTCAGCAAGCACTGCACACTTTTATACAGACATGCATTTGATGTCAAACACCCTTACCCACTGAGCCATCTAGATAGCCCCAAAGTCCAAACTCTTATTTTGTAGATGTAAAATGTCTAAGATATCATGAGATTATCACAGTTTTGGTCATGTTCAAGCAGTGGCTCTTTGTGCAGATTGTTGCAGTATATAGGAGGAACGCCAGACTCGCAGAAGACTGTTCATTTAGAAAAAAGCAAAGCTGGTGATGCCCTCAAACACGCTGAACGGCTGCATCTCACAGAAAGTCCTAATTCAGGTTCAGTTACTCTCCCAAGACATTTTGTAAGTTACACAGCAATGGTTTCCTGTTTGGGTGTCAATCTTTCAATGAAGTTTTTTCACTGTGGGGAAGAAGGGAGTTTAAGATCTATGCCAGCCATGGTGGCACATGCCATTAATCTTAAAACTTAGGGGACAGAGGCAAGCAGATCTCTATGAGTTCAGGGCCATTCTAATCTCTTCACAGTGAGTTCCAGCCAGAGATACACAGTGAAATTCTGTCTCAAACTAAAACAACAGCAACAACTAACTCCCGACAAGAGTTTAATATCACAAAAAGCAAATCCAGTTTAAAAAAAAAAAAGAAAAAAAAAGCCAAAGCATATAGCCAAATTCATCCATGAAAGAAATTATTTCGTAGGCTGGTAAGATGGTTCAGAGAATGAAGGCACTGGATGTCAAGCCTAATGCCTCAGATTCCATCCGTGGAGCCTACATGGTAGAAGTGACAGGACCAACTCCCACAAATTGTCCAATGTCTTTAACACACATGCCTTGGCGTGCATCATAAATAAATAAAATGTCAATAAAAAAATCACACTGTGGAAAAACAAAGCTAAAACCATCCAAATTACCCGAAGATCATACAAATAGTTCCATCCTTATGAACCTCTGTAAATGTCAATAAAACTTTTTAAAAATTACCTAGTGGGTTGGCGAGATAGTTCAGTTAGTCACAAGTTCTTGTTCTTCCAGAGGCCCCAGCTTCGGTTCCCAGCACCCACATGGTGGCTAGCAACCCACTGTAACTCCAGTTCCAGGAGCTCCAACGTTCTCTTGTGATCTCTGGGCACTGCACAAATGTGGTCCACAGACATACATGTAGGCAAAACACTTCTATACACTATTTTTTAAAGAAGAGAAACCTTCTGTCCACTCTATAGGAGTCAACAGTATACCAGGTACTAGACACATCGCTGCTTACCAAACAAGGGAAAATGCTCCAGTCTGTCAATCCACTGTCCACCATCTTGGAGACAGTGTAGGCCAGGTAGAGATGAGATGATGTCATGCCAATACCTGGAGATGTTTTCCTGGATTCTCTGCACTGATGTCTTGTCCACACCACTTGTGGGTGGGAAGCCACCTCCAAGTGATAAAGAAAGGGCCGGTGGTGAAGCCCAAAGCTCATCACAAGTTTTAAAAAGCCTCAAAATGGTGAGACCAACTGGCTCGAGACCGGACTGAGACAACACAAAACATGAAGACATTCCTGTGAGCTATGCCTTTATGTCATAAGCGTTTTTATTTTCAAAATAAGATGGAGTTTCATTATTTCAGGCTAGCCTTGAACTTCTGGTATTTCTGCCCCTATCACTTGAGCAACAGGAAGATAAGTGTGTATCCGTATGACTAGCATACATAGTGTTGAGGATTGAACCCGTGACTTCACATGTGCCAGGCCGGCATTCTATCTACATAGCCAGTCCACGTACCAAGTTCCATATAAACTCTTTGAACATTTATCTTGAGGCTAGAGTGATGGCTCAGACAAAGACTTCAAAACCTGAGTTCCATCTCCAGGATTTACATAGTGGAAGGAAAGAACTGACTACTCAGAGTTGTCCTATACCTATGAGATGTAGCACACACACACACACACACACACACACACACACACACACACACACACACAAAGAGAGAGAGGGGGCTATGTTTGAGCATTGCCTAGCACCCAGGAGGCCCTGTGTTCAATACCAGTACCACAGAAAAGATGCAAAATGCAGCTTTATTGTTTTCAAGCACACAGAAGCATTTCTGAACATTAAAAAAAAATGCATTTAAAAATTCATTGTGTGCTTCTAAGTGGTACCACTGTCTGTAAAGCAGTAGGGAATCAGTCTCTCCTTGGGGAGCTTCTGCAGAGGGCACAGGCTCAGGTTAGGACTCTTGAGTTCACACTGAGAGGCAATGACTTTATACAACATGTTTTAAGTCTTAAAGGGGTTGCCATGGGAAACCAGCAGGGTAGCTTTTTAAGTGAGCAAATGTAAGGTTGCGCTGGGAGAACAGAGAGATGAGGAAGCACATAGGTCTGGGAGGAACATTTGTCAGGAGCACAAAGAAAGGGGGAAAGATTACAATTGAGTCACTGAGTACAGAAGCCTGTGCCTCCTGGGCCAGCCTTCCTGCCCACATCCTAGCTCTTCCAAAAGACATGCGACCTTAAGGGCGTTATTCACCCTCTAATAATATAACTTTGTCTTGTGAAATGGCTCTTGCTCACGTTCGATACACAAAAATTATTATTACCTCTATATTATTGCATAGAAATGCTTCTGTGGCTTGAAAACAATAAAGCTGCATTTTGCACCTTTGTCTGTGGTACTGGTATCGAACACAGGGCCTCCTGGATGCTAGGCAATGTTCAAACATATACATGGAGATTTTCCTGAGAAAAAGGAACTGGAGACATAGCCAGGAAGGGAAGTAGTCAGAGAACATGACATGCCTACTTTCCTGGAGACATTTGGGAAGCAACAGATGTAGCATTTGAGGTCTGTTTAATCTACTACCCTTCCTCACCACTAATGAAATTCACAAAATGCAGAAAAGCCCTCAGAAGGTCACAAGTTGGTATGGGAAGTGTCACCAGCTGAGGCAAGAAGAAGAAACCTGTGGTGGGGTGGGTATGAGAGGAAATATGGTGTGGCTTCTGACCCTCTTCAATTCCATGCCTGCTTGGGGAAAAAGAAAATAAAAAGAACATTCCAGAAGGGCTGAGCTGGAGACATGTTTGCTGAACTGGAGTGAGAATCTTAGGCAGAATTAGTGCAGGAGAAACATCACCACAGTCACCACAGGAATGAAAGATAGCTCCCCCAGGAAACAGACACTATAGCAAGGGTCCTCATAGGCTGCAGGGCAAAGGATAGTAAAATGTCCAAGATGACATATAAAAAGGTTTATCTACACATGGTTAGGATAAAGAGAACATGCATCTTGCAGGAATCCTTCAGCAAGACAGGAGGGATCACATGACTGACAGATGCTCAGGGGGAGACAAATCAGCTCCTATCGTCTGAATGAATGTCCACAGCGGCCTACACGCTTAAGGTTTGCTCTTAGGGTGACAGTTTGGGAAATGGTGGAACCTTTGAGAAGGCTTGTGTGAAGCCTTAGGTCACAGTGAGACCTCAGCCCCTTCTTTGTTCTCTGTTTGAAGAGATACAGGGCTTTCCTCCTTCACATTCTCACACCATGATGTACTTGCTGTCTTGCATCAAGCCCCAAAGCACAAGGCCAGCTGATCACAGTTAAACCTCCAACACTGTGAACTAAAAAAGCCCTTTCTCCTTCCTAAAGTGAATACCTCAGATATTTGCTAAAGAAACCAGAAGGTGGCTAACATGCAGACCAACTGCTCACACCCAGAGGGTATGCCAAGCATGCTGTCTAAGATGTAGCACAAAGAAAGAGAGACATCTCTCCAACTGCATAGTTAACTGTCAAAAAATTAAAAATGGATATTGCTTCCTGTGTTCACTGTTTTGGGTTTTTGTTTGTTTGTTTTTTGTCGGCCTAACACAAGCTTGAGTCATCAATGGAAAGAATACCTCCATTAGACTAGCCTGTAGGCAAGTCTGTGGAGGCATTCTCTTGATTGATGACTGATGTGGAAGGGCCCAGCCCACTGTGGGCAGTGCCATCCCTAGGCAGGTGGCCTCTGTATATATAGAAATCAAATTGAGCAAGCCAGTCAATAGCATTCCTCCATGGCGTCTGCCTTCATTCCTGCCCTGACTTCCTTTCATGATGGACTAAGCTGTAAGATGAAATAAAACCTTTCTCAAATTGTTTTTGGTTGTGATGGTTATCACAGCAATAGGAAAACAAACCATACCATACTCCAGCTGGAAGACAGCCATCAGTATCAAAGGTAGAACACCAGAACTTTGAGAGGGGAACATACTCACTGGCAATGGAAAGACACTTGTTACACGAAACTCCGTTCTAATCATGAGATGCTGGTAATTTGAATTATGTTAAAATTAGAGTCTTCTGTTTGTCCAAAATCACTACTAAATGACTGACAAACTGATGCACAGAGGAGAGTCACTATGAACAACTAACTGACATAAATACTCACAGAATAATATTTTTAAACATGCCTCCCAACATTAAAAATAACCAAACTACAAGAAAAAGACAAAGACTTAAATATTTTATTAAAGAATAAATTTAAAAATAAAAATGTGTTTAATCTCACTAGCCATCAGATAAATTAAGAATCCTAAATAAATGCTTTAATTTTGTTTGTTTTTTAAGGCCTGACCCCATGTAGTCCAGGCTGCCCTTGAACTTGCTACATATCCAAGGATAGTCTTGAACTCCGATTCCCCCTGCTTCAACCTGTTCTCTCAAATGCTGAGATTGCTGATATATGCTGCTACATATAGTTTTTAAAAATGATTGATTTTTTATGTGTTTGGGTATTTTGCCTGCAAACACACACACACACACACACACACACACACACACACACACACCACACACATATATATTCTACATGCATGCCTGGTGCCACAGATCCCCTAGTCCTGGAGTTACAGTTGTCTGTTGCTATGTGGTTGCTGGGAATTGAACCTAGGACCTCTCGAGTGCTCTAACCACTGGGCCACCTGTCCAGTCCCTTGCTTTGTTTTTTAATGTGGTGTTGAGGAGCAAATCTATGGCTTCGTGTGTGCTAGGAAAACACTCTGCCAAATGAGCAAAACACTCAGCCCTTCCAAAAGAAATAATAAGAGGGACTGGAGCACTCAGCAGCCCGTGATGGTCTCACAAAGGACCCGGGTTTGGTTCCCAGCACCTTCATGTAGCTCACAACCTTCAATAATTCCATTTCTAGATCCAATATCTTCTTCTGATATCTATGGGCACCAGGTATGTATGTGGAGTACCTACATACAATAAGGCAAAATACAATTTAAAAAAAAAAAATCTAAAAATCCAAACAAATGGGAATAGATAAAATGGAAAAGGAAAGTAATAAGTGTTGGGGAAGCTCTAAGTCACCACAGCTCCTGCAATTTACAGGTAGACATGTAAATCTAGCAGCATTTACCCACGTTCAATGTATGTGTAAGTATCCCTATCTGTTACTGTGTGTGTGTGCGCCTATTGGAACTGGGCCCACAGCCATACATATGGTAAGCTCGTTCTGTATGGCTAGGTTACACGCTCAGCCCTATCCACATCTCAAACTCAGCACTGCTAACAGAAATGAAAAAGACATGTATTATGTGGGTACAGCAAAGAAAACCACTGTAATCAGTAACTGGAAACCACAGAAACTCTCATAACCAGCAGGATCAGTAGGCCATATTATGGCCACACAAGGGACTTACAGACAATGAGAACAAACAGCCATGACTGCATATACAAGGGAGACCCTCACATGCATGAAGGAGGGGGAGAGGCACTCAGAGGGGCATACACTGTGTGATTCTCTTTCCCACAAGGTAAATTCAGACAAGTGTGATCCATTCTGCCAAAATCCAGACTGTGACTATCCGGAGGGTATGCTGTAACTGGAAGAGGCAACATGGGCTTCAGAGGCCTGGCAGTGTCGGGTCTTAAACTGGACACTGGTGACATGACATGCTAGGTTTGTGGAAATCCACTGAACTATGTAATATCAGAGTGTGCACCATTCTGCACGTGGTGTATTTCATCTCAAAATGTTAAGAGGAAAGAAAAGCATGACAAAAGACCTAAGGAACACAACAACAACAACAACAAAGTTCACTCTGACCACATTGACAACACAGCAAGCAAGTTAACAGAACATTAAGTCAGGAAGTATGAATTCAAAGAGGTTTTTTTGGAGCATTTTTTTCTTTTCCAGTTTTTAAAAATATATTTTTTTATCTTATGTGCATTGGTGCTTTGTCTGCATGTGTGTCTGCCTGAGAGAGTCAGATCTTGGAGTTACAAATAGTTGTGAGCTGCCATGTGGGTGCTGGGAATTGAACTTGGGTCCTCTGGAAGAGCTGTCAGTGCTCTCAAGCACTGAGCCATCTCTTTCCCCCACCCCCTGTTTTTTCTTTTTAAGACTCATTTGTTTTTACTTTCTGTTTATGAATGATTTGTCTGCATGCATGCATGTGCAGCATGCACATGTATGATGTTTATAGAGGCCAGAAGAAGGCACCAGATCCCCTGAAACTAAAGTTATAGACAGTTGTGAGTTCCAGCACCATGTGGATGCTGGAAGTCGCACCTAGGTCCTCTGGAAGAGTAGCGAGCGCTCTTAACTGAGCCATCTCTCCAGCACCTCAGGGAGATTTTAATGAAATGTAAAAACTGAATTGAAAAAAAAAAAGAAAATAGCAAAGAAAGAAAGAAAGAAATGACATCATTCCTGAATTAACAACTAGAGAAACAGCTGTAAACAATTTACTAAAATCAAAATGCTCAACAAAAAAAAGACAAGACAATCATAGAAAGTCAGAGGAAACACACACACACACACACACACACACACACACACACACACAAAATGACCAAAGCAAATAGAAAGAGGTAAATGCTCACGGAAAATACACCATGATGTCCAGCATAGATGTGCAAGGCAGAACTGCAGACCCGTAGTCAGTGCACACATTGATCCTACATGAATGTGTGAATGTTAGAGTATATGGAAAGGAAGATTTAAGGCTGCAGTGGCGTGAAAGGTGGTCATAGACAGCATTGAGACAGAGATACTGTCTCAGATTGTCGATGAGGACAGAAAATTATCAATGTGTCCTGTGAAGTGAAAAAAAAGGAAGCAGGAGAGTTCATGTCAGAGAGAAGGGACCTGAGAAGATCACTGGGTACCAATGTCTCTGAAGACCAAGAAAGGGGCCAAGAACCCTGGAGTGCAGGAAGGTTCCTAAAGTTGAAAAAGACAAGAAGACACCTTCCTAGTGCTCCACGTAGAAACCATGTCCCACTGACGCCAAGCTGTGCAGAGAATAAACTAATGTTGTTTTAAGACAGTTTGTAGTCATTTTTCGTAACAGCAAATGAGAAATTAGTGCAAAAGCAATGGGAGATATTTTATGGACATAAAGCAAATTACCCTGAAAATAAGAAAGTATGTTTTTTTTTAATCTAGGAATTCAGAATACATATCAAATTTTTTGAGTCATGGCCTGATTAAGCAAGGTAAGGCAAAGAAAAAACACTCTTCAAAAATTCCTAGAGACAAGGCAAATCACCCATCTAGAAAATCAGTTGACATGATGTTTTCACCATGACAACATCAAATGCCAGAAAGACAGTGAACACATTACCAGGCTAAAGACAGACCATGTGCTCTCAGAGCAAGCAACTCGAGAAAGTTTTTGAGTTCAGAGGTGAAGCAGCATTGTAAGGAACTCAGGAGTAGCTATAGTTAAGAGTTAGCCAGAGCTGAATTCATTTAAATACTGTATGAATACCAAGCACTGATACTATATGTACAAACCAAAATTGAATGTTAAGAACCTCTGCAGTATGAAAATTGCAAAGTGGGCTACAAAACCCGGACATGGATGAAGACAGTGGAGCGTGAAGCTGCGAACATCTCACCTTCCACTGTCAGAGCACTGAGAATCCTCTCCTGAGATGTCCTTACAACAAAATAATGACCAAGCTTCTTCGTTTGTCTCTCTCCCACATGTTTACCTTTCTCCTGTTTATCTCTCCTCCCTAGTTTACTCCCTCCCATTCTGTTTTGTTTTGTTTTCCCCCAGACAGGGTCTCATATTGTAGCCCAGGCTGGCCCCAAACTCATGACATCCCCCCCCCCCCCACACACACACCTGCTCTTGAATGCTGAGATTACAGGTGTGAGCCACAATATCTAGCCTGTTCTTCCCATGCTCTTTTCTTAGCCCTAGAAGAAATATGTAGTAAACCAAAAGGCCACAACTACGGCATCAGGTTCCCGCAGTTTCTTAGACCATGTTGACAACAGAACACAAAGGAAAGAAACAGCTCAGTAGGCCTTGCTCAAGCCAACCAGTAGCAAGTCTGCTCACACATCAACATCTTTCTCTCTGCCCACATCAGTCATCTACTGTGGGATTCATGTCCCCTTTGGGGACTTGTTAAACGTTTTACTCTTTTGCCTCTGCAGAAGCCTGGCCTAAGCACCAGGACAGGAATACAGGGCTGTATCCATGCCCTTGCTCTCACGGTAACGCTGTCCAACAGAGCTATGCCCTAAACTGTCCAGGCTGGCAGTCTGACATCGGGCCACACAGTTTTAGATACTTGCTAGCCCTTGTGGCATTGCCAGGGGGCTGGAGATACAAAAAGCAGTCTGCAATCCCAGAGAACAGAGGTGGCAGGCCTCAGGACAGGGTCTGTATTAGAAAGGTGGGTTGAAACTCCCACAATGACACCTTAGGCAGTCACAGAAGTCTGTGCACAGTCAGTCTGAGGGATGGATCACTCCGTGACTATTCTTGGATGTTATGCTCAGGATTCTGTCACTCTTTCTCTTTCCTCTGGGGTGCAGGGTCTCAAACCTCGAGCTTCTAGGACACACACTGCTCACTGCCCTGGAGCCTGAGACACTCTGGTCTCTCCTGTGTCCAGTCTCCTGGACTCCAGCCTCTTAGTTGAGTTCCTTCCTACACCCTAGCCAACTCTACAGGGTCACTTAGACTCCTCCTACTCCTTCTGGAAGTGCTGTCCGTTAGGACACAGAGCTTGGTGCTTGGAATCAAAGGCTGGAGTCCAGTCTTGCTACTCTCTGCTTGCAGTCCCACGCACCAAAAGGTCATAGCCTCGGAGACTGTTGTCTCCTCTGCACCATGGTCTGCTGCCTCTCTGCCCACGCCTTCTGTAATTCCACGCACTTCTCCCAAACACGTCGCTCGCACCTGCGATCTCCCTCGACGCCCACCCTGAGCTGCTTTGCGGACTCCGCCCACAGAGCGCAGTCTTCCCCAACACGCGGGACCTAGCCCTGCCCAGCCGCTCCGGGACTAGACCCACGCTGGAGAGGCCGCTCGCACCGACACCCCAGCGCTGCGCCTCCCGGTGCTGCGACCGCGCTCACCCGCCGGGTGGCCGTAAGGAGACTCGGCTGCTCCGTCCTGCAAGCTGGCCAGGATCTCTCCCTTGCCCACGTCGCTGTCGCCCACCAACAGGAACTTAAGTAGAAAATCGTAGGCCCGCACCGGGCTGCCCAGGGAGCTCATCATGCCGTCCCAGCCACCCCTCCCATGCCGGCCCCAGGCTGCGCGCAGGCGGCGGAGGGTCCCCGAGCGCCGCGGGCCCCTCGAACGCCCCACCGGCCGGGGGCGCTTGACAGCTGCAGAGCCCCGCCCACTTTACCTCGCCATTGGCGAATCTCAGTTGCTGAGGTGTATACACATACTCATTGGTTAGCAAGCTCGCCCATCTATTTCTTAACGCCTCCGCACCACGCCCATCGCCTCTCTTGGGAGGACTTGTTGCCTAAGCCAATGGAGGTCCGAAGGCCGAACTAGAAGAAACAGAAGGCGGGAGAGGTTTGCTCCCGCAACCAATGAAAGAGTGGCATGGCAAGGAGGGGCGTAGTCAGTGTTTACTCCCTCCCCTGTATTAGTGCATAACAGATTGGTGTGGGAAGTGTTTGAGTCCCTGCCTGGTAACAAGGATGTGCCCCCCAGCTCCACAGAGCTTCAAATGCTAGCGTGAGAGCTTAGGTACATGTGCATGTGTCCATGTAGGCATCAGATGTAGCTAAAGCTACATGCAGCTGTGAGTTTCAGCACCAAGTGGGCACATGGACAAGGTGTCTGCTAAAGGTGTCTGCTAGTGGGTGCCTCAAGGTCTCCACGGGTTTCTGACATACATGTCAGTGTGTGTGTGTGTGTGTGTGTGTGTGTGTGTGTGTGTGTGTGTGTCTTGTGCCTGTGAGGTTGCTGGCAAAGAGCACATGATGGGGACGTGCCTGTCTTTGATCTCTTTCCCCTAAGGGAGCACTGGGCCATCAACAAGGCCTGCTCTCTGCTCAGGAGCATCTCACCAGAAGAAACTAAGTTATTTAGAATAATTGTAGTTTAGCCTCTCTGCTACCTACATCTTTATACAACCTGAAGCGGAAGCACCTCTTGCATTCATGCCTCCTCTCTGTTAAGAAGCATACGTTTCCGGATGGAAAAGAAAAAGCAGTGGAAGAAAATTACAAAAGCATTTTTGAACATTGTTCTAAGAGCCATGGCTGTGCTGTAATTCAAAACAAGGCTGGTTTGGCTCAGAACAGGTTGGTCTCAGAGCAAGGTGACTCTGCCTTCCTGCGGGACCATTATCCTTTCAAAAGGAGTCGACGATAATAAGCCTTAATTACAAGATATGGTTGCCAGTTTAGAATGGGCAATTGAGATAGGGTTTTTTCGAGACAAGATTTTCCTGAATAGCCCGTGCTATTCTGAAACTGGCTTTGTAGACCAGTCTGGTCTTGAGATCTGCCTGCCTCTGCCTCCTGAGTGCTGAGATTAAAGGTGTGAGCCACCATTGCCCAGCTAGGATGGATGATCTCGCTGAACCATTTTTGACTCAGAAGGGAACTATCTTCGACTCAAGATTACACTGTTGCTAACCAAGATTAAACCCGAGCTGTAATTATTTCAGAGCACCGTGACATTGTAACACTGTCTAACTGCCCACACAGAAAAGCCTCCCTTAGAGAGAGCCCTTTAGAATGCCTGCACCCAGACAGTCTTTCATACTGTTTTGCCAGCTGAAGCTGCACTAGAGTGTATTAGATAAATTCTACTCTTGCCTTTTTCTGTCACAACTCATATCTCACCAGCCTATCAGTGTCATCCATATGGACTGACAGCATGTGAGGTAAGAGTTTAGCCAGTGCGATGGCTTGCCTGTAATCCTGTGATAATCTCCTCAACTTGGTAGGATCTGAAATCACGTAAGAATCACACTTCTTGGCATGTCTGTGAGGGCGTTTTCAGAGAGTTTTGAGGAAGAAAAGATTAGTTGCCATCTTACATGAAGATGTACAGATATTAATAGGTACAAGGAGAAACAGTATCACTTGACTGCCTTCCTTTCATCCTACGAGTATACATTGTTGCCACCGCCATCTCCATTGTCATCCATCACACTACAGCTTCCAGCATGGACTGAATACTGAATGGTAGCTTTCCAGGAATCTTCCAGATCTTCAGCATTAGAACCAGAACTACTGAGTTACCTTGCTTCCTGGACTGATCAGCTATTGGGTTCTCAGCCTCTCCATCATGCCATTCAAGCTCTATTTTGTAAGTCAGTCTTATAAATCACCCTTTATCACACACACACACACACACGCACACGCACACGCACACGCACACGCACACCCACACGCACACGCACACACACACACACAATTAGTTTCATTCCTCTGAGAATCCTGCCTAATACAAATACCAACAGTAAGGAGGCTGAGGCAGGAGTATTGTGCATTGGAGACTAGCCTGGGTTAACTAAAGATTTTGAGGCCAACCAGGACTACACAAGTCCTGGTTTTGTGACTCTGTCAACAAAACAAAACCAACCCCAACACACAAGAATTTTACCTTTGCTACTTGCATCCATTCTGGATTTTTTTGTGTTTGTTTGTTTGTTTGTTTGTCTTTGTTTTTTTGAGACAGGGTTTGTCTGTGTGGCCCTGGCTGTCCTGGAACTCACTCTGTAGACCAGGCTGGCCTCAAACTCAGAAATCTGCCTGCTTCTACCTCCCAAGTGCTGGGATTAAAGGCGTGTGCCACCACTGCCTGGCTGGATTTATTTTTTATTATTATTTCTAAATGTATGAACACATATGGCTGTGTGAGTGTACACTGTTGTGCATGTAGGTGTCCACAGAAGTCTGAAGTTGTCAGATTTTTTGGTGATAGAGTTACAGGTAGTTGTGAGCCACCTGACGTGGGTACTGTGAACCAAACTTGGGTTCTCTGGAAGAGCAGCAAGCACTCTTAAATGATGAACCATGTCTATAGTCCCCAATTTGGACTTCAAAATGCTCACTTTGGATTACCAGTTTATCTTTCAAAACTTATTAGTTACTGACGGATTGAGGTTCTGGCAAAGCCACTATTTAAAAAAAGAAGAGAGGCCTGGGATGTAACTTAGTAAAGAGCTTGCCTATGGTGGTGGTTTGAATAAGACTGCCCTCATAGTCTCCTGTATTTGAATGCTTAGTCACCAGAGAAATGGCACTATTTGAGAAGGATTAAGAGGTGTGGACTTGTTGGTGTAGGTGTGGCCTTGTTGGAGAAAGTGTGTCACTGAGGATGAGCTTGGAAGTTTCAAAGCCATACCCAGCTCAGTGTTTTCTCTCTCTCTCTCTGTCTGCCTGTGAATCAAGAAATAAAGCTCTATGCTACTCCTCCACTGTCGTGGGTGTCACCATACTTCCTGTCATCATGATAGTACACTAAGCCTCTGAAACTGTAAGCAAGTCCTCAATTAAATGCTTTCTTTTATAAAAGTTGCCTTGGTCGTGTGTCTCTTCACAGCAACAGAACAGTGACTAACACACACACACACACACACACACACACACACACACACACCCCTCAAACACAAAGTCATGGGTTTGATCCCCAGCACTGAATAAACTGGGAACTGTGGTACGTGCCTATAATCCTATCACCATGGAGGTGGAAGCAGAGAGATCAGAGGTTCAGGGTCATCCTTGGCTATATACAGATTTTGAAGCCAGCTTGGACTACATGAGACTGTTTGTGGGGAGAAGGTGGTTATCATCCTTGCAGCCATCTTGAGCCATATACCCTGACAAGAGACTTGTTTACAACAGCCTACAACAGCTGAGCACACTCTGATAACATCTTGTTTTAGATACCCAGGATCTTCCCTTGGGTGTGTGAGACT